>VZTM01003948.1:55000-110999 GCA_013400555.1 Jacana jacana | reverse complement strand
TTTTTTTTTTTTTTTTCCTGTTTTTGCCTTTTTTTTTTGCTTGTTTGCTTGTTCAAATTTCCACTCTGTTCCAAAACTCCCTCTGGATTTATCTCAATATAGAAACTTAATAAAAACAAACAAACAAACCAAAAAAGCCTTGAAATGATGACAGTGCTTTTTTTTCAGGAATCAGCTAGTACTAGTAAACTCAAGGCCCATTTTCGCTGATGCTGAAAATTTAGACAGTACTGTGGGTGCTCATCCCTGTGAAAATCTTGAGCTTAAAATTTCCTTGATAATAATTCTTCTCAATGCTGTAACGCCAAAAATAATAATGCCAAAACCCCTTCTCCAGCATTTTCAAGGCAAACCCCACCAAACCCTAAAACAGTCTCTCATTTGACTGGGACTTTGCCTCAAACCTGTTTGCAAACTTAAATAAATAGGTATTTGTTAATCTGAGGGGGGAAGGCGATATGAGGATAACACATTTCCCGTCTGTGGAACTGGAGTGCAGGCATTTAGTTGTTTAACGTGTGCGTGAGACACTCGGGCTGCACACAGAAGGTACAAATTATCTGTCCAAGAAGTGAAAAAAAACCCAAAACAACCAGTACTTTTCCTTGGCATTGCCATCTGGGGATGGGAAAGGGCCTCCAACCGCCGTAACGAAAGGGAAGGAAAGCGAGGGAGCTGGAAAGGCTGGGATGGTTCAGCAGGATCTGGGGAGGGGAAAATAAAATAAAATAAGGAGAAAAGAAAAAAAAAAGGAAGGAAGACAAAAAGCACTTGTCAATAAATACAATAACCGCCCCCTCCCCGTATTAGTGCAGCTCCTGAGTGCTGGTGAGGAGCCCCTGGCAGGCGGGGAGGTGCGCAGACAAAAGGCCCTTGAGAAGTCCCACCGCCGCATCCTGCATAATCGTGGAAATGGGTGAGTGTTTTTCAAGGTTAGGCGCGAATAAAGCAAAAATTTCTTTATTAAGGCTCCAAATTACTAATCTTCTCCCACGTTTCAGTCCATTGTGGGGCTCTGAGTGCTGTAACTGACCTTTGATAAACAGTCATTTCACCACAGTGATGAGACCACAGAACAACCCGTCTGCACAATATAATGCAGATTAAGTAAGGGGCATTCCTGCTTTTCTTAAAAATAAGCCGGAATGGCACCGGAGAATTTGCTCATAATCTAGCCAGTTGCATGTGCACATACGTACTCTTTGTGCCTGAAATTTCTTTCCGATGAGATAATTTGCACAACGAAGGAATTACTCTCCATATACAAGTATGGGGCAAACGCTATAGCGTTTCCTTCAAAGAAGAGTCTGGTTAATGCTTTGTCACAGGCGTGGAAGAAGTGGCGATTCATAGGCTTCACTGTTTAATGAAGCTGAGCCTCAGTTTTGAAAATACAGAGTTAAAAAAAACCCCTCCAAACGTGGGGTGGTTGCAGGTTGTGCCGTGAACAAGCTTCATCCTTCTGAGGGCGGGCAGTGGGTGAGCTGGTGCTGCAGAGCTCCCACGGTTACCTAAAGATAAAACCAAGTACCTGTTTTTGATGGAGAAGTCTTTCATCAATAGCTTGTCTAACCCCAGAGATGATTAAAAAAATACCTGTAAAAGCCAAATACAAAGAGTTTAGCGCTTGTTGGGGCGCAAAAGATCATAAACGGAGTGACGGCGTCACGCTGAAGGGGGGCTGAAATGTTGACAGGAGACCCCGCTGAATTAATTAGGCTGTAAAGACTCATAAGCGAAGCTGCGTTAACAGCGTGGCATTGTTTACTATTTATAGGGAAAATTATCAATTTGCACAGGCATTTTAGCACCCTAATAAGGAAAGAAAGAGGACCGAGGTGAAGAGATTGCCAGGAGAACTGGCACTGCCATTTTTGTTGTGTTGCGCTACCCTGACTCTGTCATTAGCGCTGCTCCCAATTTATCCTGGTCTCCTTTTACAGGGGAGGAAAAAAAAAATATATATCTATATAAGAAAAAAAAATCATAAAAGGCACTAGAGATGAAATGATCAGTCTTATTGTCAAGGCATTTTAAACAAGAATGCAGAGTCCTTGGGCCAGAGCTCCAGCGGTTCAAGGCAATCTTTAATCCAGCTTTGTTTCTCTTCCCCGTGTTCTCAATTTGTGTGTCTTGATGCACATTCGCAATGAAGTCTCTAAATTACCTCACAAAAGGCAGTTGTCTTTGCAGAGGAGAAGCTGTAAAATTGGACTAGAATAATACCAGACATTATTACTGAAATGGCAAAATCCAAAAGTCCATGAAAATAAAATCTGCACTGGAGGGTACAGATAATTGATTCACCTAAAGAAAACGCTGGGGTCTATAAATAGCACTCTGAAAGGCCACGGTACCGCTCTTACAGGAAACACATTTTCAAATTACACTTTTAATTTTCAGAACTTTTGGATTGCACTTGATGAGGAACAAAACAATTTTTAAGAACCAACTGGTTTTATTTTCTGAATTTCTGAGCATTTACAGCACCTGACAGTTTCAATGGAAGCTGGTGGAGCTCAGGACCACTGGAAAACTCATCCATATGCACGTGTCTGTTATTTGTATTGATATTCACATATTACTTATATTATCTATATACACAGTCACCACTATTTCCGACTGTGAATTTGATGCATTGGAAAAGGACTTATCATAAAGGCAATATAAAAGTACAGCTACTCTGACAATGAACATCCTACCCGGGATTCTCTGATGTGGGCTTCAACATCCATGGACAGTACAATAAAATAAAGTGAAATAAAATAAAACC
Source organism: Jacana jacana (assembly GCA_013400555.1). Lineage (NCBI taxonomy): Eukaryota > Metazoa > Chordata > Aves > Charadriiformes > Jacanidae > Jacana > Jacana jacana. The sequence continues at coordinate 108,226 of VZTM01003948.1, read as the reverse complement.
AGCACATTAGAGAAGCTTTGTGGGCATCATCCTGCCATCAGGGTTTTCTCTACTCCTTTCAATGGGAGGGAGCACTAAATACAATTCTATCTATCAATTCAATCGTTGTTTTTGTTTTGCTTTTTCCCCCTTAACTTGGAATAACAGAACCATTAAGCGACGTGGAATAAAATATTGAGGAAAATAAATATATCCCTTTAGTTGCCTTAGGGCGTATCAGGAGAGCTGAAGAACTAGTCTGTGGGTCGCTGGTGTAACCAGTATGCTGTTCATTTCTGAAGCTGCTTCCTCTGCTAAGAGTAAGCCCCAGAAAACGTTCGTAGCCAATGCAATTTCTGACGCACGCAGCACAATTTATTTAGTCAGCCAAATTTATGCAGTTTAACAGATTCCTTGATTCTTGTCTCGCTTTTTCATTAAGCCCTTTAAACTGGACTTCTTGTCAATAAATAAAACTATTGACGTTAAAAGGTCACATCTCTGACCTTTCACATGTTTCTCCTGCTCTGTATCTATATACACTGTATGCTTTACCTCGAGAAGAGATTCTTTTATTTAAGCGGGCTTAAACTGTTCAAATTTGTAATGTACTGGGGATTTTGGAATATCTAGAGGGCTTAGTGGATAAAGAACTGACCTTTCATCTCTGAACCCGGTTCCCATCCAACCTAAGATAAGTGGAAGAGTTTTGTGTCAGCTGCCCATGTGATAAAACCAGCTTTACCTCGTATCACTCAACACAATTTGGCATGACTGGCGTTTTTTCCCTCTCAGGAGAAGCACATTGAATATGGAAAATGAATTGCTTCTGTCTCTAGAGAGGGTGGTCCTCCAGGTTAGGCTTTGAAGTTATAAATGGGAAGTGCTGGAAAGCTCCTATGATTGCTGGTTGCCAGCTCTACATCAAATGTATGGATAAACTGCAGGTCACAGTTTTAAATCAGCGATCGAAGGTGATTTACAAACACAAACGTGTAAGCACTTACCGTGACTTTTCCTCACCCAAGCAGCAACTAAGCGACGTAGCCCCAAGTCCACACAGGTCATTCGAAGGCCTACACTCGCTCCTAGAGGTACCAGATTCACATAGCACAAGAGAATATGTTTATGCAGTTCCCCCCAGGGAAAAAAGAGAACTTCTCCAGGCTGGCAAGGAGCGACGACTCCTTTATTTCCCCACGACGTGAGCCTCCGCCCAGCAGCAGCCAACAGGTCTACCCACCTTGACACAGTAATAGAAGTCAGCTTCCCCGCAGGGCACAGGAATGCCCAAACCCCAGGGCTGGGGCTTGGTTTTCTGCTGGATACGGTGCTCTGCTGCTGGGAATATTGTTTGGGGGTTTTTTGTTGTTTTTAAACCAAGAAGTTTGGGTTTGTTTTGATTAGCGTTCCGTGCTGCGCCTTTGTGACAAACTTTAAAAAATAGAAACCAACAACCTGAAATGGGAATTCGGTTCATTTTGTTGCTGAAACTTGGAACCTGCAATCAGTTAACATGCACCCAGTAATTAACTGGATTTTTTCTGTCTAGTGAATGTATTAATTATCTGCAATATAACATAATGCTCCCTCTTCTCTTGGAGTCCTTGGAACTAAGTTTGTTTCATCTGATACTTTTTATGACTCTTTAGTAATATAAAACCATTTTTTAAAATAGCTATAGAAAACTGCTCTGCAAGTATTTCTGGAGACAAGGTATTTTTATAAACAAGAAAAGCCACATCAGGGGCACTCATTGATTAATTTTATCTTTATGATTTATCTATACATCACATAGATGGAATTTTTTCAGAAATGCCATAAACTGCAATTTGTATTGTTTGGGGGCTATTCCACGTCCCAGGGCTCTGATCTCACGTTAAAAAAACCCTCGAGAATAAATTTCCTTTAAAGATAATGACAGCTTTGGAATGTTAATAGTACAAAACTTTCAAAAGGTAAAATTATTTCTTAGCTGAACCAGGAAAGCAGCAGATTGGCTTAGTCCATTTTGCACCTTTGTGCTGGAGAATGACTGGGTTTAAATTACAGCAGCTTCAGTCTTTGCTTTTCAATCCCTTAATCCTTAAGGAGCAGAGGTTTCAGTTCAAGACAACTTCACACAGAACATAAGAAAAGACTCCGTGAGCCTACCTCAAGTGTGATGATCATTTTTTCAGCTGTAATCTTTCACTTGCCTCCCATAGCAAAATAAAATAAAGTAAAATAAATGAAAGTAAAACAAAACAAAATAAAACAAAACAAAACAAAATAAAATAAAATAAAATAAAATAAAATAAAATAAAATAAAATAAAATAAAATAAAATAAAATAAAATAAAATAAAATAAAATAAAATAATGAATTAAGCTAAAATAAAATATCTGATGAAAACCAGTGTCAAATAATTAATGCATTTTCCGACGAGGGGCTCTTTCCCACTCTGGTTTAACACAAGGCGCATGAAAAGCAGTAAGTGCTTTCACGTGAGCCACGTGCAGATACTGGTACCTGTGGTTTTCCTCGCTGTTTTACTGGTATCCCCTGGCGTTAGAGAGCCTTTGTGAGGTGCCCGAGCTCCGCTGGGAGGTTGTACATCTGGTAGCCAACACTATTACTTAAAACAAGCTACGTCAGTCTTTTTTTAAAAAAAAGAGCTCCATAGGTCGAACCAGGGCAATTTCTCCCTGATCTAAGTCACACACACATCTGCCAATTATTTCCAGGTGTTTTCAGGGGGGAGGATATATATTTTCCTTATCTATAATTAATATTTTGCTAATAGGGCTGAAGGGAAACGTCAGGGGCCTCTCCACTTGTCTTGGTTTAATGAAAAACAAAAAAATACCACTTGTGACAGTAATCTTTCAACGATGCTGAGGGTCCAGAGCCTTCTGCTCTTGCGTGTTGCAGCTATTATTTGAAGTAGAGTTTGCGGGTAACTGCGTGAGCTACATTTCGATGTCTCTCTCTCTGCATCCAGGCAGAGATGTGTATATACCCCAAAAAGGGTAGGGAAAACTTACTTGGAAATGACACAGCAAATGGTAGGAGTGGGCAGTAAAGTTACAGAGTAATTCTGGGAACAGGCTTGAAAACCTTTATTTGAATTTCTACCTCTCGCGTCGAACCCGGGGTTATGTCTCAATTTAGGGAGGGCTCTGAAAGCCCTGTTAGTCACCAGCGCACGGGGAGGTGTTCTTCACTAACACAAACCACTCAGACTAGCCCCAAAGATCCAGCAGCCGCCACGGCTGGCACAAACAAACCACAAAAAACAAACAAAAAAAAGAAGTTAAAATAAAAAAGCAAAGCGCCAAGTTTGGAAAATCCCAAAGGCGGACATTTAGGGATGAAGCAAAGCGACAAGCGGGGCTTTTGGGTGAATGTTTCCTCTGAATTACAGGGGATGCCGTGCGGCGTGAGATGCCTGGTTTTAGGCCAACGTTTTCCTTTCTCTTTCGCCTCGGTCGGCGCTGAGGAGTGCTGACATCTCAGAAGCACAGACCCCAGTTGGCAGTCTCTCCTGTTGCAGCCAGCTGACGCGATGCCCCGCACTTTTTGAGGAATGCAAAATGTATGCAGCAGCACAGAGTTAATTTTTTATTTTTATTTTTTTTTATTTTTATTTTTTGATCTTCAAACATTGTTTGACCTTAATCAATGTCTTCCAACGAGCTTAATGTGACATCGCCCTGAAACAAAAACACGCAGTGCTGGGGTCCGGCTGGGGAATGAAAAAGCTGTGATTATTAGTCCTCTGTGTGATCTTTTCAGATTGCACTGATGAGATGAAGTTTAATCTCGTTTCTCTCCTCTCCAGGACCACAAACCACAGGCAGTTTAAGGCAGCCTGGAAATCTCTTACATCTGGAAGAGCAATAATTCATGGGATTTCGCTTGACAGCCATGACAGGCAGCAGGGCAGCCAGAAACAACTGTCTCTTATGTTGTGCTATTTGCAAAAAGTCAGAAGAGGAGGAGCAGGCACAGGACCACATCCTTCTTTAGCATATGTTAGAGGAGGAAACCCTTTTATTTTCTGCCAGATGCTGCATGAATAGGTCCTAAATATTACATAGACAGTAGCTATCACTTCCAAACAAAATTCCTTGGTGTCTGCTAAGCTGCAAAGCATATGAAGGCCTATTGTCTGGCAAAGGGTCATGGTTAAATTTGCACAGATTTCTTTTTTTACTTTTTTTTTTATAGATATTTCAGATTCTACGTTTTGATTTATAGGCATTCGCACACCCTGCTGTGCATGAATATGATACCATCTTCTGAGCAGGATTATTTCATGAAATGTATATGGGATTTAGCTACAGTAACTTTTACTGGGCAGCTTAGAATGGCCAGCAAAGTACTAGAATTTACTGCAGCACAGCTTGTGCTGTCAGGCTCATGGCTGGTGTTTATGATTTCTGCAGAAGCAGAAATAAACAACTTCTCCTTAATGGCTCTCTTTATGTGTAGGCGGCAGTAGCTCTATCTGGTCTCACAACAGTAGCTGGTGCAGTGGTTTGTCCCATTTCATGTGGAACCAATGTCTGAAAATTTGCATTTCTGCTTTTCTGAGTTGGTGTTTTTTCTTTCTTTCTTTTTTTTTTTTTTTCAGTGGAAGCTATTGGGAATGAATAAATCAACTGCAAATGTCGGAATGAGTAACATTCCATTCTACTGCTTTTTTCGTGCTATAAATACATCTGGGGGAAACGGCCAGGTTTCGGAGTAAGAGCAAAATGATCAGATTTAATCTTAGTTTGTCTTAGAGTCTCTACCCACATTGTAAATACTCTCCTATCGACTGAGACTTTACTTAAATTACTGTCCTAAGGAAGGAGCCCTGTTTTTTGAGTGGCTGTGGTCAAGTAGCTTAATCAACATTTTTATAGGCATTTACGTATGTATTTAAGCAAACACTAAAAACTGGATGAGTTACACCACCCAGCACACAGATGAATTAAATATCGATTTCCATCATTTATATCTACATATATATATGAAAAAACCCCACCCAAATAACCAGAATGTAATTGTCTAAGTAAAGCTTTTTTGATGTAACAACTGTTTTTGAAGTTCAAAAGAATGTCGACACACACTGTATATATAAGCAGGCAGAAACTACTTTTTTTTAGAAGAAATGAGACAACTGCTTTATGCCAAAGAAAAACAATTCCTTTGCCAAACTACACATTGTTAACTTAAAATGTGTTCCATGTGGAAGTAGGAAGACTGATCTGATGGAAAGGATAGTGATTTAAAGTCAGCTGGCTCCATGCCTGTCAACTACACATTCTAGCTTCCAGTTTTACAGATAGAATTGCAATTTTTTTATTTTTTATTTTTTTTATTTTTTTTTTAGGGAGGGGTGAGGTATAGAGGATTGCTTTTTTTTTTCCTTTTTATCCTTTCCTGGTGATGCAATGAATTTACCAATAAACTTGCATGTATAATCTTCCAGACTTCAACCAAAGAGGATATAATTTTGGCTCACATGTACAAATCTCATTCGGTGTTTTATGGACTTTGTTTTCGATTGGACTCATTTTCCGAAGCAAATTTCCCACTGCTTTTGTATACCCTTCACAATTTTTCTGGGAAGAAATTGTATTACCCTGGCTTTTCCGCATGGAAAAAGTATAAAGACAAGTTTACTCTACGTTCTGAGGGAAGAACACTATTTTACAGATTGCAATACTTCACCTTCCCTACTGCTAAGGTTACCCGTGGTCATCAAGGCTTTAAGCCTGCCCCCCTCTCCTGCATAGAGGAGACACACCACCGTCTCTAGGGGGATAGAGGGACACAGTATGAGACCCAACACTGCCCAAAGGATATTGCAAACACAAAATGCTCTGATAGACGTGGATGAAGCAGCTCCCCTACACCTGGTAACAGGAGGCTGTCATTCCACGGGATTTTCTGCAGGATCCTCCAAACTTCATTTGTTACTCACATTAAACTTACATTCATCATCCTATTTTAGTACATATTTTCCAGGACATGCTGCACGGTAATTATGAAAACAGAAGGTTCTATTCATTGTGGAGGGTTGGTTTTTTGGGGTTTTTTGGGTTGGTTTTTTTTTTTACATTCTTTAGATGCACTGAGCACTATGAGGTTGAATTGTGATTACTGCACTGGATTTCTGGGCACACAAAACACACTTAGGGCACATTTGCTCTTATTTTTAGTTTTAAAATATTCCTGAAACATCTAGCAAGTCTGCGGATACTGAGATGGCAGAGTTTCAGACACAGTTCAGCCAGAGCTGTTTACTGCAAATATGATTGTAGAAAGCCTCTTTTTTATTTTTTTTCTCTTTTTTTTTTTTTTTTCGCTAGAATACCCACGTTTTATTTATGATTTTGGATTTTATTTCACAGCATTCCAGTTTAGTTTAGCACGATGTATTTAATAACCATGTCTACTGTCTTAATTACCCTATAAAGCAGGGTTCCATTGGCATTTGACCCTCCACAGCATTCCAGAGAAACTGCAGGACCATGATAATTACCAACTGCCTGTGAGAAAATTAAACAAAAAAGGCCTAACTTTTAAACCACCATTTTAAACGACCTATTACATCTCAGGAATAAATCATTGATGAAATAGCCTGCTTAACAGGAAAATAGCTATTCCATAGCAAAGAATTTCCCCTTGCATGATCATGAAGAGAATATTAAGTATTCTTCAGCTCAAAAGGTTAGGTTTTATGTCTGTCCAATGCCTTTTAATGACACATTTTTGTGTAATTTTACTGTAATCAAAGCCTTTTCCTATGTAGGTTGTAGACTATGACTATTTTGTCAGTCTTAAACATTTTACTACTCAAAGAATAGAAAATCTATTGAAACATGTACCAAGAAAAAAGCGTTTGTATATGTTGTATCTTTCATCATTAAAAGAATCTGCATTAATGTAGCTTAATTTCCTTTGATTAACACAGCCATCTGCTATACGGTTTGCAAAAAAGTGCTTATCCATTTAAAGTCATAATAGTACAGCGTATTAATTGCTAACACAGTTCAAAAAATCTAATAAATTTTGAAAATCTAAATCATGGCTTGATTAATTTGATCACACTGTCTTTATTCTGTTTCTAATGGCAATTACTACACTTATTTCTAGTACCATTCTATGCTCCATTTCTTATTGTTACACTGAACAAGAGTTCTATTATTTCATCTTTTTTTTTTTTCCCTAAATGTCAGTTTGTATTTTATCTAAATAATTAATCTGAGCTGAACACTGAGGATCATTTCCAGATCAGGTGATCAGATCAGACCAGCACTCCACATAGAGAGTGTAATGTTGGGACCACAATCAGAAAAAAAAGAGGATTATTTAAAAAAATATATGAATTCCACAATTAAAAACATTATTTTTCACTTTTACATGTACGGTACAAAGTTATGAATCAAGGGAATATCCATTACTTTTAAAATTCAATCCAGAACGTTTTCTAAACCTCCCCTAAAACATTTCACTTGAAAGCATCTCTGTTTTCAACAGAAGCAACTAGAAGTTTAATGAACAAAGAGTTTATGGAAGAGCCAAGCCACAAACGAAACTTAAATGATCTTAGAAAGGGGGTTTGAAAAACCATTCTGTATTCAATCAAAAAATAGTGCAACCCTTCTACTTTGTGCTTCATGGCTCAAAAGAAGCCTCCTGACATCTATCAGCATGGTTAAAGGGCTCCGGCCACAACTTTTATTTAAATTCCAGTTGAATTTATAATCCAAAACAGAGATTAAACACATAGCAGGCAACCGAATCCTGGCGGTATATTGTAAACCTCTGGGTTTGATGATCCCGGCGCAGTTGTTCCCAGCCCAAATTTGACACCGCCCCGCCATTGTTCCCATAGCACCGTCTGCTGAAGAACCACCTGTGTAATCCCTCAGGCTGGGGCTGGAGTTACCATTGCCCTACTGCAGCCTGGGAATTTCTGGAATAGTGTGCGGTTTAAAACCGTTGGAAAATGAGAACAGCCATCATGGTTCAAACCCAAGGTCCAGCGAGTCTCCTCTGCTGCCTCTGCCAATGTCCTGTGGCAGATGTCAGGGGGAGAGGAGAGGAACCAGGGGAGGGTGTAATGCCCTTTCCCATATTTGTCCAGCCTCTCACTGTCTGTAATTCAGGCTTCTTGAGTCAGAGGGTTTGGGGCTATGTTTTTTTCTTTGCCCTCAAAAAATTGCAATTCTTGACATTTTTAAACACCCACACTACATAGAGATGGGTTCCATGGCTTTCTTCAACTTATTATATATTATTAGCTTTATATTTTCTATAAAGAAGTATGTCCTTTTGTTTGTTTTGAACTCATCAGCTGCTTCTTTCACCTGGTGGCCCATACTCTTGTGCGGGAAAGCACGGGGATCAATAACTCTCTATGTCTTCTCGAGGGTGGGCAAAGATCTTGTAGACTCTTTATCCATTGCTCCCTTAACTCCTCTTTATCATTTTATTTTACTCGATAATACTTGTATATCTTCCCTGCGCTGCAGTGCCCTGAACTATTTAACAGTTTTTAATGTGTGGAAACATTTCCATACACCTGACCACTTCTATTGCTCTTCTCTGTCCTTTGATTTTTCAGTTGCACTGCTGCTTTTTGAATAGAAGAACCAGAAATGTCTACTTTGTTGAGAGAAGCCTTGTTTCATAAGATAATGGAGTTTTATCACAAGCCATATTGAGCTGCAGGGATATGTACCAGAATCCAAAATCACAGTCAGTCTCTTTAATTTCTCTGACACCAAACATCAGTGTGGTAGGTTCAAGCCCCAGAAGAAGCTAAAAGTTACAGCACTAGAGAGCTCACCAAGTAGTAAGCGGCTTAGTCTTTTTGGACCCTGCCCTCTCATGCTGCAATCAGTGCTTCCCTAAAGCACCCATCTGAGCATCTGGCACACATCAAGCCCCTGTTCATTTATGGTACAAAACCTTGTCAGGAAATCCTTCACAGCCCATACTTCACTTCATTATCTGGAGCACTGGTCTGCTTTCTAGCTCAGCTCCATCAAGATGTGGTTTATTCACACCAGAACCATCCCTATGCTCAGGTGTCGTTGCATTGATCTGAATCTTCTCCCTTTTAAAAAGTGGTCCAGACGTGGTCCAGTCATGGTCCTGGGCAACCAGCTCCAGGTGGTCCTGCTGGAGAAGGGGTGGTTGGACCAGTGGCTTCCAGCATTCCTTGCCTACCTCAACCCCTCTGTGAGTCTATCACCTTTGCCAAGCAGTTCCCGATGACCTCAGCTTTGGCCAAGTTAGCTCGCCACACAGCAGCTGACTTCAGGAAAGATTTGTGACCAACAAAGAGCAGGCAAACACCAAAGAGTAAGACAGGGAAAGTCTTGATTTCCTCTTTTCTGAGATGCCATAGTGTCAGATAATCAACGATATGAGGTGGCAGAGTTTTTTGGTGGTTGTTACAAGGGGATGGTGTATCTCCTTACAGTATCTCCATACACGTCAGAAATCAGATGATAGCACTCAACATAGGCCAAAGTCTGAAGAAGTGTACAAGGGGTGAAGGGAGAGAGAAGAAGAAGGTGCATTATGGAAGACTGGGGGTTATGAAGCCCGGGTGAAGGTTCAGCATATGTACAGTCGAGATATTGTACAGGTATATAATATATGACAGCAGTGACAGACAGACACCCACCCAAAATCAGAAGATTTAGGAGGGGGAGCAGCACAAGAGGTATTTTTGGTTGCTTTTTAAATCACAACAAATTATCTATGGAAGTGAAGGTTTATAAGGACACTGCACTAGCAGTGGTGGGAAGGGACAGCACAGCTTCTGAGACACACATTGGGTGAATTTAGCCACGCTAGCAGGGAAATAACAAGGCAGTAATCCCCCAGCTGCAGTTGAAGCTGAAGGCTGCAGCAGTTTGCTACTTATGGAGAATAATTATTTAGCCATCTATGGCAGGGTCCCTTCTCTGGGCTTCAGGTTTACATCTGTCCTCTGCTTGACCTGAAGCAAGGACCTGAGCACAGGCTCCAGTTCTCAAGATGAAATGGTGTAAAGATTCCGGTCTGTCTTGCCATGGTTACCCCACTGTATAACTCATGTTAAATTGGCGGGTGGAGAAGGAGTGAGAAATGGAGGCAGAGACTCCATACCTTTGCACCTCAGCCACTCAGAAGGGGCAGGGGAATTCCTGTGGACAAAGGTATTGAAGTGTTAGACTTCTTTGCGTTGCTTTCAAGTAGAAAGACCAGCAAAGCCAACTGAAAGACCGACTTTCTGGATGCTGGTCTCTGAGATTCCCGTGTCACCGCAGCAGCCCTAATGGCTTCCTGCACCAGAAACTACTCTTGCCCTCTACGTCTATGTTCAAATGCTAACTCAGAATATGTCTTTACAGATATGCCTTGCAGTACCTGAAGGACTGCTTCCTTCTTCTGAGGACAATGAAATGTATCTGCATCATACTGGTAACGGTGCACCAAGCCCATCTATGGTTACTGGCTTTCCAGTGCTTATTTACAACTTTGTGCTGGGGCAACCCGTGCAGCCCCACTATGTCACAACCAGACAGTGAGGTCTATACTGATAAACAGAGAAATCATTAAAAAGGTCTATGACTATTTTAGCCCATCAGTCTTTCAAAACAATTCAAGCAAGTAGTTCCTCAGACCCCTGGCTAAGCTCAAAGAACCATCTTTCCCTCAAAAATCCATCTTTCCTTTCCATTCTTTCTTCCATACTGTAAATTATTTTTTATGTTATATTTTCAGAGATCTCTGTTGATCAGAGGTGGGAAACCAAAGGGACCAAAATTCTTGTTTTCCCATTAATTTACTTGCTGATGTCATAGGACCTTCAGTACATGAGGTCTTCTATGTATGTCCACTAAGAAAAGATTTTCAACAAGACAACTTTTGTATTTTTAGTTTCATCTTTTAATAGTTATGTCAAGGAACAGGCCTGCCAGGAGATAAAGATAGACACAGGCAGAACGAAATTATTTGGCACTGCTCTGGAACCATCATTGTCTGAAACTGGTTTTCAAGCAAACACCATGTAATTAGGAGAGGCACCTGCTCGGGGTTGAGCTGTGGCTGTTTTTCATATCCAGACTCCAGCACAGAAGGCCAGGAACTCTGGTTCACAACTTTGGCATAATGTTCCCGAGGGGAACCAGGGCTTTTACATGTGGATTAAAGACACTAAAATACTTTTTCATAGTTCAAGTTACTTTTCTGGATAGCCTTATGTCATCCATCACAGCTTCTTTAAAACAAAGCATTATTTCTTTGCTCAAAACTACACAAGAAGTGGATGGAGTAACAAGAGCTCTATACCCTTACAGTTTACCTCTATATATATATATATTTATTTAATTTGTATGGTGTTGGTAAATTCCACTCAGCTGATGAGCTTAATTCATGGGCGAAAGTTATTGCCAGCTCTTGTGGGACCAAATGTGGAAGTTTTTTTCTGGCAGTTTTCTTCAGCTCCCAAATACCTCTACCATTTTTAGAGACTTTCATAGATTACTCTCCCCTTGGATCCCAGGTTTGGGCTAGGAAAACAAAAGTTGGTTAACCTCCTTTGGGTTCTCCTAATAGCCAGGTGTAAGTAATATGGGCAGAGTGTCCAGATTCTCTGCGTTTCCACCAGTTTTCCTCATAATCTGTCTAATAACTTATTTTCTTCACCACTGTTTGTCTACCTTAAGTATTGCCTAAAAGTTTTCTTGAAACTAGGCAGCCAGGCAGGGTAAGATCACTGAAACAGACTCCAGAGCCACAGTTGGTATTCATAAAAATAATGCCGATGTCTCTCTCATTCTCTTTGGCAACCGATGAATATTATTCATATGATTCTCCAGAGTTTCAAAGGGGTGACGCTGCACTGCTGTCAGAGTTGCTTCCATTTACACAGGCAGGGAATTTTGCGTAGCACAAAAAGCAGTGGAGGAAACAGCAGAGCTGGCACCGGAGCCTATGGAGCAGGCGATATTGTATATGAGCAAGAGATGGAGGTCTTTGATAAGAGATGATGTAGGGGGGTGGCTTTAATGCTCCAATTCATTTTCTGTGTGAGGGGGAGGGATGGCCTATTGAAAGTTTCATTTTAGGCCAGTTAACTAATACTACCCCTTACTGATTCTCCAGCCATGCTCAATTAGAGAGACTCCTTTGTCCTGACACCAGTCAGGATTACTACAATTCATCAACTTTACCCTGAAGAGTGCTTTTATACCCGCCAGACCTTTCAGCTCTAGCTGTGAAATGCCTAGTCACGAGGTTGCCAGTAGATATTTTCCCTTGCCCCTGTAAATAGAAGGCCACTACAGGTACATATCCACAGCTAACGAATAACAGGCAATCTAAATATGTAGCAAGTGTTAATGTGTTTAGAAATTAACTTAGAGTAGTTGCCAGCACATGTATGAAGCTGTAGCAGGAGTCTAGAAATACATCAAACAGCAAGGGAAGACTTTTTCTAAAGATATTAACAACTTCAATGCAGGGAGTAGTTGAGCTTGTCAGATGAGAAAGCTGTTATGCCCCCAAAATAGTTTTACAACAGTTTGGACAAAGGCTCCAAAAAAAAACCCCACCTCATGGGCTTCAGAGTCAGGAACAAGCAACCACAGACAACGCAATATATCAGTTGTTGTAGCTGAAAGAAAGCCAGGCTCTGCCAGCACAGCTTGTAAACTACAGAAGGTCAAATCACAGTGATTCAAAACATTTGCATACACTGCTATGAAAACCAAATGTTTTCCCTTTCATTCCAGTGAACGCAAAAAAAAAAAACCCAAAAAAACAAAACAAAAAAAAAATTAAACCCACAATAAAAATTGTCAAAGAAAGTTCTGGGGAATATGTTGACAGGCAGCAAAAAAAATCAGGCTTCCTCTGCCACATTAATTACAGCCTGAGCCGCGGCAGAAAGCTCTCTCCTTCCAGCCACTTGTAACTGGTGGGGATGTATTGCCAAGATTTTAGCTCTTTTTCGTGGGTACAGTGGAGCAAACCGCTGGTCACCGTTTATATCCTGTGGCAGAAAAAAGCCTGGACCAAACTAAATACTTCACATTTAACGCTGAGAAAGGCTGTTTGTTTTTCTATCCAAAGTACAGTTTGATGGCACCAAGATTTTCACAGGTGGAATCAGCCGTGCAAGAGAAATAGCACCTAAAAATTTCCAATTTTTAACCTGATTTACCTTAAGAAGGTTAAATATAAGATTGGTTTATAGTTTTATAGTTTGCTTTAAAAAATATCTGATATGGATAGGAAGCCAGCAATAAAAGCCCTTGCAAACTGCAGGGCAAAGTACAGCCATGACGGTCAGAAAATGTGTTATAGCATCTAACTAAAAGTGTGAGAGCAGCAAAAAAGAGTTAGAGCAGTTTTATTTCCAGGAAGGGATTAAACGATGCGAGGAATCGGACCAAGTAGTGAATATCAACCGCAGGATAAAAAAAAAAGATAAAATAATAAAAATTCCCAGTTTCAAAATTGTTTTTTTCTGAAGTCAGCGTGGCCTTTGTATTGATTTAAATCGAAGCACAAAATATCTGCCAGTGAGCACATTGGTAAATATTGTAAAAAATCATAACCCTGAGCCAAAGCTAACAGAAGAATAAATTAATTCTCTAAGCTCTGGACGTTGTTTAAGCATTTATTCACTATAGGTGGTTACTCTGTTGAGTAAGTCTCTTTTCGACCTGTTGTTTCTACTCACTGCAGATGGATACAACCAGCAGAGTTATTCAAGGAAAAGCTGGGACTGAACAGGAAAATAAGTTACTGGCAGGAGCATTGAGATTTGGGATGTGAGATGCTGGGACACTTGGTTCCTGCTGCCCGCTGTGGGCTGATCAGGACTCAATGACCACGTCGATCACAGTCCCACTCCTCTAAACTTAAACCACCCCCTTTCTAGCAAGGAATGATCTACACGTTTCCCATGTGGTTGGCAAATTTTAAATTTCAGCAGACAAGCAGGTTACTATTTGTGATGGATTCCAGTATACAAAGACCCTCTACATCTTGGAAGCGTAAGGGAAAATTATTGAAATCACAACACTTTTCACCTCCATTTTGAATTTTGCCTGGACCCAAAAATACCTACACACAGCTGAGGCGAAAAAAAAAAAAGAAAAAGTATTAAAAATTAAAGAATGCACCTCACTTTTCAAGAATCTCTGCTTTTCACTGCCAGCTCTCTCCCCTGCCGTATTTTTGTGACAGCTCATTCCGAGTGGCTTTCCTCTGAGCTGAAGGTGGGGGAAAGTCAGAATTAGGTCAGAGACACACAGACTCACACATGTATCTATACAAAAGTCTCTGTACTTATGAAAAGTTTGGGACAAATCCAATCTCAGGTGTCAGTGAGTCAATTAACCTTCAAATCCTGCATTTCTTAGGCATTCAGGTGCGGGTATGTATTGCCTCTTACATACTGCATTAGTAACAAAGACATACAATTCTTATCTGATACTCTCTATGTCTGTTCTGCCTCAAAAATAACAATTTAAAATAATTTCTTACAAAAAATATATAGAAATTCATTTATCCCACATGATGTCTATTTTAGATAGAAAAGTGCTCATCTGGTGGGTTTGATTTAATTTACTTTAACAACAAACGCAGATCCCGAGGAAAGCCGGAATTTTGCACATCGTGCTCTGGGAACTCGAATGTTTCTAATGTAGCAGATATGATTTCTGAACTGAAGAGAATTTTCTGAGCGTCATTACTGTTTCTGCCTTCTCAGCAATCACAGAAGCTCACATCTATCATTTCCTTTGTTCTGTGAGAGACAGACTTCTTCCGAGGAGGCAGAAAAAAACCAAACCAAAAAACAACAACAAAAAAAGGGAAAAGCACTGAAAATATTTGCTGTGATGCAATAGAAAAAAAAAATAATTAAAGGTGGTCAAAATTCCCCCTGCACTTCATATTTTAGGGGCTTAAATAGGATCGTTACACTATATATACACATCTATGAGTTCAAATGAAGCTGTTAGTAATTTCTATGTTTGACTATCCATTATGCTGAAATACCTGTATAATATAATTTATTCTAGGTTATTTTATTTTCTATCATTGCAAAATCTCTGCACTTTTCAATTAATAACTAGGTGAAGTATTTGAGGTGACAGCAAAACCCCTTCCATGTTTTTATTGACACCCATTCATTGCTAGAGCTATTCAAATTAATCATCTTCAAAGGAACACATTTTAATTGTTTTTTAGATCCTTTTAGTGAAGCTTTTAGAGCATTACTTACTTTTTTTCAGATTTTCTGATTTTCTTTGGGATAAGCCAAATTTCTTCAACGTGCCATATCGCATCGGATGTGCGCAGAAGGGAGCTGCATTCTTCAAGAGAGAGGGTCAGTTAGGAAATTAGGCTTACAAGTTTGATCCCAGATGCACATCTTGCCACAAAGTGGGAGCAGGGAAAAACACTCTGTGTTTTTTTCTTCTTTTGATGCATTTTCCAGCATTTGGGACAGTCGGCAGCAGAGGTTTGTTGTTGCAGTTGTCGCACGTTGGTGCCCTTCCTGTGGACCACTCTGCAGGGCAGCCCTGTAACTCCTGGGCTTCCTCAGCCCTAAATTAGCATTTCAGCGGGCAAGGAATGCTGGTGTGGGAATTGGAGACCTTGGAAAACTGGAAGTGGAAGAAAGTGTTTATATCTTTTTTCTTTTTTTTTTCCCTGTTTGTTTTCTTTTGGTGTCTTTGTTTTTCCTGGGGCATTTTCAATGGTATTGAATTTAAATTGGAAGAGGAGAGATTGAGATGAAATTTGGGGAAAAACTTTGGTGTGAGGGTAGGGAGAGCCTGGCCCAGGTTGCCCAGAGAAGCTGTGGCTGCTCCATCCCTGGAGGGGTTCAAGGCTAGGTTAGAGGGGGCTTGGAGCACCCTGGTCTGGTGGGAGGTGTCCCTGCCCAGGGCAGGGGGTGGCACTGTATGGTCTTTAAGGTCCCTTCCAAACCAAACCATTCTATGATTCTATGAGTAGCACCCTGAGAGCCCTCAACCCATTTCTTCACTTTCTAGATGACCACATATTCTCCTTTTTGCCACACATGGTTTCTTTCTTCAGCTGGGTGATGCACGGCAACAAGCAGAGCATGCCCTTGGCCACTGGTGGCCCCGAGGTTCCCCTCCACCCTGGGATTTTAGGTCTGCTGGCCCTTAACTCCTGAGCAAAACAAGAGACGGAGATTGCTTTAGTCTTCCTAAATCCCTGCAGCAGGAAGGGGTCAGATAAACCAAAGTCCACTGAGCACGACCCTTGGAAGTTGTTTCTTCAGACTCATATTAAACCAATTCAGCAATATTCTCAAGAAGCCAATGAGTGACTCCATTTTACAACTTATTTAACTGCTGCTAAAAAGGTGAAGGAAAGTAAATGCCAAATGATTTCTGAAAAACCCTACCAAATGGTATTAGGATTGTAAAGATATGATCTTATTAAAGCAACTTTTCTATCTATGCTTTAGCAAGTTTTAGGAACTATTCTATAAAATGGGAGCAGATAGATCCTGAATTTTTTTTTCCTAAAATCTCTTGGTGTGTTAGGAAGTAACACACCACTGTTTCTTAGGTGTCAGTGCCAGCTGCTAAATAAGTCTTTTTCCTTTTTTTAATGCTAAGTGTCTCCAAGTCGTTCTTAAAAATATAATTCTCCTTCTCCCACAAGTACCTGCCTCATGGACGGAATAACCATTGACATTCCCTGTCACAGCTGACCACAAATCATTCCTAAAATTATTCTTCCTCAGACTCTTTTCCAGGTTAAATCTCTACCGTGACACAAGTGAGAAACCACAGCTCCTGGGTACATGTTGAAGTCAATCACCTCACTTTTTTCCACAAATACTAATAAGGTAGAGGAATGAAGGTCACTTCCCCCACTCCCCCCCCAACAAACCCAATAGTTTCCAAGAAGTCATCAATAAAGAGCTTTTCCTAATACATTTCCCACTCTTTTTGGTTCCTTGTGATCATCTCTTCTGTATGAAAAAGATTAAGCATGGAGATGAAGAGGATCAGTTCTGAGCTGTGACGAACCTGGGTGCTGCTGTCTGAGCAGACACAGCCCAGCACCACCAGATTCAAGGACTGCAGAAACCAGGTGAAAGTCTCAGCAAATATTTGCTTCAGGAAAAGAAAGTACAGTGGGCAGGACTGGCAGAGCAAGCTTTTGTTCTCCCTCCTTTTCAGTATCTCCTTCCGTGCGCTTGCTGCAAAGCCAGAACGTGGTCCTTCCTTCTTTACAACTCACCCATCATCGACATGGTTTTGTGATGGACCAGGTAACCCACAGAGAGGCTAACGACTGAACCTTTGTGCATCTTTCCATCTCTCCTAAGAGAACATCTAGAAGGATATGAAGTCATTGTGTTTTCTGAGCCATGGAAGATATTTACAGTGCTCCTTTAGGGCGATTACATGGGACGAAGCTCTAAGTCTCTCTTCTGGTGCCAGGCACTATGTTTTATATAAAATTTGACTTCTAAACACATATTTGTGCTGACAGCCCCATCGTGATACAAAGGAGATTCAGTCTTTTCCTTCTCTGTTCCCCAGCTCCCGTGCTCCCTCTTCTCCTTATCCATCAGGTGATGAAAACGCTCTGGCAGGAGACTTTAAATATATTATTGTTTCTGGGCTTTTTGATGATGGGAAGGTGTTGTACGGTAAAAAAGTGCAGAGATGTTTGTGTGAAAAATGGGAAGATATAAACTGGGAAGGTCGACAGGGCAGAAAAAATAGTCATCTGCATGCAAGATGGAAGTGAAAGGAGAGGAAGTGGACACAAGCTGTTGAAGTGAGTGGTGGTCTCCTACAAACCTAATCCAAATAAAAGGCCTCAGAGAATCACAGAATCACAGAATGGCTGGGGTTGGAAGGGACCTCTGGAGATCACCTAGTCCAACCCCCTGCCAGAGCAGGGTCACCCAGACGAGGTCACACAGAAAGATGTCCAGGTGGAGCTTGAATATCTCCAGAGACAGAGACTCCACCACCTCTCTGGGAAGCCTCTGCCAGGGCTCTGCCACTCTCATAGGAAAGGAGTTTTTCTGCATGTTTAGACAGAACTCCCCACGTTCCACCATGTGCCCATGGCCCCTTGTCCTGTCACTGGGCACCACTGAGAAAAGCCTGACCCCATCTTCTTGACACCCACCCTTTAGATATTGCTCAGCACTGATGAGGTCCCTTCTCAGTCTTCCTCTTCTCCAGGCTGAACAGCCCCAGGTCTCTCAGCCTGTCCTCTTCAAAAATGTTCAGTCCCCTTGGTGATCTTTGTAGCTTCTGCTGGCCTCTCTCCAGTAGTTGCCTGTCGCTCTTGAAGGAAGAGGGAGGACTAACAGGAGGTACCCCTCCAGTCTGCACCATCACAGAAGGATCATCAAGAACAGCAGCTCTTACTCAGTCTGCAACACCTGCCACCAATTCCCTCCTGGGTAGGAGCAGGCCTGGTAGGAGACTGGGGTCACACAGAATCATAGAATCACAGAATGATTTGGGTTGGAAAGGGCCTTAAAGATCATTGAGTTCCAACCTCCTGCCCTGGGCAGAGACACCTTCCACCAGACCAGGTTGCTCCAAGCCCCATCCAGCCTGGCCTTGAACTCCTCCAGGGATGGGGCATTCCGTCTTCACTGTCCCATCTGCCCTGCCCGGCAGGTCTGGCTGGGGGTTGTTGGCGGGAGCAACATGCTGCAAACTCAGAGGCTGGAGCAGGCTTTGACCTCCTCCACAGAGAAGAGCTCCAGGAGATGTTGTGCCTGCCCAAGACACCATGTCTCCCTCAGCTTCTGCAGAGCAGCACGGCCCTACATCCCAATCCACGCCTGTGAATATGATGTTCCACCCAGCCCTGAGCAGAGGGAAGGAGGCTGGTTGCCCCGTTATTAGGGAAGGAGGCTGGTTGCCACATTAGTAGGGAAGGAGGCTGGTTGCCACATCATTATCCATCCTCCTTAAGACTCCAGGGGAGGTCCTGCATTCAGTTGTACTCCTGCTGGATGAAAACTGAAAATATCTGTAAATGATTAAAATGGTTGGAGGGAAACAATCATAAATATTCATCATCTATCACTACCGATTTATTTTCCTAATGCTGTTGTTGCTTGTAGGACCAGATCTGGCTTGTTTTGGCTTCGGTAGCACATGTACAGCACACTGGAATTTAGCAATAATTATGTTTGCATAAATTTAAAACAACACCCAGTTAATTTAAGGGGGATTATAGGTATGACCTTTGTGGCAATGCTGTCGGATTTTTTACATTGTCTCTCAAGTGTAGTAACCGAATGCCCACGGTATTTAGAAAGTTGTGTACTTTTCAAACACTCCTTTACAAGTCGTGCTAAATGCATCCGAAGCTTTAAGAATTAATGTAACAGCTTGGCCCCTTCCTGAAATTCCAAGCACTGCCTAATTATTATTTTAATGCTATTTCAGCAGGATAGGTCTTTATTTTTCTTTGCAAATGGAAGGAGACACATTTATCACTCTCGTATATCCAGCATGATTTCAGCTTAAGTTCTTTTATTGGAACACATAGAGCTCTATTTAAGAGCAGAGATATACCCCATGTACACGAAATTAGGAGGAAAACACCGTAACGTGCCGGCAGGCCTTGAACAAATCTACGGCCCGTTTGATATTACTGCTTTCTGTAAAAGCCTCCTCCAGTTTGCAGTCCAGTCCTCTCTCTCCAGGCCTTGTTTCGATGTAGTATTTTGCAGAGGAGCCTTTCATCACGCAATCTCTGCGGCAATAGGCAGGAGGCGGTGGCAGTTTTTCCTACAGCAGGGCAGACGCCGTCCTGTTATTTGCCGGACTCGAGGAGTTTTCTAAAACAAGAGGGACTATTTTTTATTTTACTTATTTTTTTTTTAATAGTTGTGTGGCTGGGATCCAGCAGGTGAACCTGTTCCACTGATGGGCTCTCTACTTATCCGGCGTTTCTGTCATCAGCCTGACCTTGCAGCTTTCTGCGGTGCCATTATACCCTGGGCGCTGGCTTATTTTCATACAGCAGCCCCCAACTACTTGATCCCACTTCATCTACTTCACGGACACAGACATTTGTTGGGCTTATTAGCTCAGCAGGAGCCTTATCATATTTTGTATCTGAGGCTGTTGGAGATGTCAAGAGATGGAAATGCTGTGTAGCTTTTTATCCTCCCTTCTTGCACTTTCTCCCAGAGCCCAACAGTGCATTTGGATTCAATGCTCTCCTGCCACTCGCCGCGGAGATCTCTTTAAATATGTCTAGCTTTGCCATCTGTACCAATAACACCGCAAAGGCTTAGCCATGATTAGGCTGTCAAGATTTATTAAGTTAAAAAGTATCAAAGTTTCTTGCTGCAACCCCAGACCTTTTAAGAGTCCACCTTCTCCAGGAGCCCCCTTCCCCCCTCCCCGGGAAGGCTGCACGCCAGGCGCTTCGCTTGACCTTGACCAACATATGCACCCGGGGAACACTAATGAATTTGGGCCAATTCATCTTGGAACTCCAAATTTAATCAAGCTGACATGCCAGGGAAAGCAGACTGTAATTAACTCCTAGCATTTTAGGTAATCTGTAAATTTCATAAACTTAGCTCGATCTGGGTCGGTTGGGGTTGTTTGGTTTTTTTTTTTGGTGGTAATTAAGCAATTTTTTAAAAATTTATTTTGGGGGTGGGGGGATGGATTTTTGTTAAAATAATGCGCTGCTAATGATTAAAAAGCGAGAGCTTTCTCAACAGCACTAAATCCCTTTAAAAAAGGCTATTTGTGGAGGAGAATAGGATGCCACCGGGCAGTGTATGCACAGCAGCCTGCCCGGGAAAACCAGGCCAGCCCGGAGGTGTTATTTCTTCTGGAAAAGGAGTCCTGCACTCATTTCATGGTGTGTGAGCTATGGAAATGTAACAATAGGTCAGAAATAAAATAAACTAAAATAAAAAATAATAATAATAAAAAAAATACCCACCCCGCCCTGCTCAGTGTTATCTTCCAATGGGTTTAATTTTGATGAAGAAGAGATAGGAGCGTTAAAAGCTAGCCCATGGGGCTCCTGGTTTGTTCTGCTTCATTTTATTATTATTTGTATAATGGCAGCACTCAGAGGTCCTGCTCAGGATCAAGGTCCCACTGTGTGAAGTGCTGTATGAATGCAAGGTTCTAGCCCTGAGGGAAAAGAAGAAAAAAAAAAAAAAAAGGAAGGAAAAACAGTAAAATTTCGATTAAAAAAAATAAAAAACCCACCACCACAAAAAAACCAACAACAACAAACCAATAAAAAACCCCAAACACCCCACCACCTTAAACCAGACTGCTCTGAGATGGCTCCTCAAATCTCCAGGCTGATGGAGGTCCTATGACTGGTTTTGCATTTGTTTTTTTCCCCTTTCTTTTTATATCTGCATGGAGCATCAACACCACGCCTCAGCCCTTGCCTCTCCGCAGTGGGCCCAGTCGGTGGGAGATTCTGGGTGGCTATGAGCAGAGGAACAAAGTCAGGGTTCAAGAAATGGAATTATTATATGCTGATATAAGAGAAAAAAAAACAAACCACAACCCCCCCCCCGCCCAGCTGTTAGAGACTGAAACCCCCGGTACATTTACAGCATGCCATCTCAACAACCGTAAACCTCTGATGCTTTGTGTGCAGGAGTTAATAAAAGTCTTAGAAGCAGGATCATGCCCAAAAATTGATCCATATATGTACATATGTATATAGGATTGTATACTTATATTTGCTGCAGACCTTGCTAAAGGGAAGCAACCAAAGAACACCCGATACTGCTTCGATCAAATAAATGTTATTTATTTATCAGCAGAGGCAGAGAAGAGCTGGAGCCATTAATTTTAATTTAAGCTTACTTCTTGAATACGGGTTTTGCAAACACACACACACACACCCCAACACACACACATTTTGGAGTTCTGCTTTGTTGGTTTGTAACCCAAAAATGAGTGGACGAACCTTTTTCAGGCAGCCAGCAGCACAGAGAACCACAGGGAAGGGAAAGGTCACCCAGTCCTCTTGATCTTCGTATTCTTCCTTTTTGAAGGGAAGGGTGAGCGGTATGTTATTGATAGCTAATTATTGATGATAAAATCTTTGGTTTTGCAGCATCTACATACTTAAATCAACATACATGGAGTGAAGAGGGGAAGCCTCTGCCGTAGCCTTTCCAGGCTGATTCTACAAAGGAAGAGCAAGGTCTGAGCTCAATAGGAATGTGCCAGCAAAGGGACTGTATTTACACACCCAACAGTCCTGTGCAGAAATGTGTATGTGAATTCTACAGGGTGAGGTTTTTGACTCTGGTCCAAACGCTCCATGCCACTTTAGATGGACACATCAGACATGCCGTGTCTTTCATACAAATCTTCCTGGTAATGAAGAAGGCACAGTGCAGCACAATCGTAGACGCTCCTTTGCCATCCCCAGTCCTGTGGCTGGTACAGTCTTTGGTTTCTAAATGAACTGGACCAAGGGGAATAAAAGCAATTCAAGGCTTCCTGCCTTCACCAGGCTGGAAAAGTTTGGTATAAATTGATTGTTCTTTTTGTTGGTGTATGGCTGTGCAGATGCATGGCTCTCCATCACAAAAATATAAAATAAAATAAAAACTAAACTAAACAAAACGAAAAGAAGCTAAACTAAACTCAAATAATTTTTTGCATTTTTATTTTTTCATCCAAACTCAGAAAGCTGAAAAATGACTGTTATCTGCCCTTGGTCTTTATGAAAACACCCGATCTATGCAGAACTCCTCCTTAATGTATTGAGTACCCAGGACCTTATTTTGAAAATTACACCAACACAATTCAAATACTCGACAAAAAAAAAGCTAGAGCCTACATAGCCACAGCCAATAATGTGCTGTGCACTTTTAAGAGATGCACAAAGTGTCTTCACATATGCTATTATGATTTATTAAGAAAATCCCTGGCCCTAATAGCTAGTAAAAGCTGGCAAAGTGCAACTGGCTACTTTAATGACTGGAAACACGACTGCTGGTTCACAGAAAGCAATCTCCTGACCGTCATAACGTGCAATAGATCTTTCAAGGCACTAAAGAGTTGACCGGAGTGATCTCACCTGCTGTTGAATACTCTCTAAAATCCTTTTCTTGCCTTGTCAGTGAGAATGTTGTGGTGGAAAGAGATGACATATCAACACAGTGGAGCCCTCACCATCGGGCCACGTGCCGTGCAGGGATAGGCAATGCAGATTGCTTGGGTGGTGGTGGTGATGGAGAGCCTCCAGTGACATAGTTAAGGAATACCCAAGGGGTTGCAGAACCATTTCTAAGTAGATTTCAGTGAACCGTCAGGTAGATGTCCATCTAGAGGTTATCTACATGAAGCCCTGCAAGGGTTTATCTCAGCCCTCCTTCTCAGAGATCTGTGGGGATAATCGTAATACCACAATTTTGCTAAACTTTCACTAGCTCCACCACCTCCATCTTGGCCTCTACTGCCAATGTTATCACCCAAAAGAGAGAACATAAAATTATGAAAAAAAAAAAAAAAAAAAAAGAAGTGTAAATCGATGCAAGGACTTGAGTAGCTAAAAGGCCACTGAGGCTGAACAAGACACTTAAAATTTTTAAAGCAACCTCCTAAAGGGAAAAGTAAGTTAATGCAAAAGACTGAAAGGAACAATCAGTAACATTGACTGTGCCTTCAACAGAGGATATCCCCCCACTCGCTGATAATGGAGAACAATCTTGAGGCTGCATTAGATTCACTGATAGTCCTGACTTACAGAGATAATTGTGGTAAGAAATGGTTGCACTTCCACTTTCCCGGGAGACCGTGCCCATTCCTGTCAAAGGAAGATCTGGAAAGTGTGATTCATGCTTTTATCATCTCCATGTTGCTAACCAGGGCTGAGGGCTCCACAGAAGTTTTGTCTTGTGCAACACTCAGCAGGCCACCTCTTAAGCAGGAAAACCTGCCAGGAGATCATAATGGAAATCTGCACACTCTAATGGATTTCTGCATTCATTATCCAGATACAAATCGACTTCCTGGTCCTTAAATTTAAGACCCTAACATTTTAGATACTGGCTTCTGTCCAAGATCCACCTATGCGACCGTGCTTATTGAAAATGCTGGTGTATGGAGCCCATGTTCAAATGCTCAGAAGCATTTCCCGTACTAAGTTCTGAATTCTGGAAGGAAAATTTGAAGGAAGCTCTTCAGGATGTAATGCAAATCACACCTTTTCACAAGCAAATCTTCCCATAATAGTGCGGCATAAGGAGGAGTGAAGGAAGAAGGAAGGAGAAGTAAAGTGGGAAGAAAAAAAAATTAATAATAAAAAAGCCTATGGCTCCAAAACCTGTTGAACTTAAGCAGAGCTATGGGTAGAATCTGTCTACAGACATCCATAATTTACTTTCAAGCGTGAGAGTTATGGAGACATTACATGCATTGGTGGAGTTAGTGACACTTGAAAATTTTCTACCCAACAAGCTGACAGTCTACAAGATCCCCGTAGGATGTTCTGAGAGGCATCAAAAGGAGAGAGAGGTGATTTGGGATGGAGATAAAACACAACTGCTGGGAAAACAGGGCATCAGTTATTTGTGTACCAATGCACCCACATGGTCAACTCCTTTTCTGGCTACCGAAAGAACTGACTTATCAAATGTTTTCTCTAGAGTAAGCAAGAAAAGAAGGGGAAGAAGAATGAGGAAAAGAGGGCAGAATATCAGTTAACAGGCGTTAGAACCCTCATGTTAGTGTTTTCTCATCTATTTTGTTGCAGCATTGTTGCGTATATTTTGAGCACAGCCAGGAGCTACCTGAACACGGGATCCATGTTTTACCTGGCTCTAGGAATGTCCTGTGCTTATCTGCTGCTGCAGGTGAAGCTCACGTGGGTGTTTGGGGGAATACTCAGAGGAAAAAGCACACCAAAATAAGCACACATTCCTAGCACTAAATGCCAGCATAAATAATTACAACCAATCCAACTTACTTTACTGTACTTTGAATTTTTGAAGTTTAATACGTATTTCCAAGCGCACAGAAGCAACATTCCGGTGTTGAGAAAAGACGAGCGATGCTCTGAGATCCAAAATTGCTGCTTTTTCCCTCAGGATCAACGTTCCCCCAGTGTGTGAACGTCCGTTGCTCTAAACCACTCATGCTCAAAGTAAAGAGATTTGGAAGGCCAGGACAGGGGAAATATTAATTCTGCTGCGTTGTACCGCTATGGTACAACATATGGTACTGCTATGGTAGGCTTGTCAGCTGGCTGCTTTCCTGGCTGAGCTGCCTAGTTTTACTCCAGCTCATCCCAGCTCTGCCCGAGCTGCTGAGCACGGACACGCTCATCACTGCACGAGCAGCAATCACTTGTCCCAAGTGGTCATTAAAACTATGCTGTGGTGGAACCTCTACACCAACTCGCAGGCTCTTCCTGCCCCATCAGGGGATGTGGGTTTCTCCCTGCTGCTCTGCCGGTGAGTTTCAGGGTACGAAGCTCCAGCGGACTCATAAAACGTTTGCTAGTCTGTCATTACCACCAAGGTGGTTGTTAGTGGGGTGGGGTGCTCCAGCGACTTCCTGGCAGGCGCCCCAAGACCGCTGGCAGATTTACATGAAGCAGAGCACACGCATACACACACACACTTCTAGCTTCTGCCCGATGTGGTGAAGGTCTTCGTTTCACGGGGTTCTTTTTCTTACAGTTGGACAATCCCAAAGTGCAAATACAGTCACGTGGTGCAACTCCAATATTGTCAGATTGAGAATAGGTAAAATGAATAACAGTTTTGGAAATTCACAGAATCACAGGGGTTGGAACGGACCTTGAAAGATCATCCCCCTGCCAGAGCAGGAACACCTAGATCAGGTCATACTGGAACACGTCCAGGAGGGTTTGGAATGTCTCCAGAGAAGAAGACTCCACAAACTCTTTGGACAGCCTCTGCCAGTGCTCTGTTACCCTCACCGTGAAGAAGTTTTTCCTCATATTTAAGTGGAACCTACTATGTTCCATTGCCCCTTGTCCTATCATTGGATGTCACTGTCATCCTCCTGACACTCACATTCATAGAATCACAGAATGGTTTGGGTTGGAAGGGACCTTAAAGATCATTGAGTTCCAACCACCCTGCCCTGGGCAGGGACACCTTCCACCAGACCAAGGTGCTCCAAGCCCCATCCAGCCTGGCCTTGAACCCCTCCAGGGATGGGGGAGCCACAGCTTCTTGGGGCAACTTGGGCCAGAGTCTCACCACCCTCACAGTACCATCCAAGTACTAGTGCAATGTATTTGTGTAGGCTGGACTGTTAAGGCAGGGAAGAAGCCAGAGTATGTTCCTTTAAGACCTTCTAACCCATGTGGCATGCAAACAAAGAACTTGGTCTTGGGAGGTGCTGAGCTCATACATACTACACTGAGAGGTACTACGTAACAGTCTGGGTTACATTCTTAGAGCATCCTAAATTTACTCCAAGGAGGTGACAGGAAGTTATTGTTGGTCCATGTTTGATGCAAGGGAAAAGAGAAATCTAAACTGTTAAGAGGTGTAAGAGTTCAGAGCAGCAAAATCTAAGAATATAATTTTGTGGATTATTTTTTGTTTTTGAGAGAGAGTACAGGTTGCTGCTGCTGCAAGGAGGAGCAGTGAGTCTTAGATTTCATTAATTAGGTGTAAGCCAGCAAGACTGATGCTCACTCTACATTGTTAGGACTTTTTTTGCATTTGATTGCTGTTTAAGAATAACTGATCCCACAGCAATGCACTAATTCATGGAGTTTGGGATTTTCCTGGGGCAATAACTGGAGGGATAGTCTCAGATTTATCATAGAGTCATTCAGTTTGGAAAATACCCTTGGGATCATCAAGTCCAACCATCAGCTCTACTCTACAAAGTTCTCCCCTACACCATAGAATCATAGAATGGTCCAGGTCAGAAGGGACCTCCAAAGGTCATCTAGTCTGACCTCCCCACAGTGAGCAGGGACACCCCCAACTAGACCAGGTTGCCCAGGACCTTCTTAAAACTCCCCTTGAAGATCTCCAGGGAAGGGGCCTCCACCACCTCCTTGGGCAACCTGTTCCAGTGGTCCACCACCCTCAGAGTAAAGAACCAATTACTAATATCCAATCTAAATCTGCTCTTCAGCTTGAAGCCATTCAGGCCTTTGTAAATAGACCCTCCCCAGACTTCCTGTAGGCCCCCTTCAGGGACTGGAAGGCTCTTATTAGGTCTCTCCAGAGCCTTCTTGTCTCCAGGCTGAACAGGCCCAGCTCCCTCAGCCTGTCCTTGCAGCAAATGTGCTCCAACCCCCTGAGCCCCTCTTTCGGCTCTGCCTCCATTTGGCTGGAGGTGTCTGGATGGAGAAGATAGACACTAGTTAAGTGCCTTAATGTGAATTTGTCACACCCTGGCTATACTGCAGAGGGACAGCCTTTCTCAGAGAGCAGAGTGGGTAAGCGCCAAAGAACTCATACTGGGAATATCCATACAAAAAGGTACTTGTTTAGACAGGAATGAAGACCGAGCACTTTCCTTAAAGAACTTATTAACTAAACAGTATATAACCAAAGAGCCTGGTCCTGTGGGGTGCTGTAGTTAGCACTCTGTTAATTCACACCCTTCCGTAGTGCATACTAGCTTCTTGTAGAGACAAGCAGGATTTAAACTTGCAAAACTGCCTGGTTAGAGTGATCTCATATACCTTTCTAATGGGACACTGGGCAGGCAATGCCCTCAAGTAGCCAAACTTTGGCTTTGAGAGCTTCCTCCTACACAGCTGCTGCTTTACCACTGGAACGGTAGCTCCTGCGGCCACATCTGATGAACTTTCCTGGCTGGTGATTCTGCCCCTACAAATGCTGATGAGGAGACTGGGAGACAGGAGTCACAGAATCACAGAATTGTCATGGTTGGAAAGGACCTCTGAGATCACTGACTCCAACCACACACAAAACCACAACCTACTCCCTACAGTCTCAGCCACTAGAGTATGCCACTAGTCATGGAACTATATTTGGTCGTGGCATCTCCTCACTGCCTGAGGGTCCTTCCAGGTGTTGGGTACTTCCTTCCCTGTTGGGTGCCACCATCCAAGAGAAACACTCAGACAGGTCAGAGGGACCCTAGAGGCAGTGCTTCCCTTGCCTCTTCTAGAGCTGTGGAACCTTGTCAGATGGCATACACTGCAATGTCATTTGGAGGCTGAGAAAAATCTGCCTGGCCCATAAAACATCCCCAGCTCAGAATTTCCTAGGTGCATCCAGGACAAGAGGTTCGAAATTTATATTTCATAATTCACCAAACACATGAGCAATTTCTGGAATTGAACAGTTCTGTTCAGTCTTTTACTCTTTATAAATTTATGAGTGGGTTTGTGGCCTGTCACTAATAGGTCTCTAAATTAATAAGCTGATGTGTATTGCAACACTCTCTAGGGCAAGCTTCCTTCAAGTTTAGAGTCTAGTGACCTGCCTTGTGTCATACTGTAGATTCACCCTCAGCAAAGGGCTGAATTTTCAGCCTGCCTTTCTTTCTGTGGTAGTTTACAATAAGTCAGCTTCTCCTTCCCTGCCATCTGTTAATGTTAAATGCGGAAAAAATAATAGTCACTGTCTCCTAGCTCTGAACAAGAAGATTAATCTCTTCTTTTAATGGAATTCTGGAAAGATGGGAAGAGAGAATGGAGCTTTTTGGCTTCACAGAGTCTATAGAAGGAGGGTGAAGACACCACCATTTCATTATGCATAAGCTGTGGGGGAAGTCTATAAAGTCCACAGCTGCCCAGTGCTGGGTCAGGAGGCTTGGGCATCCATGTCTGCACATGGAGCTGTTGTCTTCTTCACCACCTCCAGTATAGCCAACTGAACAATACACCATAGAATCACAGAAGAGCAGGTGTTGGAAAGGACCTCTGGAGATCGTCTCCTCCAACCCCCTGCCAGAGCAGGGTCACTCAGAGCAGGTTGCACAGAAAGATGTCCAGGTGAGATTTGAATGTCTCCAGAGACGGAGACTCCATCACCTCTCTGTGAAGCCTCTGTCAGGACTCTACCATCCCCATATGAAAGAAGTTTTTCTGCATGTTTAGATGGAACTTCCCATGTTCCACCATGTGCCCATTGCCATTTGTCCTGTCACTGGAGCCTGATCCCATCTTCTTGACACCCACCCTTTAGATACTGCTCAGCACTGATGAGGTCCCATCTCAGACTTCCTCTTCTCCAGGCTGAACAGCCCCAGGTCACTCAACCTTTCCTCATCAGAGAGGTGCTCCAGTCCCATAATCATCTTTGTGGACTCTGCTGGACTCCCTCCGGCAGTTCCCTGTCCTTCTTGAACCCAGGAGCCCAGAACCGGACCAAGTGCTCCAGATGTGTCTTCACCAGGGCAGAACAGGAGATGGCATTCACTGTACCGCAGCTGGGACCATGGGGCAGCTCTGTGGCTGGCCAAACATTGCAGATTTTCCAGGCATGAGAGGCAGGAGCTGTACCCTCTACAAAAAGACCATCCCAGCCTGGTTTTTATACTATTCTCATCACTTCCTCCCCACCCGAGACATTTTCATGAGCCTGTGATTGAAGAGATGCCCCATCTTGCTGTGATAACCGACAGCAAAGAATGAGACTTTTGAATAAATGTAGTTTTTTTGCCTTCTAATGCACTTTGTGATCCCTGTCTGCATGCAGGGGAGTTTCCCACTCCTCATACCCCTACTTGCACCAAGATCATCTGCGAGACCCCATGAGGTGGTGTACCTTTGTCTGATCTGCAGGGGATAACTAACATGGCTTGTGGGTTTAGCTGGGCCTGTGAAGAGAACAGCATGTGACCAAACAGAGTCACAGAAGTATATCAGGCTGATAGTTATTTAAAAATGGTTCAAAAAGACCATTTGGGGGGAGGAGAGCCGTGGACAGAAATAATGGAGTAAGCGCTGGAATCCGGGGCTGCATAGTGAAGAGTTTGACCAGCAGGTGAGGGGAGATAATTTTCCCCCTCTGCACTGGTGAGGTCACAACTGGAATACCACCTCCAGTTCTGGGCTCCCCAGTTCAAGAGAGACAAGGAACTACTGGTGAGAATCCAGCGCAGGGCAACACAGATGATGGAGGGATTGGAACATCTCCCTGGTGAGGAAAGGCTGAGAGAGCTGGGACTGCTCAGCCTGGAGAAGAGAAGGCTGAGGGGAGACCTTCTTCATGCTCACAAGGATCTGAAGGGTGGGTTGAAGGAGAATGGAGCCGGACTCTTCTCATTGGTTCCCACTGAGGGACAATGGGCACAAGATGGAACATGGGAAGTTTCACTTAAATATGGGGAAAAACTTTGGGGTGAGGGTGGCAGAGCCCTGGCAGAGGCTGTCCAGGGAGGGTGTGGAGTCCCCTTCTCTGGAGACCTTCCAGCCCCGTCTGGATGCCATCCTGAGTGATGTGCTCTGGGCAGCCCTGTTTTGGCAGGGGAGTTGGACTGGATGATCTCTACAGGTCCCTTCCAACTCTGACAATTCCCTGATTCCATGATTCCATGTATACGCTCATCTTCTCTGCTTCTAAGTGTTTGGTCACCACGTCTCTGGAAGGAGAGAGCACTGAGGGAGACCTTCAACTGGCAGAAATCAGGACATTTCTGAAGTCAGTGTTTTCAAATGTGGGCATCTGCTGGGCCCCCACATTGTGGTTTTCAGAGTTTCTTGATGCCCAGCCGAGTGTCACCCCCACATATTACACAGAGGCTATTCAGCAGGGGAAGGCTCCCACTAAACAGGAACCTATTACGGAGGGAACGCACTCATACAGAGCAGCAAAGTGCCTGCAGTTCTGATTAAATAAAAAGAAAGGCGCTGAAATCATAGAAAACAATATTTTTCTGTAAAGCATAAAAGTAAGCTCAGGCTTTTTAACAATTTGTAGAGGCGTTCTGTAACACCAAACAACTGTGTTGGTAGGAAGGAGAGTGAGAGAGAGAGAGGTGGAGGGAGAGAGAGAAGCACAGGCAGAGAGGTAGAGAGGGAGACAAATGTTTCGGCTGCGTGCTGCGAAAAAGTACTCTGGACAGGAGTGAAAATAAAGACCAGAGTTCAAATTGCAGCGCTGCCACGCAGTCCCTCTCTCTACGCCATCCGCTCATTAGGTATGTATTGTTTCTCCCCGATGGAAAAATGATCGTTATCAGCGCTCTTTCCACCTGACAAAAAACCAAACCAAAAAAAATAATTAATAAATAGATAAAATAAAAATAAGAAAAAAGATGGGCCTGATCTTTTTGCACCGTCTCAACAGGCTGGACTCTATGGATTCTATACCCTACGTAGTTAAACCCGCAGTGATGGAGCATCCATACAGGCTGCTCTCATTTCCCAGCTTCTTACTGGAGATTTGTATTTTTGGTGGGGTTTTTTTGCCCCCACGGAGCAGTTCGATGGTCCAGCATCCATCCACCCACCCCTTTTTTTTTTTCTTTCTATTTTATTCCTTTTTAACCTCCCTTTGGCAAGGGGGAGAGCCAGCACGGGGTGCCACCCGTGAGTCAGCGTGATGTATTTAAGGCTCCATTAGTTAGAGGCCGAGTACGTTACCACCACCCCAACCTTGGGCTCCCTAACTCCCCCCCCAACCCTGCTGACTGGGTGCCAGGGAGCCCAACCTGAATTACTGCCCCACATGTCACCGTGGTGTCACTCGTCTCTAACACATACATTAGACCTGGGCACCGCAGCGCATCGTTCCAGCCTTAGAGAGTCCGCTATTCTGAAATAAATGTATCTTTTTTATTTTTTTCTTCTTTTTTTTCATTTTTTTTTTTATTCTTTTCCCCCGGAATATTCCTCGTTTCCCTGGTAATGCATGAAAAATGGGAAATGAAAAATTAGGCGTTGAGTTTGCGGCACAAAAAAAATATAAAATTTTACCTTTTCATCATTTTTTTGTAGGAAAGCTGGGGTAAAAATATAGGTGTTTGTAAGGCCGTGCGCCGTTCTGACATATAGCTCTTGATGTTCAGGGTTAAATTTAAATCCACACTGCCTGGTTACCAATCTCCGCAGTTGCACCCAGGCAGGACTAGGAAAGATTGATGATTGTGATTGTGAGATTAATCCTGTAATGTTTACAAGACTCCTGAGCTGAAACCTGGTTGGTCATATCATGCTATCCAGAGAAGGCCGCTTGGCTTGCCAGGGTAATTTCTTCTGATGCAGTAAATAACTAGGCATAATGAAAATACTCTGATGTATTCTACTGCCTGATTGATGCTCTGCATGCGATACGGCGAAGCAGCGCACTTCCTATCGCAAATTTACATATACAAACCAGCAGAAGAAGCATGATAATGTCAGCATCCTCCAGAAGCCCTAGGATGCTACACAATTTTATAGCAGTTATGAATTACTGTTGACCTTTCTGGCCTCTTCTACCAGTATGCTAGACTCCAGCATATTGAAAGTCATCAGTCTGAAGCAGTCATTCTTTACATAATTATGGCTATTTGTGTGTGGGAGGGTAGTGTTTCTTTTATTGTTAAAAATTAGCATTAAAGAATATCACCGCTGTGATTCAATGGGCAATTCTGTTTTAAGCGTGTATTTTAATAGAAAAGGAGGAAAGGAGGATTTGGATTCTGCAAACTATTTTTATAATCTGAGCAATACCAAAACATGGACTTTTACCGTTCAGCACTTAATGAAAGAGCGTAGCTGGGGTCCTGGTTTCAACACAGATCTGTTTTTTTCTTTATTTTTTCTTTAAAGCAGGCTAAAAGGTCTTAGCACTTAGCACTATCGTTTAAACTAAATTTCTTGCTGGATTTGGCAAGCCTAAAATTAAGGGGAAATATTCAGCAGTGGTATAAAAGTCTTTCAAGTACAAATATAGATTAAATCTTTGAAATCATGTAGATGCATTAGTTAAAGGAGCTTCCATATTTCATACTAAATATTTGAATAATCAGGCTTTCAGAACATCACTAAAACACAGCTCCTTATTATCATTTGCATTTTAATGTCCTTAAAATTATTACACTAAGGGAAATGTTTTTGATACATTACAGCATTTCCTCTAAATGTGTGATTATGTTAATGGGTTTTCAATCAGGATCCTAGCCTGACACCGTAGGAAAATTTATGCAAAGTTCATACCCTGTCAGGGCCTTTAATCAGGACCATTTATTAGACCCCTGCCTTCTTTGATGGTTGCTGCTCCCTTTATTAAATATACTGACTTGGCCATCTGAAGAAAAGGACAATAAAAGGTTACTGGGGATGAAAGCATGAATGCTATTTGCTCATGTTTCCTTTACAGACACTTCTTCAATAATTAAGGAAGGGCTTTCTTTGGCCTTTTAGGCTTTTTGAAGTGCATATCAAACATAACACTTAGTTCTTGTTTTTATGGAATGTTTAATGCACAGATTTAGGCTCCAGCGCGAGTAAACTAACTTAGAGGTTGCTAACAGAATTAATTTAAATAATTTCACACACACACACACAAAAACACCCCCAACCCCACAGCAGTCGCATGTGTCTGCTGACCAGTCGAGCTTTATTTCACCGAGGCAATTAAACCCGGTGTAATTTAGGAGAAATATTACAAACAATGGCTCCCCCCAGCCCCCCCTCCCTCTTTTCTTTTTTTCCTTGCACTGGTCATTTTGTGAGCTTCCTTCTAGGCAAACCCTAGCGTGGCAAAGGCATGGCTGAACGGGATAAAAGAGCTTTTTGGTGGGAGAGCCCTCGACGTGTAGGTTAGTGACTTTATGAAATTAGTTACTGCGGGGCTTGAAGGGTTTCTGGGAGGGTTGGAGCTGGCGCGAGTGAGACTATTTTTCCCCCCGGATCCCATGCAGAGAAAAACACAACAAACAGCGGATCTAACTAAGTAGTATTGACAACCTGGGGTCTGGATACAAATTCAATATGAGGAAACAGACTCACTTCAATGAAATACAAATAAACAACGAATTCTGTTTTAACATGTCTAAATAGGTAGTAGGTGAGTGACAGGCCGGGGTCTCATAGGAAAGCCATTAGGAGAGCATTTGATAGGAAAACGTTTGATTTGAATGCAAGTTGCGTTTCCCCTCAGGGGGTGATCTGAGTGGTATACTGGGGATTCACAGGCGCCCTTTTCGCTAGAAAATGCCTGCTGGGCTGTATCTTGGTAAATGAAATTTGTAGGATCTCCTAATACTAACAAGTATATAACTATATCATCTATTTAGGAGGCATGCTAATTATGTGGGTTCACTGATGTTCATTTTCTCATTCTGCAGAAATATATTAAAAAGTTTTAATAATGAGCACCTGGGTCAATTCTATGTCCAGCCTGGAAAAAATAATAATACTTCATTAGTTTAATTATCAATATTTATTGCTCTGAAAAAAAAAAAAAAAAAGAAAAAAAAAAGGAATTCATTATTTTTCCCCACAAGCAATTGGTAAATGTTCAGTGAAAAGATAGGATTACAGCGATAATTAGTGACGTAAATGCTACTGACCCGATCTAGAGCAAAGTTTTAAGCTGAGAAACTTCAAACTGAACAGTTATAGCTGGCTTTTTATTTTTTTCTGTTTTGGTTTTTGTTTTTGCCAGAAACTGAGTTGCCACACAGGAACAGTATCCCGAGAGGTATCAAGGCCATCACAAGTATTCCTGGGATGAATAATCCCTAACAAGTTACTTGGGTGAAGCCCTGGCACAGCCAGCACAGATGCCCACAAGCCTTTGTGCACGTGTTCTCTACATGGTGGGTGCTTTTGCTACAAATAAAACTGGTGCCCAAACTGCCCAGCGAAAAAAATAAAATAGAGCTCTATTTTAGAAAAGGAGAGAAGATCTGACCTTTATTCTCATATCTTAGTCCTATACAAAAAACAGTTTAAGGTGGGTTTTTTAGACAGTAATATGGGACAGCCCCCCCCATACACCCTCTAAATTTCAGTTTCTTTCAACCACAAAGAGAGAAGATTCGACGACTACAGGGCCAGGCTCAAAAATAAATGAAGGAGGCAGTAAGGAGTTAACGCTCAGAGATGAAGCTTGGAGTTAGGGCTTGTTTATGACGCAAAAAAAAAAAGAAAAAAAAAAAAAAAAAAAATTAAAAAACCCTGCTGCCGCTGAGGGTAATCTTAGTAAAACAACCCTTCAGAATTAGTAGGATGTTTAATTGCCTGCATGTGTTTCTGATATACCTCATCAGCGTTAAGCATCATTTTATCTTTCTGTTTGTCCACACAAAGGAGCGGGCAGGGTAAATGAACCCGGCGATGCCTGGTGGTTTGAAAGCAGGGAATGCGCGGTATGCGGCTCCCAGCACATCAAAGGACACCTCGCAGGACCCCAGCGTGTCTGCCTATTAGACAACACGCTGCTATTAAGGAGAAATGCTATTCCTCGTATTTACGCGCTTTAGCAGATCAGAAGGCACCTTTCGGAATTAGTAATTAGGGAAAAAAAGAATAAATAATAATAATAAAAGAGCAAAGTGCGAGAAGCAAAACCAAACCCAAACCTGGAACATTCTCCCTTTCAGTGAGGTGGAGAAATGAAGAAAAAAAAATAGGAATTTTATACTTCCCCAGGAAAGGGAAGGAGGAGGCTATTAATTCATGTAAAGCAGAGTTTACTGGTTTATGCTGCAGTAAAGTACCCTGATTAGCGAAACGGATCAGGTGTAAGGATATTGAAGGCAATAAGGCGGCTTTTGGACGTATAAGAACATATAAGGCACCGTATAAATATATCTACATCTCTATCTCTCTGTATTCGTCTACACTGCTCATGCGCACACACACACATTCTGCATATGTTAGGCCTTTACTGAGAGAGAGGCAAACAATATAGATGAAAATCAGCATCTGCAAAAGGCAGCAATCCCATGATTCCATCGGAGCCAATCACTTAACATATCATTCATAATGCTCGCCTGCTCCCATCATCCTCGCCCTGTCACCGGCATCTTTCTTCATTTTCCTCCGCTTCTCAGTTCCAAGAAAGTGGAACCACTGTATCATTTACTGTCCACAACCTCAGCTGCTGATTTAAAGGCTGATTCTTTATTTTCCATAATGTCGTATAACCATCCTTTCTGCTTTCCATAAAACTTTAAGTTCAGAACGATCTCAGGTAATTTTAACACTGGAAACCACACAGGGAGCTCATTTTTCTCCTTTACTCTCCCACATTCTCTCTCTTTCATTATACATTTCATAATTACAAGCTTTTATAAGATGTGATATGCAGTTCCCCCCCATGTTTATTATATATGTATTTATATTTTTTTGTATTCCAGGGTTATACAACTAGGTCATGTAGGAAAACTTCAGTAGTAGCTTTTATTCACACTCAAGAACATTTCTAAATTCATAAAGAAATGCTGCTCTCATTTTTTTCTTCAATGACAAGACACATGACATTTATTAAGCATGTCCCCAAAATGTTGATAGTTACATTGCTTTTATTAATGATTCCTGAAAGCAAATACAGTGCTTTTTTTTTTGGTCCTGGTTTTGTTTTTTTTTTTCCTTATTATTATTATTATTATTGTTACAGTGGACAGTGATGACTCTGTGTCTTAAAACCTAATCACTAGTGCCTATTAAATTTGGGTTTCATATGTTGCTGGAGGTAGAACTGATTATCATAGTGAATGAAATACTTGTTTGGCGTATTCCCAGAGGGCAAAAAGTCATTCTTCAAGGTGATGCATCTCATTTGAGGAATACATTAACAATTGAAGGCAGTTAAAAATACATGTGAACTCCCAGTGAGGCAAATCTGAGGTTGACCACATATATTTACTGACTGACTCTTGCCTCATTCAGGGGAGAAAACTGTGATATGGAAGGCTGGTTTCTGCAACACATGAGACCTTAATTTACAACTCTAATGTGGCAAGTAGATCATAGCTGCTTAGAAAATATTTAGGATTTAACGCTCTGTACGGGTTTTAGATGCCTTTTGTATCTTGGAAGGTTAAAGAAAAAGTGTGAGAAAAGATAAGGCTCAACAGCATTAAAGGTCAAGTTTGTGATAGAAATTAACTTCTTATTTCAAGGTTGTGCGATAAAATAAAGAGTAAGACAGATGCATTTTTGAAACCACGCTGAGATCCACAGTGAAAAGTTTCATACAATAGAAAACAGGAGCCAGGCTACATAAAGGCCAGCGTTATGGCTGTGAAAGGCTGGGTTCCAGAACGAGTGCATTAATTGCAGCAGCACCCTGAGTGGAGAGGGTGAGACAGAGGATATCCTATATATACAGTACGAAACACGGTACTGTAGCAAATGTTATTTTTCCTCCAAATCCATTTTCAAAGCATTTGATATTTGAGTGGAAAGTAGAGCTGAAATAGAAACAAAGTCAGGGCACCTAAAGAGCTGAGTAGAGCTGAGCACTGACTGTGCGAGACACGGAATGCAAAGCAACAATATGTAATAAAAATCAAACCAGAACAATGGGGTATTTGAGCGTGTTTTGTCATCAAATGAAAAGCTGCATTCTACCATCTGGCTTTTTTCATGCATTTGGAAAAAAAGTGATTTTTCCAAAGGGTTTTCAAACTTCTCAGTATCCAAAATTTCGGTTTTTCATTTTGATCCACAAAGACAGGCTCTACCAAATCATCAACCTCTCTTCCAGCAAGTAGTCTCAGACAAACAGGAAGGTCTGCAGAACAGAAAAGGAATGGAAAGGCTGGAATGGTGCTCATCCCCAGATAGTATCTTTCCTCGAGAAACGGTGACTTTTACGGTGCCATATATTCATATATGGATGCATTCAAGCAGTTCATACTCTCACACAACCACCATCTGAGTAGAGGACATGCGTGTATTTGCCCAAGATGGGATAATATACCTGGCATATATACATGTTACCGTCAAAAAATGTTTCAAGGCAAAACCTGAACAGTACTATGCTCACTACACCCCCTAAATGTTAACACCTAAATTCCAACTAGCGTTATGAGAACCCATTTTCCATGACCCAAACCATTTTCAGTTACTAGAGTGTGTTATGGCTGAAAACTCTTGAGATCAGCTCCTCGGGATAGTGACGATATTTTCCTGAAACCCAGTTAGAACTGCCAAGAGATTCCAGGATACCCATTTCCTGAGGCAG
Source organism: Jacana jacana (assembly GCA_013400555.1). NCBI lineage: Eukaryota > Metazoa > Chordata > Aves > Charadriiformes > Jacanidae > Jacana > Jacana jacana. Next base: position 70,108 of record VZTM01003948.1, on the reverse strand, counting down.
CAGCTGACAGCAGACTGGAGGGTAGGGAAACAGAAATAGGGTAAGAATGAAAAAGGGACAGAATTTTGCCAGAAAACGTCCCCCTCACAAAAGGAGTCATTTATGCAGTCCGTAATCTGAATTGTTCCACAAGAAATCCTCTGCTGAGCCCAGGGATCTAACGTTACGTATAAAGGAAAATTGCATGAAGCTGGGGAAGCCAGCAGCTACGGGAGAAATACAGGCCTGGAAAGCCCAAGGATTCTGCACGGAGACTGATGAGTTAGGATTTACAAGGGGAGCTCTGTCTCTAGGCTTGATTAGCTGGGTATGTGAAAAGGAACCTATATTTCACGAGTCAGAAACTCCGGAACGGGGCTGTTGGAGAATCAGGGGATGTGGTGAGAAGAGGAGCAGCTGAAGGAGCTGGGGGTGTTCAGCCTGCAAAAAAGGAGGCTGAGGGGAGACCTTCTTGTGCTCTCTAACTCCTTGAAAGGAGGGTGTAGCCAGAGGGGGTTGGTCTCTTCTCCCAAGTCCCACAGGCGATGGGACAAGAGGAAATGGCCTCAAGTTGCACCAGGGGAGGTTCAGACTGGGTATCAGGATCAATTTTTGCACTGAAAGGATTCTCACACATTGGAATGGGTTGCCCAGGGAAGTGGTGGAATCACCATCCCTGGAGGGATTCAAAAGACAGGTTGACACAGTGCTTAGAGACCTATTGGAATGGTTCCACCAGAGGACCATGGAGATGATCAGGGGGATGGAACACCTCTCCTATGAAGACCAGCTGAGGGAGCTGGGGTTGTTCAGCCTGGAGAGGAGAAGGCTCCAGGGAGACCTTAGAGCAGCATTCCAGTACCTGATGGGACTACAGGAGAGCTGTAGAGGGACTGTTTGTCAGGGAGTGCAGTGACAGGACAAGGGGTAATGGCTTTAAATTGGTAGAGGGAAGATTTGGATTAGACACTAGAAAGAAATTATTTGGAGTGAAGGTGGTGAGAGCCTGGCCCAGGTTGGCCAGAGAAGCTGTGGGTGCCCCATCCCTGGAGGGCTTCAAGGCCAGGCTGGATGGAGCTTGGAGCAACCTGGTGTGGTGGGAGGTATCCCTGCCCAGGGCAGGGGGGGTGGAGCTCAGTGATCTTTAAGTTCCCTTCCAACTCTAACCATTCTATGACTTTATATTTTATTGTGTTGCATCAAAGAGTGCAAAACCATTCCCCCTTTTAACAAGCCATTCAGATCACTCTGTAGAAGGAAGACAGCCTTAGCATTTTAACCCCTCCAGCCTTTGTGTCATCTGCATGCTGGAGAGACTTGGCATCAGCATCTACATCCTTGATAAAGAGCTTGGCTGACTCCAGGTCAAGATTGGAAACTCAGAATCTGTCTGAAAAAGTCCCTTCATCGTCTCTCAGCATAAACAACTAATTTCTGCGATCTGTCTACAAGCCAAATTTGTATGGCCTGTTAACCCCATAGAGCTCGAGCTTTTTAACCATGATATCTTTTAGTAGTAGGTCAGTTGGCTGGAAGAATTCCCTGCTACCTGCAGAATGCTTTCATCACCGAAGTCTTTAATCCCATTAAAAGACTCAAACGAAAAACCCCATATGACTTGATGACAACTGCTGTCTTTCAGAAAGTAATGCTGAGCGACACTGACTATATTTTTACCTCTTTTTATAATTACATTTCTACCAACCATTCGACTAATGGCCTAAATTAATTATTCCTTTTTTTTTTTTTTACTTAAAATTTACACCATTCCGTCCTGTTAGTAACTTTCTGTTTTATCTTCTGTACTCTTTGAATATTTGGAAATAATTTACTTCTTGTCCCTTGCAACTTCCCCTGCTTTCCATTTCTTTATGGTTAACATTTATAGTTTAGAGACATTATGGGTAGTTCCTGGATGTAAGATACCGTGGCCAGTTAACTTACAAATGTTTAATTCCAGCAGAAACCTTTGCTACCGAAGGTAAAGTTTCAATTACAACAACATCACATGGGACAGATACATCTCTCTAGTTTATGTCAAATAAATAACTGAAATATCTGCTGAACATTCCTGTCTTTATACATCAGTATTTGATCAAACAAACCTGGCAGAGAACCTATACATGTTACCAATAAGATTTTTAGTGTTCTTACTACTTTTAATTCTATGTGCAACTGATATTTCATTGAAAACTCTGACTTTCCTTCACTTCTCCTAGAGTTTTTAACTTGCAGTTTATATCCACTTCCATTTGTTTCCCCATTTTTCTCTCCATCATAAAATATTATTTGTTTTATTGTTGTGCCTATAGCAGCTTATAGCCAAGAAATCCAATATAACATTTTTTCCTTGTCTCTCAAGTTCTAATTTCATTGCTATCTATCAGGATATCCTTGAGAAATTTTCCCTTGTTAACACTCCGTAAGTTAATGTGGATGCCAGTCCCACCCAGAGGTATCAGAGATTTGGTAAAATCAGCTGCTTTAACGTAAAGATGATTACAGAGGTCACCAATACTGCTGCCTTTGTATTTAAAAAATGCTGAAATCAGAAAATTACTTTATTTCATAGAATCATAGAATGGTTCAAAGGGACCTCCAAAGGTCATCTAGTCCGGCCTCCCCACAGTCAGCAGGGACACCCCCAACTAGACCAGGTTGCCCAGGTCTCCTCCAGCCTCCCCTTGAAGATCTCCAGGGAAGGGGCCTCAACCACCTCCCTGGGTAACCTGTTCCAGTGAGTCCACCACACCTTTATCAAAAAAGATCATGGAATCATAGAGTATCTCAAGTTGGAAGGGAGCCGTGAGGACTATCGAGTCCAACACACTGCTCCTCACAGGAGGTGTGCATTCAGGTGCCTGAAAATAAGTTACCCATCTTTGATGAAACATTTTCTCTATTATCTCTAGAAACTCATGTAGACTTCAAATTGGTTGCATGAAATGACAGTCAAACAACCATGTTATGTGAAGTAAACAAGTTCTCCTGATGGGGAATCCTTACGGAATCCTTCCTGATGTGAACAAGTGTTTTATGCCAGATGTCCTCTTACTGCACCATCAGAAGAACTTCGTAGCAAGTTCTGCAAGCAACTGAAACCCATGAACACCTTAGTGACTTTGAGTAATATCCCACTCATCTCTGACGGAATATGTCACCTTGTGTGTTCTCTTCCACTGTATCCTTACAAATCTGTTTTTAACCGTTAGTTTTAATTGTCCATTCATATGACAAATCCTATCCATTTTAAGTAAACCACTTCATATTTCTCCTCACGCATTATTATCTTGTTAATAAATACTTACAAGAAATCATAGAATCAGAGAATGGTTAGAGTTGGAAGGGACCTTAAAGATCACACAGTTCCAACCAACCCCCTGCCCTGGGCAGGGACACCTCCCACCAGACCAGGTTGCTTCAAGCCCCCTCCAGCCTGGCCTTGAACCCCTCCAGGGTGGGGCAGCAACAGGTTCTCTGGGCAACATTTTCCAGTGCCTCACCACCCTCACACCAAAGAATTTCTTCCTAATACATAGTCTAAATCTTCCCTCTTCCAATTTAAAGTTCTTACCGCTTGTCCTGTCACTGCACTTCCTGACAAAGAGTCCCTCTCCATCTCTCCTGTAGCCCCTTCAGTTACTGGAAGGCTTCTCTAAGGTCTTCCTGGAGTCTTCTCCTCTCCGGGCTGAAAAACTTCAGCTCCCTCAGCCAGTCTTCATAGGAGAGGTGCTCCAGCCCTCTGATCATCTTTCTGGCCCCCCAAAAGCCTCTGTGTTTGGATTTATTGCATGTGGAACACCAAGATAAGTTCCTGGACCCAAATGTTTTTTGTACTCTAAACCACTTCTTCTTGCAGGTGTTCTATTACACGTTATTTTTACATTAAGCTAAACAATTGTATTTAATTAATAAAACACTTAAACTCAGTTCAATATTCAAACATTCATCCATTCTTCCTTTTAATCTGTATTCTGCCTAAACAGAAGAGATACCCTTCTGTTTACCCATCACCCTGGTGCCCATTCACCTTAATTTATGCTCTTTGCTCCTCCCTTGTTTTACCAGGCTCATCCCCCCAGGACGGTCACATCCACAGGAAGGACATCTGCCAGCTTCCTTCCTCTCTCTGTTGAAGGCAGAGTTTTGCAGCAAACTTTTATACCCCATAACATTGCTTTAAGGTATAAATATGTCTTTGCCGTCTCCAATTTGACTCAAGGGCTGTTTCCCCACTTTTTCAGATGGATACTTAAAATAGAAAAAAAAATAAAAATAAAAAGAAAAAAAAAAAGGAAAAAGAAGATCTTTCTTCTAAAAATTGCAGTGTATTTTGTTTACCACTTCAAAAATATAATCCCTACTGTTACAACAAAGGTTTAAATGACTCTTCTTTTCTAATATCCAGGTGCTAAACCACCTGTGTGTGAGTGTGTGTGTGTGTGTGCAGGGGTTTCTGCACGCAGGTTGCAAGCTCTCACAGATGACAATTTCACATGTCATAAACGTCCCTGTCCCACAATGCCTGATCTGTGGCTGTCCCGAAAAGGTACGCTCCTGCCAACTTCTTCAAAGCTGCCACATACTCACAGAGCGCTCGCCTTTCAGCTGATTTCCCTGGTGTGGTTTGTAGCGTTCTGCAATAATGTTTGTTCCAAGAACAATGTATGTCCTCAAAACATCAAGCTTTTAACCCACTTTTTGTGGTGCCTGTCAATGCTCAGTCAACTTTTCTCCTAACTCTGGTCACAGAAGCTACCTTATCTTTTTCTTGAGTAGAAATTCATGAGGAAAACAGACCTTAAAGATTTTAATTTTTACCAAATAAAGCCGTTTTCATTGTTTACCTTTCAGAAAGGTTGATTCCTGCTTTTGTAGACTCACCTTGATGTGATTCTTTGGGGGGTTAAAAACCCCCACAACCTGCAGAGCTCTTAACTGATTGGGACCAGTGCTGTATTCCTCCCTTTTGTATATGAAGAAGAATCTTAAAACTCCCACTGAGAGTGCCTTAGCAAAATGCTAACTTAGCAGAGACTCCTTCCTAGGAAGGATCAAACATAACCCAACCAGAAGAAACCAGCTTTGGATGCAGCTCTGTAAACATGGCCTGGCTTAGTTAGAAGAATCACAAGGTGCAGCAAAGTTTAATTTCTAGATTTCCAGTGGTCCCGATAACTCAAGCACTGGCAGGATCACAGATACAAATCCCACCAAATAAGTTCCTTCAGCTTCATCCAAGGGCTTAATAAGCCAAACTTGCTCATCATGTATCTCCCTGGAAATCATGGAATCAGGGAATTGTCAGAGTTGGAAGGGACCCATAGAGCTCATCCAGTCCAACGCCCCTTCCAAGCAGGGTTGCCCAGAGCACATCACTCAGGACTGTGTCAACGAGGGGTTTGAAGGTCTCCAGAGAAGGGGACTCCACACCCTCCCTGGGCAGCCTCTACCAGGGCTTTGGCACCCTCACCCCAAAGAAGTCTTTCCTCATCTTTGAATGGAACTTCCCATGTTCCAACTTGTGCCTGTTGCCCCTCATCCTGTCACTGGGAACCACTGAGAAGAGTCCAGCTCCATTCTCCTTCAACCCACCCTCCCCTCAGCCTTCTCTTCTCCAGGCTAAAGAGTCCCAGCTCTCTCAGCCTTTCCTCATAACGGAAGTGCTCCAATCCCTCCATCATCTGTGTTGTCCTACCCTGGACTCTCTCCAGTAGCTCCCTTTCTCTCTTCAGCTGGAGAGCCCAGAACTGGAGGCAGTATTCCAGTTGTGGCCTCACCAGTGCAGAGCAGAGGGGGAGAATGATCTCCCTCCACCTACGGTCACGCTCTTCCCTACACAGCCCAGGATTCCATTGGCCCTCTTGGCCACAAGGGCACATTGCTGGCTCATGGAGAGTTTACTATCTACCAAAGCAAGTTGCTTTTTGGTTTTTTTAGATCCTTAAAGAACATTCACCCAGCCTCCCTCCCCTTTTCCCTCCTTCCCTAAGCCACCCTGCCTTCCTTAGGGATTTTAGAACCAAGAGTACTTAATTTACAGTGTTTTGAAATCTGTCAACAATTGATATTGTGTTTGTGATACAAACATACAAGAGAAAATCTGAAGGCAGTATGAAACATCTCCATACATAACAGCACTCTGGTTTTGAAGCACCCTGAGCTTCAGGTGTCTCGGCTGTAACTGTGATACACCCCTTAAAAATACCATCTCACGGGTAGCATGACAGGAACTGCCTCTCAACCAACCAGAAAACTTGATTCAGACTGAGGAGCTCAGAAGGACCTTGTCCATTCTACCCATCTGATTCCCTCCAGTGCTGTTTTATAAATCTTTAAATTCCACGTGCAGTATTTACTAGTGCTCCAGGTATAAATATAATGTTGTACACACATCACATCCTGTGGCACAACTTCATGCTTAGGACATCACAGACCTACTTCTGGGGAACAAGCTGCCCTAAAGCCTTAGGGTAAAGAATGCCTATTTTTATCCTCTGAAAATTCAGAATTGCCCCCAAAGTTTATTTCCATAGAGTGTGAAAAGCAGTGTCATACCTGATGTATGTGTGAGCACTGATTTTTTTCTTATGAGGGAACTTTCTTTAGTGTGAAACCCAGTGTTTCATCCTCTCATACAGTCTGAGCAATTTTATTTTTTATTATTGGCTGACTCTCTTGCATCCTCTTAGAAGCTGAACAGATCAAGAGGCCTTGCTAAAATAATTCTGCCAAATGTGGGGAAAGATTAATTCTTTCCCAGGAAGAAAAGAGAAGGCAACTTTACCAAGGAAAAGGTGCAATCCCAGACCACGACATTTCTGGTGAAAGTGCCCTAATCATTTTTTATGAACGGAGCTTTTTTATTTGATAGTAATAAAAAAACCAATTAGAAATAAAATCCCGGTCTCCTCACAGGCTAGATGTGACAGGCCAGATAGGTAATATTTATACTACACATGCGCAGGCACTGACACTCTTTCATAAGGCATTCTGGATATTTTACAGCTGACCTATTATTTGCAAAATAATTTGCAATTTTCAATCATATATTCCTATTTATAACAATTTCTTTTTTGTGCACTCACTGGCAAAACCTCCACGAGCAACCCACTGTAAAACTTAAAAGTGTAAAGAGAAATATTTCTCTTTGTACAGATTCAATAAATAGACCGGCGTTTCTTTCTGCTGGTGAATATTGTGATTAATGCCAAAGTATTCTGGGTAATGGTGAAGGTGAAAAATCTGAGGCTTTGCAGCATTGCAAATTACTTAAGAATAATTCAACTTGAGTAAATTATCCATATGTTGTTCTCAAATGACAAAGATATCCAAATCATCTACAACACTGACATCTTTAATGAGTCAAGGTTATTTTACCATTTAGCTTACATGTGAAAATCAATAGATAAGCTTTCTCTTTAGCTTTCAGTCAAGTTCAGACATGGTAGAACCCGGCGGACTTAAAGTTTATTTGTGGCCCTATCATACACAATAAAAATCTCAAGAGGGTTATTCTGATTTTACCTTTGCTTGACCTCAAAGTTTTACTAGTTTGAGGTTTTAGGATGTCAAATATATGTCACACCCGACCTTCTGTTGTCAAACAGTTTTCGAGGTATTGTACATAAACTTGTCTTTTAAGGTGAGTAGTAACACATTTTCTGAGTCTTGTGGTATGAAATGAAATGCAGATTTTTGATTTAGCTGATATCGCTGTGCGAGTTCATATTTGGAACAGGGACACTAAATGCATAGCTGAAGCGCACAAGACCTACACCTATTTTTTTCCTTGCTTGGTGAGAGGAAATACTATATTCTCCTTTTAAGACCCTAATCTGGGTAGTGCAAGTCCTTCACCATCGGTGATGTTTCTTGAGTGTATCCTGTAGAGATGGAGCAGCACTGACGGGTCTGCCCTTCTACAGTCAAATCTTCTCAGCTTATCTTCCCTGGCCTGGGGGGAATCCCTGGTCTCTGAAAAGGATGAAAGACATTCCCTATTAATGACTTTTCATAAAGAATATACTTAGAGTCACAGAATGGTTAGAGTTGGAAGGGACCTTAAAGATCATCCAGTTCTAACCCCTGTGCCCTGGGCAGGGACACCTACCACCAGATCAGGTTCGTTTAAGGGCACGTCCAGCCTGGCCTTGAACCTCTCCAGGGATGTTGGTTCTTCTTAGGAAGACCAGAAACATAAGTAAGTCCAGCCTTGTAAGAATACAGCTTATATATACATAGGTACTTACAGTAGCTATGGATGTAAGGCACCAACCAGCCACTGTATATTTGCAACGAGCTGCTGCAAGCTGCTGTTCTCGGAGGCAGAACAAATATCAAAGACCATGAATAAACTCGCACACGGGGCCAAACAGTATATGTATATAAAAAAAGAGTGGTGTGATTCAACAGCCATAGACTACTGTCAAATTTTAATCCTACAATTTGGACTGAGCTAAGTGAAAATGTGGGGGGAAACCAATCCACAGCACTGTTTGTCACCTAGTGCATTCTAAATGATGTATATCTGGTGTCTAGTCTGTACATGACTCACTTGAGGCTCTGGGTGATGTCTCTCTCCTGCTCCTCTGCAAAGAAAGGACACCTGCTATTCTGTACTGTACATGCTTGGGTTTTTAAGGTTTGATTTTCTTATTTTTTCTTTTTTCCTTTTTTTTTTAAATTTTTCTCTATCAACTAGGCAGTAACAATAAGGCTCAAAAGATGCCTTTCCACTGGTTTTTCCCCTCTTAACCTGCTTCATTACTTCATTCCTCTATACATGCTTTCGAGCTATGTCTTTCATTACAAAGTCCACCTAGAGCATTCATGTCTCTCCTCTGGCTTTTTGTCCTAATAAATATCATCAGAACTGACATCTTATCCAGGCACTTTTGGACGTCCAAAGAAATGACCATAATAGCATTTCTAAAATTTCTGGTAGTTCCTGCCCTTATCTTTTTCTTTATTATTGTATTTCGATTTCTATTCCTTTCGACCAGCTCACTTCTGCAGTTAATATCCTTTGTTTGACAGCTTTGGCCATTTTCCACCATTCTGACCCCAGCCACAATTAGTAGCATGACAGTGGTCAGACATAGGTATGATTTGTGTGATGAGGAGCAGCGTGTTGTTCCAGGCTTGTTATTCCCTTGCTGCCAAAATCCTGTGTAAGAGCCTGGGGATGTAACAGCCTGCACCAGGCTCCATTTTTTTCCAGCCCAAACTTCCACGCTTCACTTTTTCCATGAAGGAAAGACGTTCTAGGGGCGGTGACTTCAAGACACATTGAGATAAATATCTCGGGAACTCAAGGTGCTGATGTCCATAGGATTTTTATCAAAGCCTGTTGTTTTTTCTAAAGCACCGGAAGTCTAACAAATATTTCACATCCATGGATATGATTTCTTTGTTATTTAAGGAGTTTCTGGGAGAAGATACAAGGACGCTCAAAGAAAGCAAAGATAATTGCTATTTAGAGAATTAGACTTCAGTATTCCAAAAAAATATTTGCAGTGCCTTTGTTGAAATGACAGATGACATCCCTAAAGACTGTCCAACACACACAGATGCAGAAGCATCTCTTGGATGTCTAAGAGGAATTTTGTCCATATAGTTTCACACCATCTTTATCTATGTCTTCAGGCATTCCAAATGATGATACGTAGTCTTGGTACATGACCTGAGGCAGGAGGAGCTTCATTAACACGGCTGAACCAGTCACATGGCCAAAGGAGCTGATACCTATATGCCTGGCTTATTATGGAATGTAGCAGTTTTTCCCTTTTTTTTTGGTTTGGGGTTTGGGTTTTTTTTGGCATATTTGACTTCAGAGAGGTAAAAGAATCTCAGCTAGTACCTGCAAAGGAGATAGGTACAGGTTCAGGCACCTTTCTTGGAGATGTTTTCTTGTTTTGCCACATAAAGCGTATTTCAGAGGCACTTTCCCCAGCTGAACTGTAAAATCTGTGTATTGTGCCTTTGGATTGCAACAATCAAAGCAGCTGGGATGTACTCAAGTATAAAACACAGGTGGTTTTCTGTTTCCAACTCTGCCAATGACTGTATTACCTTTGTCTTCTTGAACCATCTACAACCAATATGGCTTGAAAAGTACGTTTATCCATACACAAAGGGGAAACAGTGTAATATTTATAAGAAACCTTTTAAGCAAGTTATATAAGCCCATCATGGGGTTGTGCAATATAAGATTTTATCTTCACACGGTTATATTTTAATAATTATCTTTGGTGCCTCCAGATGAAGAATGACAAAAACTGGTCTGCTGTCTCAATATTAATGGTAAAAATAATATAGGCTATAAGATACCATATGACAGGATTGCAGGGATATTCTGCAGTGATGCCAACATTTGTGGTATCTTTGACAGAAATGGTATTAAAGAAAGCCTTTTGTGAATCCATTCATTGCTTGTCACATTGCAGAGAAAATGATTAATTATACAGGCACAGATATTTACTCAGGCAATGTTTTTTGAGTCTTTCATTATATTAACAGTAGCTATATGGACTATGTGTCCAGTTCTGCGCTCCCCAGTTTGACAGGGACAGGGAACTTGAGAGAGCCCAGCATAAGCTACAAAGATGATGAAGGGAGTAGAGCATCTCTCTGAAGAAGAAAGGCTGAGAGACCTGGGATTGTTCAGCCTGGAGAAGAGAAGACTGAGAGGGGACCTCATCAATGCTGAGCCATGTCTAAAGGGTGGGTATCAGGAGGATGGAGCCAGTCTTTTTTCAGTGATGCCCAGTGACAGGACAAGAGGGAACAGGCACAAACTGGAACATAAAGTTCCATCTCAACATGTTCAGCCTGGAGAAAAGAAGACTGAGAGGGGACCTCATCAATGCTGAGCCATGTCTAAAGGGTGGGTGTCAGGAGGATGGAGCCAGTCTTTTTTCAGTGATGCCCAGTGACAGGACAAGAGGGAACAGGCACAAACTGGAACATAAGAAGTTCCATCTCAACATGGGGAGGAACTTCTTCCCTTTGAGGGTGGCAGAGCCCTGGCAGAGGCTGCCCAGAGAGATGGTGGAGTCTCCATCTCTGGAGACATTGAAACCCCACCTAGACATCTTTCTGTGCTACCTGCTCTGAGTAACCCTGCTCTGGCAGGGGGTTGGACTGGATGATCTCCAGAGGTCCCTTCCAACCCCAGCCATTCTGTGATTCTGTGCTTCTGTGACTTTGTATTACTTGGGAAGGACACTTTGCCTTCAAGCCTGACAAACCTCCTGGCCTGTTGCACTCATCTACCTCAGCTTCATCTGGGAGCCATCAGGTGCCAGAACCTGAGAAGCAGAAAGCACTGACCCACATTACCTCTTTCACATATTTGGACCTTGCTACCTCTAGCGGAGGCCAAGTGATTTCTGCTGGGAGGCAGCAGCAGTACTCAGTTGTGTACTTTGAGGTCACTGAAGCCCACTCCCCAGTGAAAGTGGAAGGGAGGAGATAAAAAAACCTCAATCCTCCCGAAAATCCAGCACCAATATCCAATTAATAGTGCCAAGACAAGCACTGAATGGAGGGTGCAGCCTCTTCTCCCAAGGAACAGGTGATGGGACAAGAGGAGACAGCTTCAAGTTGCACCAGGGGAGGATCAGATTGGAGATCATGAAAAATTTTTATATGGAAAGGGTTATCAAGCCTTGGACTGTGCTGCCCGGGGCAGTGGTTGAGGCACTATCCTTGGAGGGATTTAAAAGCCGGGCAGACATAATGCTTACAGACATGGGTTAGTGATGGTTTTTGTCAGTGTTGGGTTGATGGTTGGACTTGGTGATCTGAAAGATCCCTTCCAACCCAGGAAATTCTATGATTCTTTGATAAGCACTTCTTACTTTGCAGTATCACGGGACCCTTTCGTCGAGAGCAAAGCAACAACGGAAGATATGATCTCCCAGTTGAGTGTGTTCATCCTTTGCTCTGGGAGAAGACAGGTAACACTGTCCCACCCACGTGAACCGACTGCTCATCCCTTACCATGACTGAAAGAGCAAAAGCCTGCATTTGTGTTTGGGTTTCTGCCTTGGCTGGAAGGCTCTGCAGCTAACTGCTACTTACCCTGTGAGACCAGAGCCCAACCTCACCTGGACTCCTCCCTGCTTCATCTCCTGGGATGCAACAGGAACCAGTCCCAGCTTGCAGGCAGCCCTGTAAATTCCTGCTTCCTGAGGATGGGAACGGGTCTCAGCAACCCATCCTTGCTGTGCAGTCAGGAGGAGCTGCCCACACAACCTCCTCCGAGCTGCACAGCTCATCCCTGTGCCCCAGAGGCACAGAGAGACAGGACAGGGTTGGGTGGCTCCACATCTGGGGCCGGGGGGGTCTGACAAAGTCAATGGTGGGTGAAGGCTCTGCTGGGGATTTAATGGCACGGACAATGTGAAACGTGGTAATGCTCTACAGACTTACAACTCTTTGCTTTTATCCAGGGGTGGATTTGTTTGTTTTTCTCTTTTAACAGTTTGTTCGTGGCCACGGGAAAGTTTGGGGAATTCAGCCACGTCTTCAGGGGTGATTTTTAAGTAGCTGGGTTTGCCCATTATGTGTCTTTCTGTAGCACATTAATGGTGGTCAGTAAAATAACCTTGATTTTACTGCAAGCTGAAGCAGGCACAATGGAAGTGTTAGGAAAAAAGGTGTTTCCTAAGTGTTTAGGAAAAAAAGTCAGAATATTTCCTCTGAAGTTCTCGGTAGAATTGGGTTTTGTAGCACTCATGTCATTTTCCCTTGTAAAGCATTGGGAAAATCTGCTATTTTAAGTATGGAAAGTGTTGAAAGTGCAGACAATTACACTGAAAATGCTACATTCCTTTTTTTGGGGGGTGGGGGGCATAGGATGTTTTTTTCTGGTTCTTGGTAATTGTTTATCTGTTTATTTGTTTGACTGGTTCGTGGGGTGGTTTTGTTTCTTTGTTTTTATATTTTTTTTTTGTTTGTTTGTTTTGTTCTAAGACACATTTCTGTTTCAATTAATTTGTGTCCGTATTTAGAAGAATGACATTATTTTCCTCAGCTCTTCTTATAACCCTACCATAGTTATTTTGATAGATCATAGAGGCTTCCTCTTTGGGCAGATGAGCATTCAGGGCTTTGCAGCTCCTACTTTGAATACCTTGCAGCCTGACAAACTCTAAGGGGTGATGGAGACAAAATGAAAAACTATCATCACTGACTGATGAAGAACTAAAATATTAAAGAATTAAATAGCTGGTTTGCTTTTGTTTGTTGTTTGGGTTTTTTTTTGTTTGTTTGTTTTGTTTTGTTTTGTTTTGTTTTGTTTTGTTTTTTCCCCAAGACTGACACAAAGAAAGACTTCTAAAACACAGGAGTTTACAAACCAGATCTTCTTGGTCTCTGTCTTGCACCTTCCTCCCATCCCAGTGAGATCTGGTTTTAATCCTGGCCTCTGCACCAGAATTCCAGTGGGAATGAGATCTTTCTGGGAGTCAGAGTTAAAGATGTATGCCAGCAGCATGCTGTGCTAAGTTGTGGTCAGCCAATCGAATATCAAAGGGATTAAGCCTGTGAATCATTTAACGGGAAATTTCTCTTGCCTCAGTAGCATTGATGTTTTAAGGTGTGAAATTCAAGAAGGGCTTAGTTCTCCTTTGGTCAGACAACTGCTCTGCAGCCCGCGTTATCAAGAGGCAGTCAAGAAGATCCCCTTGGGTCATGTGGCTGGTGTACATTTTTGTATTACCATAGTAGGCTAGTTTTAACCTGCAGGATGTAATCCTATTTACCTCACATGTGGTCTGTGCCCAAGGAGCATGTGCTCCACTTTATATATACATATATATACATATATATATGTATATAATTTGCATTAGCAGAGCACCTGGCAGCCCAAATCACAGCCTGGGACGCTGTTGCGTTCAGTGCTACGCAAACACACCACAAAACAATGCCTTCTCTTTCATCCAACAGTCTTATACAGTAAAACAGTGTCATCCCCCCCACCTCCCCCTTTGCACAACAGTCTCATAGCAGGCCACAGCAGATAAGATTTACACAAAGTGGGGTGGGGAATGGCATTTAGCAGCATAATAGACTCTGACTTGAGGGCACTGCCAGGCTGTTGTCAACAGGTTTGTTTGTACGTTGAAAGAGAACTTTCAAAGCCATTTGGGAGGGACTTATGAAGAAGAGGGAAGCACCTCCCAGTCAGCAGGAATGGGCTGAAGAGTAGGTGGTAGAAAATGTTCCAAATAGATGATGAGAAGAAACACCATGGGCTGATGGGTAGTAGGAATCGGTCTCTCATTACTGAATGGGAGAAGTCAGGTAGGAAAGGGATAGTCCAGAGAAAGAGTTTTGAGATCAATAACAGCTTATATTTAATTGAAATAGAGAAGGGAGGGGTGATGCTGTTAAGATGTAGTCCAGTATCCTTGGTTACAAGTTGGACAAGAACGCATTCAGCAGGTTTTGAGAAGAACAGCAGAATAAGACTTGGAGACAGTGGGCTTTTTGTTTGTTTGTTTGGTTGTTTTTTTTAAGTTCTTTTTTGAAGGGTGGGGACATTTTTGAAGTTAATCTGGAAATATACAGTGGGGGACAACAAAAAAACCAACCCAAAACCAAGAAAGGCTCAAACTGGTGAATGTGGCCAGATTATGGGCATGAGTTGCAGGCAAGACAGTGACCTTGTTCAGAGTCACCAAGAGAGAAAGCAATAGGAGAAGTTTCAGGTGGAACCAGGAAATGCCTTTAAAAGGCAGTTTATGCTTGAGAATCAGAGGGTCAGAAGAAAAGACTAAGCATGGGCAAAAAAATCCAGGCCTACAAACGAATAAGCTCTATACATTATCAGCAGGAAAAAATGCTGGTTGACTGCAACTTTGTGAATGCAACTGTCAGAAAACCTAGAGGGAAAAATGTTTAAAATAAAGGTCCCATATTGGGCTGAATACTGGGACCGTGAGCTGGTCAGAAACAGTCTCAAATAACGAAGCGATGCCCGAGCCCATTCAGCTCTGTGTCCCCATTTCAGCAGCAGCAATTCCCATCCCGGGTTTCATGGCAGAGCAATGAGGCGACCAGCCCTGTGTCTATGATATATTTTACCTTCAGCAGCACATTTATTTTAATTCACAGAGT
>VZTM01003948.1:0-50000 GCA_013400555.1 Jacana jacana | reverse complement strand
AAGGCCCTGGGGAACCTTGTCTAGCTGGGAGTTTCCCTGCTGACTGTGGGGAGGTCAGACTAGATGACCTTTGGAGGTCCCTTCTGGCCTGGACCATCCTATGATTCTATGATTCTTATATCCATCCTAGAACTCCCCTGGAGCAATTTGAGGCTGTTTCTTCTTGTCCTGTCACCTGTACTTTGGGAGAAGAGACTGATTCCCCTTCTCTACACTCTCCTTTCAGGGAGTTGTAGACTTCGTTAATGCTGATAATAATAGTAGTAATAATCACTATCGGTGATGCCAATAGTGAAGAGACAGAGGTACTCCAGAATGAGTGCCAGGAGGGAATGGCATCTGCAGACCCATTTGACCCAGGAGAATAGGAATCATAGAATGGTTAGAGTTGGAAGGGACCTTAAAGATCATTGAGTGTCCAACCCCCCTGCCATGGGCAGGGACACCTCCCACTAGACTAGATTGCTTCAAGAAAGAGTAAGTTCTCCTGTTTCCTCCACGACTGTTTTTCTACCCCAAATCCACCGTAACTTCCCATCTGTGGTGCAGAACTACGTGACACAAGCGTGCAACAGGCTTGCTCAGGCGGGCATCTCTGCGTTTGTGTAACAGATGCCATCTCAGATAACTCACTGTGGATTACACCGGGCACCTCTGGAGGAAACAGCAGGAGCTGCTACAGCCTGAGACAACAAACCAGTCCCCTGTAGCTGTGGCTGTAACAGACAGATGTCTCCTGTGGTTCTCACACGGGGGGGGACCTGTAGCACACACTCGTCACCAGTTTATACATGCACATTCATGCGTGAGGTTGATGCACTTATTGGAACAGGATTCTTTACTTAGCAGAATCCAAGAAAAGACAACTCAAAAACTTAAACAGAATAACATTTACAAAAAAGATAAGGTGGGTAACACTGGTTTCTGAAGAGGGAGGAGGAAATCAGGTTGCAGGCATCAGCCTGCTAGAGGAGAAATCCACAGCCAGTCTTTGGAGCAGGATTTTCCAGGGTGAGGTGTAATTTTTGAAAGGGGACGGGCAGGTCAGCATTATTTAGGAAAGGAGGGTTAGTTGTGAAAAGATCCAAAATGAAACAATCCAGAAAAAGTAGCTTACATGTGACTTCCTTATAAATGTCTGCCTGAATTGGGTGACAGCCTTAAAGTATGAAATGTGCCATTTCTTTGGATGGTTTCTAAGGCAAATATGCACAGGAATATAATTTCAACAATCATCTATAGCTTTTAGATGCTGTTCTTAAATTTAATTGTTTTTTTTTTTTCTTTAAACTGTGAGCAAATGTTTATTTCAGGAAACACACCACATGCATTATGGTCTTCATTTCTAACGGTGGAAGTAAAAGAAATTCCAAAAATACCATAAGAGGTTTTTGTTTGCCCTAGTCTCTGATTAGTGTTGATTTGTTGAAAAAGGAGAACTAGTGTTTTGGATAAAAGTTTTGCTGTTGGACTGAAAGAATGGTGTACTGGCAGCAACCATTATTTTGCAGAGTTGCTGTACATGCAAAACAAAACATTGTTGAATCACAAAGGCTCAACTCCTCACCTCTGATTTCTTCTTAACTGGGAATTTGGATGACAATGTTCTTTCAAGTGGACAAGAGAAAATGCTACTCTTTTGTGTTATTAGTCCTGTTAAATCACACAGGACTGTGGCTGAAGGCTTGGAAGAAAACTAAGACAAATAATTTTAAATTATGCTCGTACTGAAATGTTTCTTTCTTTCTTTTTTTCCCCTTCTTTTTCTTTTTCTACATGATTTATAATGCAGTATGGCCCTGATGTGAGGATGCCAAATGTAACAGGAAGCTCACCCACTATCTTAAATATAGTTATTGGGAGGTTTACTTGAGTCAGCTCAAACTCCCAGTGGTAACAAAAGTGTCCTTAACGAATAAACACCAGCTTTCCTTAAAGGAAATTATAAGGCACAATAAACCAGTTCAGTTTTGAACTGGCCACTAGACTGAGACTCAGCTCAACTGAAAAACCAATGTCTCATGCTGTTCACCTCAAGGAGAGTGCCACCACAGGATACAAAGTGCCTTAACAAAACACAAATCTTTTTTTGAGTACCCTCAAAGTTCTCTGGAAGTGATTTTGGGACTGAAGGTTCTAGGTCTTCCTATATCATTACCAATGGCGTGGGGACAAGTGAATGGGGAAGAGTTTGCGAGGGTCTCCTCGGACAGACCAAGTCATGTTGAGACAAGCTCTCCATGAAAGCACTACCACATGACATGAAGTGCCTTACACTTAACCTGTATAATCAATATCCACTATGTACCGTTTTCATAGACTATTCCTTAAAGATTTCTGTAAAAGCAATGATATTTGAGTTCTTTCAAGCTGCTTTATTTACTAAAGACTAAATCATGCATTCAGCCACCATCCTGAGCAGTGTACAAAGCAGACAGTATGAGAAAAAGTTCCACATCAGAATTATGCCCTGAATTATAAGTTATAAAGACGTATAAAAATATCTTGAACACAGGTGTGATTTACTTCCAGTTTTTGAGGACTCCGCTTTGTTTATTCCAGAAAGCGTATGGAATGAATCAGTCATGAAATTAGCTCCTAGTATTCAAGGAGTATGCACAGTAGATGGTGTCTGAAGTTAAAACCTCCCATTTTGGGCTGACTGTCTCAAGGTGAGCACAAGCAGGATGTCTTGATCCCTGACACTGCACTTCTACAGATGACGGTATCTAGACAAAATTGCGGTTTAGTGATTGTTTTCCAGTGACTCTCACAGTGTGGTTTGGGTTTTTATGGGTAGGAATTGGCATGTCTGAAAGAAAAAATGGTTCAGTTCTGAAAGATGCTAAAATGACCTCAGATTTCTCTAATTTCCATGTAGGTCATAGCAGTGGGAGTAACTGAGTGGGGATCCAGAACTGGTTCCTTACTAAGCATTTAAATGTCTGTGTTCTGCCATTTAATTTGTAAGAGCATGAACCGAGACCATTCAACCCACTACCCATGTTCATGTTGATTTTTAACTTTAATTTTTGGTGCCATTAAAAATAGTCATGAACTAATCATTGAAATAATGACAGTTGACAAGAACTCATAATCCTTTGGAAGCCAGAAATTCATCAAAATAGGTTTTAGCAGGAACAGCACAATAATTTTTGTATGAATAAATAAAATTTCTTTTAAAGACACAAGAGATTATTCTATTTTGCATGGTAAAAGTAAAACTGTCCCCACAAAATTGTAATCTTACACAATTTATGGTAGTTTCCCATAAATTACACGGGTATATTGGAAGGTTGTTAATATTTAAAAGTCTTTTACTTTTTCAACTCTCAAATAAGTATTAGAGTAAATAATTTCCAGTCTTCATCTGACATGACATCTAACCAATACAGGCAACACAAAATAAATAATTTATGAAAAATATTTATTTAAAGAGCTGTAATTTACCTTGCATTTACCATATGCCATTCATCCAAGTATCAATATAAAATATTCATTAGAGAAACTCATTAAAACAAACTTCTATACAATGAGGTGACGGGCCAACAAAAAACATCAATCATCACAGGGGTTTAAGTTGTTATTAGCCCATATACATAAACTAATATTTCAAAGTAAAAAATTATGAATATTTTTTATATTTTTCCCCAGAACCACCAGGGCTACATGGGAGCTTTTTCTTTACCTGTTTCATAAGGCCCGAGCGGTCTGTGACAGAACACAGAGATCTAATTTATTAACGATGAATAAATCTGAGGTAATAATTAATGGGAAATCTATAGCTAATGTTAATGGAGGAACAGCTAGGTGTGTAATGATGTTTAAGTCTGGCATAAAGGATCTTTGCGCATGCATTGCAAGCAGGGCAATTACTTGTGAATGTACACAATTTGTGAATAATGAGAGCATTAATAGCGCAAGACTCCCCACACTCAAAGTCAAGGAATCTCTTCTAATTCCTAATACACTGATTTCAAACTCTACCTTAAGTTAGTGGGGTGATAAACACATGGGTGAATGTTGGGAAGAGTATATGCTATCAATATCCTCCAATCAAAAATAATCATCCGGTGTGAAAATTCTTTTAGGCAGGCAAATAATGTGACTTCAGCCCCAAATCCAGAAAATGTAGCGTGCAGCATCAGCACATCTATGGGATTCACCTACAGAAGTGTATACCTTGCTCCCATGTAGAGATTCTTCCATGTTAAGAAGTTCTGTTAAATATCTGCTTCACGTAGACTGCATTTCCATTGCGCTGCTGATCTGTGATTAAATGTTCTAATAAAATTAACTGGCTTTGCTACAAACAGAACATCTGGAGCAATGTTTAATCTCCTGTCAAACATATACAGGAAACACCTGTCTAGGTGAAGTAATTTTCAAAAAAATGACATTAATCCATCTGTTGTGGAAATGCATGTCACAGTTGTCACATTAAAAAGCAATATCAACAAACACAGAAACCTTAAATTACTTTGGAAGGTAGGTCTTCTAAAATTAACAAAAAATTCATTAATCCAAATGTTACCATGTCAGTCTGATTTCATACTGAATAAGGACTCCCTTTCCTCTTCAGATCAAACATGTCTTTCAATTATTGCATGGTAAAACTTCCAGATGTGAAGTTAAGCTACATAATTAAAAGATTAAAAGTATTGATGTGACTCTTTCTAAGCACCTGTACAAAACAGTGCCTTTTAAGAGAAATAAAATCCATTGTATATAGAAGGATAAACATAGAAATAAAATTAAATATAGCTGGTATTTAGATTGGGACCCTCACAACTTCGTACAAGACACGGTGAGTAGGACAGTATGTTTGTCCAGAAGTGTAAAAAATTCTTATGAAACGTGACAAAAACGTTCCTGTTTTGTGGGACTATTACAGTTTTTCTTTTTTTTCGTTTCTCCAAGAACTTAGGACAATGTGTACTGCATATATTTAAATACCTGTTTGGAAGACAAGACCAAAAGAAACAAAAAAGAAATCATTCCAATATCTAAGAAGAACATGTAGAGTTCCTCTGCCTTACACTCCTCTGTGATGCTACTAACTTTCAATTAACTTTCCACCTAAAAAAAATACTTTCAAGGCTACAAGCAAGGCTGCTTCTTCAGTTGAGGTAAAATTTATTAAAGCAATAAAAAGAAAAAAAAAAGTTGAGGTTTAAAAAGAAAAAAAAAAGAAAAAACAAAGAGATTCTTCTTTAAGGAATATTATGATAGGGGCTATCAAGAAACTCCACAGAAGCAAAGTTTATTAATTATACATCACAGTGTCTTAAAATGTCCTCTGTCATCTGGTACCACCCACAGTTAGAAGGTGACCAGCTGAAATTTCATTTGGCCTCTTTACCAATTTGACTTTTACCAATTTCTTCTGCTTCTCATTTCATCTATTTTTGCTCTCAGATGATATTTGGTACTGTTTTGTTGAATCACGTCTCTCAGATTTCAAAACAAATTATTTTCTATCTTCTTAAGTACGTTCTGAATTACAGAGTGATCCGATGGGATGGCCCTTTGAGAAGAAATTTCATCAGAAATTGTAGGAACAAAGCAGAAGTGGGTTTGTTTGTTTGTTTGTTTTGAGTACCCTCAAAGTACTTGGAAAAGGTTTGGGCACTGAAGTTTCTAGGTCTTCCTGTATCATTACCAGGGATGTGAGGACAAGAGAACGGGGAGGGGTTTGTGAGGGTTTCCTTGAACAAAGTCACGTTGAGATCTACAAAGCCAAAAGTAGGGCTATGAAGAGAAGCAACCATAGCGATCTCTGCTTGCATGTCCCGGGGTCTCAGGAGAGACCACAGGGCTTAGGCCTGATATGCTCCTGTTTGCAGGAGGGTAAGAGAATTCCTTGATCTTGCAAGGGACACGGATAAAATCATGCTGGAGGCATCTGAGGAGTCAGTAGTACCATATGTGCTGGACTTCCACAAGAGAGTAAGTGGGTTTATGGCCTCAGCACACCATAATAACCTTGCTGAAACACAGCAAAAGCAGAAAATCTGGTATGATTGACAAGTTAAGGCTTAGACATATGAGGTGGGGCAAAAGGTCATAGTTCTGATCCCAGCTTGGCAGGAAAACTGTAAACAGACTAGGAGGGACCATTTAACAGCATTAGACAGGTCAACAATATTATCTACATCATACAGCTTCCAGAGAGATAGTGGAAGCACGGACTCTACAGTTCTAAGACCAACAGACTCCAGCAAGGACAGGAATTTCTTCACCATATGTGGCCACAGTGTGAAATGGAGGCAAAATTCATAATGGATTTAGTAAGGGAAGCAAAAAAAGTACTACAGCAGAGGGAATGATTTCCCTGCTTCAAGGGAGTTCAGAGGTCAGTGGTGCCAGGTTCTGTTGATGTGCTCCAGACAAGTCAGGGCAGAGCTCAGCAGCAAAGCCTTGGGTGAGGTTTGGCTCTTCAGAGGTGCAATTACAAAGGAGTGACAGCCATATGAAAGGGAAGCACCATGTAGCTATGTCTTATGGGCTGGATCCAGTGTCTTAACTGTTTTTTACTTCCCATAGGTGTTTTGTGATGGAGCTATTTGTATATCCCCAGATATTTTCAGTCCTCTTCGTTGCACTATCAGAATCAAATATAAATAATGAAGACTAACATTCCCAGCACATCGGAACCATAAATTATACCTGTCTAGTGAAATCCACAGGAGTCTGTTACAAGAGCATTTCAGGATGAAAAGAGTGGGGTAATCTGACCACATGTCTGATCAGAGAGAGCATTCTCAGTCAGGCAACAAGGCTTGGAGTGTAGGACACAAGTCCCTGCTGTCTACCAGGTTGGCCAAAGTTCATGCTCAAGTGGAACATTCCATGCCCAATTAATTTTGATGATCGGTTAATTTGGACTCAAGAACAGGTTTGAACTGTATTTATATCTGTGTATACATACACATACAGGCTGTACTACGTATATCTGTAATTATTACACACTCATAGATATAATACACCCTGAGATACATTAGCTCAACAAAATTAAACTTTTATTGTTGGAAACAGAACCTTGAAGCAGGACCTCAGCACTAGAAAGAGAAACACCAGCTGCTGCAAAGATCTTTTCAGTCTCATATTCTTAATAAGCTGCTGAAGAAGAGTCATTGGGATTGTTTTGGGGGTCGTTGTCAGACCAAGATCCCTCAGTTTAATTTAGTGTAGATAAAGGCACGGAGCAGTGTGACTAGTGGCACTTCTGACCAGAAAATATGTTGCTTATTGAATGTTAAAGTGGAAACAAGGATTTATGTCACCTTTTAGATGTGTGTATGTGTGTGTGTGTGTGTGTGTATAAAACATATGCATGAATCGTTGAGAAATTCAGTCTTCTGCCTGTGTCTGTCCCCAAGGCTGAGCTGCTGATAGCAACATTCCTTTCTTGAATTTTAGCCATTTTGTCTTTATCCCCACAAGCTCTGTGCTGAGACTTAGAGTTTAACATCATTAATGGATTACTAATTAAGAAATAATCATTAAAAAAAAAGGAAGAAATTACTTAAGTTCCTTAACTGATAAAAAATGAGACCTGATGGGTGGTGTCATGGCACTACCTTCAGAAGCAAAGGAGGAGAGAGGCCTTTTCTGGTAACTGACCTTTTCAGACATGCAGAGTAACCTCTGTGTTTATGATGCTTCTACCTATTTCACCACTGAACTCCAAAGCTCTTTCAGAAACCTCAGCTCATAAAAGCAGTTCAGCATATTGTCCTAGTCTGAAAGGGACTGTGGAAAGACTGAAAATTATGAATATTTACATGAAAAAAAAAGAATAAAAAAATTCCTTGTTTCATTAACTACACACACGTTTCTATGTTTTTCTGGACTAAGAGAATGTAGTATGAGGACACAGTTACAATCTTTGGTCTACATCACATTCCAAAGAGTTTACTGCAATTATAAAGACCTTTCTTTCTCTCCTGGACTTCTTCTTTTGCAGAACCCATTACTTCTTGCATAAGACTCTGGTTTCAATCAGTTCTCTCTGTCTGCCTCCTTCAAACACAACATTAAAAAAAGGCATAATGCTTTTATTAAATGTGCATTCAAATCTCTTCCAAGAGTTTAGATCTCTTCACAAAAGATTAATATATGAGAACAATTTTTAGCCATTCCTTAATTCTGTAAGGAATGTATAACAAATGTTCTTTCCAGAGATGATGTCTGCTGTCATTCTACTGTCATGAATAAATTAAATAAAGCCTCATTTATCTAGTAGCTTTAGTCCCTTCCTTTCTCTAACAGCCATTAATAATGTTAGGAAGGATTCAAGAGATGCAAAAAAAAATTCTGAACTGATGGAAACACTTTTTTAAACTAAGAAACATCTTCACATATGAAGATGGAGTTGAATATTTTCACAGGTCTTTCAGATTCTGTCATGGCAGCAGTACAGACAATCACTCTGCTGACTATGATGGTTTTGATGACCCTGTTTGCTTCTTCCTACAAGTGAATCCTTAAAGTGCTGTCTTTTTGACACAACTCAGCTATAGACCATCAGTGCTCAGTACCAGATAAAGCTGAAGGAGATGAGGGAAGGTTATAACACGGCCCAAGAATATATAATGGGAAGACAGGACTTAACATTCCACAGCTATGAGCTGGTTTTCTTTGTTTCAAGACCACGGTCCAGCTGAGGCAGCCAACTGATCAAGTCAATATGACACTAAACCCTCAGATGCAGACTACCTTTCCCTAGAAGAGTATGCAGCTATCATTGTTTGACAGCAAAGTGTTGGCTCTTGACTGTGGTAGTTTTCTTGGTTGGGTACCCCCATTACCTGAGCTAACATGGAGGATAGCATGGCCTTCCTTGGGATGTGATCCAAGAGCTGAGGTGGGTCTCTTTGGACATCCAGTGGCAAAACTTCAGAGAATCTTTGTAGTGCTTAGTCTGGCAGAGGAGCATCAAGATGATTAAGGAGAAGAGCACTGAAATTCTAATAAAGGAGGAGAAGTCAAGGACATAGGCAGGAAATATTCCTCCTTGCACAGGAGGGACATGGACTTGTTGAAGCTGGTCCAGAGGAGACCACAAAAGCTGGAGCACCTCTGCCGTGAAGACAGGCTGAGAGATTTGGGGGGGTTCAGCCTGGAGAAGAGAAGGCTTAGAGCCCTTTCCAGTCCCTAAAGGGGCTCTAGGAGAGATGGGGAGGGACTCTTGATCAGGGAGTGGAGCAACAGGACAGGGGGTAATGGTTTAGATTAGATCCTAGAAAGAAATTATTTAGTCTGCGGGTGGTGAGACCCTGGCCCAGGTTGCCCACTTTACTCAGTGTCTCACATTAGCATTCTTGCTCCTCACAGACACAGAGTAGTGAAGTGCTGTCTGGCTTCCCATACCACGCTTGCAATCTGTGCAAGTGATTCCAGTCCCACAGGCAAAACACATCTGCCCAGCGACTCATTTTGATTTTGTGTTCTGTCAGTGCCCATGGGCTAGGAATGCTCATTTAATCCCAAATGTTCTTCGCAGACACTGCACAAAACAACAACCCAAAGTGGTATAGGCTGTGCTCTGTCTTCCTTCAACGGTTTGATTTCTGCCAGGCTAAGGAAGAGCTCACCTGGAACTCCAACAAGTGGGTAGAGCGTTAGAGGCTGTGGGTGTTGATGTGAGGAAAGGGAGAATGGCCCCACGGGGATGTTGCAAGGAACCCAAGCTGTCAGCCTGAGAGAGATCATATGCTTTTGCCGAAAAGTGGGGTCTTGAATTCCACTTGCAAAGAGCTTTTTCAAGTGTGTGCCAGACTCTTTTCATTACGGTTGTCTTCATGCTTTTTCCAGGCAGATGGGGGCCCAAACTCCTCCAGACCTCTGGGAAGCTGGGCAAACTCTCTCCTTGACCAGTCTGGGGAGTAAATGAGCTGATGGGCCAAAGGCAGCCCTTGCATCATCTACAGGGGCCACTGTCCTGAATTGCCTGAGAATTGCCTCAGCGGTAGGAGACTTGGAAGAGAGAAATTTAATGAGCAACCAACTGTGAGGAGATGCACAAAGGTGTCAAGAGCACTCCAGGACTTTTCCTTGGTGGTTTTTTATTCTATTTTATTGGTTCTGCTGGTTGTAAGGCAGAATTATGTAATAGATATTATTATATATTTTTTCATATCTTCCTCTAAGTACTAGAAGAGTCCATTTTTTTAATTTTACTTTTTTCTGTGTAACCTTCCCCAGAGTGTATCTTGAAGAAGACATTACGTGCACTTGATCAGAGTACGTTTTGAGGCACTCCAAGGCAGTCCCTCTGCAGCTTTGGCTTCTCCATACTGTGTGCTGGACTAGCCTTTCCCAAGTTTTCTGACTGCTTTTCCAAATGTGTTTTGGCCTCAGAGAAAATAAAGGGATTTAGATAAGTACTGCCCCTGGATTTTCAATTTTCCAGGAGGACAGAGAGCCTTGTGGTGTCATTTCTCCATGCATCGCTACAGGCTTGGGGCAGTGTGGCTGGAGCTGCCTGGCAGAAAAGCACCTGGGGGTGCTGGGTGACAAGCATGAACCAGCAGTGTTCCCAGGTGACCAAGAAGGCCAAGGGCATCCTGGCTTGTATAAGAAACAGTGTGACCAGCAGAAGTAGGGAAGTGATTGTCCCCTTGTCCTCAGCACTGGGGAGGCCATAGCTTGAGCCTTGTGTGCAGTTTTGGGCACCTCAATACAAGAGAGATCTCGAGGTACAGGAAGGGACATGGAGCTGGTGAAGGTCCTGGAGCATAAATCTTATGAAGGAGCTGGGATTGTTCAGTTTGCAGAAGAGGAGGCTGAGACCTCATCACTCTGTATGAGTGGAAAGGACATTGTAGAGAGGTTGGTGCTGGTCTCGTCTCATGACTAACGAGTAATAGAAGGAGAGGGAATGGCTTCAAGCTGCAGCAGGGTAGGGTTAGGCTGGACATTAGGAAAGAATTTTTCCCAGAAAGGGTGGTCAGAGCCTGGAATGGGCTGCCCAGGGAGGGGGTGGAGTCCCCATTCCTGAATGTGTTTCAGAGTCGTTGCGATGTGGTGCTGGAGGATCTGGTGTAGGGGAGAACTTTGTAGAGTGGGGCTGATGGTTGGACTCGATGATCCCAAGGGTCTCTCCCAGACTGAATGATTCTATGATTTCATTTTCCAACTCATCTCTTGTCCCTATGAGAGATCTTTGTTTATGTTTCACACTAGCATTTTTACACAGTGAAGGATGCTGCTCTTTGGGAAGGCTCTTATGTTCTTCAATCAACTAGAAAGAAGGCATGGAAATTTGGTACTTGAAAAAAATCTTTAAAACAAAAATCTGTTTCTATAGTCTCTTCTTGGAAATAGCAGTCATACAGGATTAAGAGGACCTTAGGACAAAACAAATGAGAGAGGAAATGTTTGCAATGTGTTTGTAACGTGAATAACTGTAAAAGATTCTTCTGTAGAATCTGTCAGCTTGCAATTTTGTGACAGGCCACAGAATCATTTTGGTTCAGGAACCCACGTTATGATACAGAAACTGCTTTCCAGCCTCAAAATAATATATTTGCAGCTAGGAATCAGCATTTCATATTTCGGCATAATATGCTGTCACACTGTGTGATGTTGCTAATGATGTGCTATGCAAAACTGATGAGATACTGGCTACTTGCAAAAAATGTAAAGTGACATCCTGTGCACCCACCTTCACCAGGAACAGCCCTTGTAACATATGTCATGTAGTAACAATGATACAGCCAACTGACACCAATTAAAAAGTCACAAATGGTTGCTTTTCTCTAATGTTCAAAGAGCTCAAAGAATTTAGATGTGTACATTAAGGATCAGATGCTCGGTTGCATATTCTACAAACTATTTTTTCAAACAAATCAGCATACAGATGGCTGTGACATTAACTACCAGGGAAAAAGTGAAGGGAGAACTGTCACAAAGTTTGACAGGCCGTTGCACATTGAGGGTCTTCTTCTCCTATTGCCTTTCGTGCAGCCCCAGAGTACTTCTACAGTCTGTTTTGGAAGAAGACGGAAGGCAGGTAGGGATTCTGATAAAGGCATGTGACTGGAGGACAAAGAAAATGGCAGTAAATATTTTTATACTTTTGTACAAACTTCCAATTTGTACAGATAGACTTTTAATCAATCTGCCCTGCTATTCTGTATCTGAAAATTTTGGATAGAATCATGGAATCATTCAGGTTGGGAAAAAACCCTTGGGATCATAGAATCATAGAATGGTCCAGGCCAGAAGGCACCTCTAGGGTCATCTAGTCCCACCTCCCCACAGTCAGCAGGGACACCCCCAACTAGGCCAGGGTGCCCAGGGCCTCCTCCAACATCCCCTTGAACATCTCCAGGGAAGGGGCCTCCACCACCTCCCTGGGCAACCTCTTCCAACGGTCCACCACCCTCAGAGTAAAGAACCTATTCCCAATATCCAATCTAAAGGTGCTCTTCTCCAGCTTGAAGCCATTGTCCCTCATCCCTTTGTAAACAGACCCTCCCCAGCCTTCCTGTAGCCCCCTTCAGGGACTGGAAGGCTGCTCTGAGGTGTCCCCGGAGCCTCCTCTTCTCCAGGCTGAACAACCCCAGCTCCCTCAGCCTGTCCTCAGAGCAAAAGTGAGCACCTCAGTGGCCCTCCTCTGGACCTGCTCCTTCAGGTCCATGTCCTTCCTCTTTTGAGGGCTCCAGACCTGCACACAGTCCTCCAGGGGAGGTCTCACCAGAGCAGAGCAAAGTGGCAGAAGCCCCTCTCTAGATTTGCTGGCAACGCACCTTTGGATGCAGCCCAGGATGGGATTGGCCTTCTGGGCTGCAAGTGCCCACTGCCTGTACATGTCCAGCTTCTCCTCCATCAACACCCCTAAGTCCCTTTCCTCAGGGCTGCTTTCTAACACCTCACCCCCTGGTCTGTACTGAGAGTGAGGATTGTCCCGGTCCAGATGCAGAACCCTGCACTTGCTCTTGTTGAACCTCATGAGGTTCACCTGGGCCCACCTCTCCAGCCTGTTCAAGTCCCTCTGGATGGCATCCCTTCCCTCTGGTGTATCAACACCACCACACAGCTTGGTGTCATCTGCAAATTTGCTGATTGTGGACTCAATCCCTCTATCTATATAGTTGATAGAAAATGTTGAACAACACTGGTCCCAGCACAGAGCCCTGAGGGACACCACTTATTACTGCTCTCCGTCTGTACCTCAAGCCATTGAGAACCATCGAGTCCAACAATCAGCCCTACTTTACAAAGTTCTCCCCTTCACCACATCCCCCAACACCACATCTCAACTGCTCTTCAACACATTCAGATTCCTATCTCAATTTTTTTGCATGTCGGTGAGACACCAAGGTACCACAGCAGTTGAATTACTACCATAAGCCCATTTAAATTTTTCTTTGCTCATTTTACGGAATTATTTTTTTTAATGTTTTTTGAAGTAGTCTTAAACGCCAGGAACCTGTACAGCAAAGTAGACAATCTTGAACTAGTGACAGAGAACAGGAAACAGACGTCTGGGGACAAAAGGAACTTGGTCGATCAGTTCTCTGCAGAAGAAAGCAGGAAAAAAATATAGATCTGGGCTTATCCAGAAATGCAGACAGAAAAGGAGAATGACAGAAAAACATAAAATAAAATATAATGGGAAAAAAAAAAAAAGAATAAATAGTCTTGTATTAAAAAAGGATCTTCCATGGTCAAAGTAACTTTTTGGAAAGCTGTTGAGATTCCATTGGGGTAGTTAATGACAAAAGTCTTCTCTGCACCCAGGGAATCAGATATAGATGTGTCTATGGATAGAGTTGTCTGTGAAATTAACAGAGAAGCGCTATTCTCAACAGTCATGACACTGAGAAATTTTAATTCTCGGGGTATACATTGGAGAACAAATGCAACTAATAGCCAAAGGAGCTCCGTATTCCTAGATGTGTTTAGCTGACACGTTTCTTAATCAAGTATCCCCCAGAAGTACTTTTGGAGAAAATAACTTTAAGTAATTAATTAACATGGAGTTAATTAAAAAGTTGATTCAATTTAAATTAAAGGGAAAATATACAAAAGTAGGACAGTGAGTAAGGTTTGGGATTTCAGAAGGGTTTATTTTGATATGGGAACTGAGTACTGAAGTCATTTGGGTTGGAAACCTTGAATAGAGTTAACTGGAGCTGAAGAACTTGAGGTCAGAAGCTTTTCCAAGTCAGAAGTGTTACATATCACAGGCAAAGAGAACTTCCAAAATGGGATTAATACACCTCAAACCAACAGGCATGCAAATAAAGGGAAAAAGTATTATAACAAATAAGATAATATTTCAAGGTCAAGCTGGGATCTAGTTTACCAGGAAATTTAAAGTGGCTGAAGTGTCCTAAAAGCGGGTTGGTTTTCACCCCACCAGTCCAATTAGAAGAATGATGAGACTTTTCTATGACCAACAAATTCAGAACTTCCTTTTATTTCCCCTCAACTTGAAGAAGACACTCAGGACCAATTTCACACTGCTATTACTCAGACTAGCTCTGTCTTTTAGTTTAACTCTCTATTCTCCCTTTCTGATGTTCTCAAGGAGAAACAAATCACCCCTGCTGGTGTTCCTCTGCTTTTGCTTCCTCTAGTATACTGTTAGTTCTATTTAATCCTTGAATGATGGCAACAGTAACTGCACCCATCACCATACAGCTGAATAGTTCCCTGGCTCTGATCCCTCACTGGGTAAATTTGCCTTTCCATGGCCCCAAAGCACTGATGATCCCATGGTCACCAACTAATGCTCCTCCTACCCACTCATTGTCAGTTGCTTTCCCTGGACGATTTCCCAAAATAGATATGTCCATCAATAAACCATTAGTAACACTAGGGTGAAAGGAGAGCTGTTTTGGATCAAATGTTATACTGATTATTCCCAGCTGAGGAAATGGAAATAGGTTGTCAGTTACTACATTTTTTCTGGAACCTGGAAGGACATTCCTACCTCCCTGCTTTCCCAAGCAGTGAGACTCTGATGGCCTCCTAAACAGACTGGCAGTAAAAATTACCATACATGCTTTTCAGATAGAGCTCAATAACTCTGTAAAAAGAATTATAGGATATTGCTGTGAGTTTGAAGAGAAGATCCAACATGTCTTCTCCAGTCCTACATTTCTGGCTGATCCTTACTTTCTTTCTCTCCATATTGATTAAATGAAAGCACTTTTCCTCTTGCAGCTTCTTCTCCTTAGCTTTTGGTTTACTTTGCAAAATAGAGAAAAGCTGTCTTTTGACCTTTCTTCTGTTTTTTGGTTATTGTTTGTTTGTATGTTTGTTTTTGTTTGGTTTGGTTTGGTTTTCTAACAGAGAGAGGCCAAACCTCCTGCTGATGGATTTCTCTCTATTCATCTTCTTGAATACGTGGATCAGTTTTAAGCTGCAGTTTGGAAAAGACAATGGTATTTCCAGATTTGAACCTTGATAAGCATGACACAGGGGGAGAAAGGATTAAAATGCCTGGAAAATTAAGACTTATGGCAATGTAATGACCCAAGAAGAAAGCACTTCCACCATAGAGAATTCCCTACAGTAATTTTGGAAATCTCATTACAGACAGATCTTCTGTTACTTCAAGGATAGTCTCAAATACAATTCTCCTGCATTTCTGGGCAATAATAAGAAGCTCTATCTGCCGATTAAGCTCCAGCTCTTGACCGTGTGTAATTCAGGACATTTGTAGAAAAAAAAATAAAGAGTGTAGAATGCCAATTAAATCTCCCAGAAGACTGGATTTTGTTTGATCATGGCCTTGTTTAGTGTTTGGCAGGGTAATAAATAGCAGAGAGATATGTAATATTCCTGTTTCTTCAAGTTCAAGTGTTACAGTTTCACTTGGAAAGTCAATATCAGCTGTTTCATGTACTGAGGGAGGAAGAAAAAGTGCAAGAAAGACCCTTGTTCAGAATGGCTCAACAGCTGGCTTTTCCTTTCGAATGAAAATAAGGGGAAAAAAAAAAAGAATCAAAATAAGACGTTATAATCACACTCCCAGCGTTATGGTCCGTCTCTCAAATCGTGCCTCCTTTAGCCACTGAAACTGGATGCCGTGCCTTATTGTTGTCTGTCTAGACATGGCTGGTTCCACTAGTTTGATGACATAAGAGCAGGGGACAAACATCCAGCTGGATGCAAAGTATTTGAGGGAAAAACTAGCTGGTAAGTGAATGGTTTGAATAATTCAAAATTGTCCTTAGACGTTCTTACATGTTATAGAGTAATTTTTCTGAAGCTGTTACTGTAAAGACGCTGCACCAGTAATTAAAAAAATACCTCCAACCCTACATAAGTGTTACTAATATGTATTTAATAACATCTTTTTTATTTTCTCAGCCATCTTCCTCCCCCCGTTCCTTAAGTATATATTAATGCATCTATAGAAATGTTATTGCTCTTTCTAAAAGATTTCTGCTGACCATTCTGTTATTTCACAGGATTAATTCTGGAAAAAGGAAAAGCTACCACTCTCAGATTGTTTCTCTTGAGTGCAGATGTCACCCTTCCTTTAAGTTAATAATTTCATAACCGGTGATATGGCTGATTTGCTCATAAAAATAAAGACACTCTGGTCCTATACGTTATTTATCATTTGGCTTCACAAAGAGAGCGCATTTTGATGTACAAATCCATTCTCAAACAAATCTGATTCCTTGCTAATCCACAGCATATTTTGGTCTTTACTGGGTAATGAAGTCTTCATTTTTATGTGTAAAAAAATCTCATGTATAATACAAACAACATTATCTCTAAAACTGTGATACATCATCATACATGCAAAACCAAAGCCTTGGGTAAGACAGCCTGGCAAGTTAGATGAACCACTTCAATTTTCCATCAATCAAATTATAGTTTATTGTTCAGCTGAACTACCTCAGGCAACACAAATCTAAAAACTGTCATTTTGGAAACATTACATTTTTTTTCTGTCACATTATAACCCAAGCCATGGCCATAAAAAAGAATGTCATACCATTACTGACTGTAATATTCCTTAATTTAAGAACAGCTAATTCATCTGCAATGTATGCAGCGTTCCCAGCATTTGGAGCTTATAGCAGTGTTCAGTTACAGTAATCTTATCAAACTCCATTAGTACATTTATTATTTTTTAAATAATGGAGATTTTTGAAAATTCAATTAAGAGTAGAATGGTTGTTTATAACAGCATTTTAATGCCTACATTAGAAATCGGGTTTACATTTCAGAATCATCTAATATTTCAATTATTTGGTTTCTATGAACACTAAATTGTAGGAATTTAATTAAAAATTAGGCTTCTGTGGCATACAATTGATGAAAGAATATGCTGTCCTTTTTCTGTTTCTTTACAGCCATGAGTGTCAGCTCTGTAAGGCTCAGAAGTTAAAAATTAATCTGGTAAATATTGCAGGTCTGTTTGTGCTCTGTCACCCCAGATGCACGTCTGTCCTTTCTGACATTTAAGGTATGAAATTCCTCTAACATGGAAGGCCAGCGATGCAATGCTTGTACATTTTAAATGCTCTGAATTTCTAAATGATAACTTTATGGTGTTCCTTTATTTATCTACATTAAGTTGAAGCGCATATGCTTGTTAATGGAAGAGTAGAGGGTGAGAACTACAAACAGAAGAGGGTATGCTTCTTCCCTGGTTAAAATATAGAGAATTAAGATTATGAAAAGAGACTGACAGGTATGTTCCCCTCACCACCTATATGCTTAAAAACATAATCACGTTACCCCAAGAAAGCATAAGCTTAGTTAAGATACAACTGCTTAAATAACATAGGGTGAAATTTAGAGATAACCTGAAATGTTGAGAGAACATACACTTCACTGCCAAGACATATATCATGAGGACACCTGTCCCCGCCTTAATTGACTACCTGCTAAAAGAAAATCCTGCTAAAAGAGCAGATTTACTGTGCAGCGAGGCAATGAATTTAAGAGGTCTCTGCTGAATAAAAAACTAGTTCCATTGGTTGAGCCGGGCCACGTTCTTGAACAAGTTCAGACATATTAACTGAGCTCTTATGTGCTTTCATGCACCATTTATTTTTGAAAAATCAGGAATTTTCACTGCAACAATTACTTATGCACCAAAGTCATAAAAGTCCTGATGCTGGCGTTCACCAAATCTAGGCCAAGCAAATTCCAGCAGGGGCTATTGGACACAGTTTGTGTGCACACACAAAAAGGGGAGGGAAGTCAGCCCCTGACTTGTAAGTGTAAAGAATTTAATCATGGTATTTGTGTTGCTTTTGGGGTGGGATGTTTTTGGGATTTTGTTTTTGTTGGTTTTGTTTTGTTTTGTTTTTTTTTCCTATAATTTGTATCAAGTTATTTTATGTTAGGTACAAATTTTCATCTTTCTGCTTTTGTGATACTTACAATTGCTGGTCATATCTGTGGATCCAGTTACTTTTCTACCAGCCTAATACACTGCAAAATATAGCAGTGAGAGCACAAAAAGTAAGAAAAAAAAGTCATATTCTTGCAGACCTCTTTTTTTAAGAGGGTCACACCGAGGCTCAAGAACGCACCAGAGGTTTTGGGGAACCAGAAATACCAGATTTTCAGAGCATATTAGAGTTTTCACCACCTCATTCCCTGTTTCACTGAAAAGTGTCATCCTGGTGAGTATCTTAAGCAGCAGTTAGAACAGGCCAGACTTCATTTTCTGGTTAACAAATCTACCTTCTAGTGTCCTGCTTGTTCTCTAAAGGCTGTTTTTCCGTTTTATACTATTTTTGTTTCTCCTCCTGAAGGAAATTATTTTTTTTTCTTTGAGCTGCAAACGGTCCCCTAAGCACTTTCCCATCTCAGATGTGAGTTTTACAGATCAAAAGGAACCCGGGGAACATTGTGATCTTCATTCTAGGGGAGTAGGAAGAGGGTGTCATAAAACTAGCTAACAATAAAAAAATATGACTGACCAGTCGAAGGCTCAGTATTTTGGGTTAAAGTTGCTTCCTCTCAAGTGAAAACGCAGTTTTTGTGACTCATTCCACTGACTCACGAATACGTGTATATTTTCACTATGCCTATAAAAATTCTTGTTTTATCCTGTTTTGCCAGAAGCTGGACTTTCCTGCTGTGATACTAGCTGCTGGCAGTGGAAGCACCCAAACCTTTGGCATATTCAGGCTGGCAATAAAAACCAGGGTGTTTCCTAGATGCAGTGTAATTAACTTCAAATCCTACATTACAATTATGTTCAGGGTGTGACTTAGACAAAATAAAGCACTTCTGCATGAAGACTCATGCACAATTCTAAAGGCACCCTGTTTTGTGTCTAAGCACCATGAATATTTTAGAATGCTATAGATAGCACCTAACCCAAACATTTTATGTCCCTTAAATTCTGGATCTTAGCTTTCCATTTTTCTTTAGAAGCATATCCAGTCAACCTAAATTTTTCTCTTCCAACCACCAAAGAAGAGAAGGCTGAGGGAGGATCTGATCAACTCCTATAAATACTTCAAGGGAGGGGTGTCAAGAGGATGGGGCCAGGCTTTTTTCAGTGGTATGCAGTGAGAGGACAAGAGGGAATGGGCACAAACAGGAACATGGGAAGTTCCATCTAAACGTGAGAAGGAACTTCTTTCAAACACAAAACTGCTTGATTTGTCCTAAAAACTCCAGGATACTTCCTCATACTTAAATTTTCAGTAAGTTTACAAAGCTATAAATAGTTGTAAATTGAGTTTGAATTCTGTAAAAAAAGACATACTATTATCAACAGGTCCTTACACAGATTTTTATGGAATTCAAAAGTTTCATGAACTGACACCTTTCCTCATTCTTTCGGCTGCCGACCAAACGGAGATCTGGGGTTTTAATCAGAATGCCAACGAGTAGGATTAAATATGGCCTACAGAGACCAGCTTCAATCCACCCAAAAATGCCTTTTCCAATGTGAATCACATGCCCATCCATTGCTAAATGGAGTTAATACATTATAACTTTTCTGTTGTGGGATCCAAGTATTTCTGCCTCCCCTTTACAGGCTGAACTAAAATGGGCTTTGTGCTGGAGACACCTTTGTGACAGTGGAGCAAGGTTACAGATTCTCATGTTAATGTGAGAAGGAACTTCTTTGCTGTGAGGGTGGCAGAGCCCTGGCAGAGGCTGCCCAGAGAGGTGGTGGAGTCTCTGTCTCTGGAGACATTCAAAATCCACCTGGATATGTTCCTGTGGGACCTGCTGTGGGTGACCCTGCTCTGGCAGGGGTTCTGACAAGATGATGTCCAGAGCTCCCTTCCAACCCCATATCATTCTGTGATTTGGTGAATGGGCAGCACCAAGGATCAGGCATGGATTGTGATTCAGTCACCCAGATCATTAATGAACTCAAAGCAGAGCTCTTTCAGTGTGTTTTCTTTTAAAACCATGTGTTTAAAGAAGGATGGTTTAATATGGTCCTTTGTCATTACCAGTTGACACACCGCATCTCAGCTACGGTCCTTTGCAATCTGCCTTCTACAACACAGGGAATTTCTACTTTTCTGTTACTCCTTCATTAACCACCTCACATCAAGGGAAGAACAAGCAGTGGGAAACGTGGATATGCCAACTGAAATGGGCAGCTCAGGCATTTTCACAGTAAAAACATTTATACTGGTCACAGTCTAGAAAAAAAGTGAAATGAAATGAAAATGTGGACGCACCCTTAATAACAACTTATGGATGGGTTTCAGTTATGATCCTATTATAATGGCATGATCTCATTACAGACTCTCCCATCAATTTAAAAATAGTGAAAAAAAAACCAGTAAATAGTCATTTATTCAAATTTTTATTAAGCCAACGTGTTGGTATAGAAATATGGCCGGTGCCCAGGTATTCAAATGCTGCCTATGGCATGCTCTTCTCCGAGATCCTTTTTCATCTTTGTCACAATTTTAAAATGGTTTCAAAGGAGAAGCTGAAATGAGAAGCGAGAGAAGCTTTTACCAAGGCAGTCGATTTAACTATCGAAATTCTTTCCACTCTCTACAGACACATATCAAGTAGAACTGCATTTCTATGTTCAGGGCAAAGCATTAACCCAAAAGGGAAAAATAAAGAATGGCTTGTGACAATGTTATTGCATTGTACTGATTGGGTCATTCTGCAAAAATTTTACAAATTTGAGTCCAAACTTTTCTTTCAGAGGGTGTAAATCTTACAACCTTACAGACAAAAGTAAATCAGAGTAAATTTTCTCTGGGCTTGGTGAGCAGAGGAGGTGTGTAGGGAAAGAGAAAGAGAGGAAAAAGTTTCTTTAAACACGTGCATGCCAAGAGCTAGAAAGTGCTTTGATACCACTTCTTTCCTGAATAAAGATGTGCTCCCTTTTACGGGGGCTGAAGCTGCAACTCAGTAGCTCTGTGCTTCTGAGCCTGTTAAACCCTCACAGACGGTGAGCATGGAGTAGCACCAATGACGAAATCTCACAACTTTGGCATTTGTTAAGACACGGAATCCTATTTTTAACATGTGACATGAAAGATAAGTTGCTATGAAATACCAAAGAATGTAAAAACTAAAAGCCGGATAATGAGTAGTAGACTTTGAAAATCTATCGTATTGTGGGAAATTGACCTAAATGTTCCAGTTATTGTGAGGGCGCTTGCTCCCCTTCTGACCTCTTTTCCAGATTTGTATTTGGAACTAGAAGGATATATATGGTTGGACTTGTTGATCCCAGTGGTCTCTTCCAACCTAAATGATTCTATGATTCTATGATTCTATGATATTTCCTCTTTTGGAAATCACTTTCAGAAGGCCTGTGGACAACATGCGTTGGATCAAAAGTTTCAGAACTTTAAGGTCTTTCAAAACTTTTTTTTTTTTTTATTTTGTTTTGATATTGCAGTTCTTTTCATTACAACTCATTTTGATGATTGGGTGAGCTGTTCAGGAAAAAAAAAAGTGAACCTGCCCAAAGTTCATTGGTTAAAAACTCTGAACTAAAACTGAAGCACAGATTTTTTTTAATGATATTTCTCTGTTTCTGTTTTAGAAGCTCAGAACCTTGAGTGGTTTGTGATTTTTTGTGTATGTGTCTTTGTATGTTTTTTTTGCCTTATACTTAAAGACAACGTTTGACCATGAAATAATTAGCCTGAATCTGACACTTGCTTTTATATCCTGGTCACTGGGCAGAACATGACTATCCCGAAGCCACGGGAGCTGTTTCCAGACACAAAATTACTTTTTGTATTCTTGGTTTAGTCATAATTTTTTTACCATTTTTACACAAATTGGAGTGTCATCATATATGTACAGCAAGAGGACAGTCGTATAACAACTACATGAAGATGTATGATCTGTGCTTTGTAGTTTATGAAACTCAAATATTTAACCTGAGTATTTACCCTCATTACAGATTGCTCACTTAGAAGCTTTGGTCTCTCTCTCAATATGTTTATTTATACATGCATATAATGTGATGTCAGGTTCGCTGGCAACGATCCAGATTTATTAAAGATGATAGGGTCAAACTACATCAGTGAGATCAACATTATACCTACACATATACAAATATATATATAGCCACTGGGGCAATCAAGAGAATCAAACAACTGAGGGAGAACAGTAAAGACAAAAGTAGTCAAATGCATAAATTATTGTTATAAGAGTGGCCAGCTCTTCTTCATATTCCCTGGTGGTAAGGAAAGAAGTAATCAGTGCATTTGCATCAGAAAAAAAAATATTTAATTGAAGTGTATTTGGAAAACTTTCTTATTAAAAGAGTAACATTGGCACAGGTTGCTAAGTAAGGGTGAAGAAGACCCAGCAATGGCTATTTTTGTAGAATATTATACAAATGTCTGTCAGCAGCACTGTGTGTATAACTGATCCCTCTCAGAGCCGGGGGGTAGATTAGATGACCTCCCAAGTTCCCTTCCAACACAACATCTCTACGAAATTCTGATTGGAAACAACCCAGCACAAATATTTATCAGACTTTTTTTTTCTTGTTCACATAGTTGGTTACTTTATGATTCTATGAAAAAGCAGTGAACTGGAAGGAACTGACAGCAGATGTTTTAATTTGGCAGTTTAAGGGAGGGGGGGGGAAATCTTTGCACTGATTTCAATGCCTGTTACTGGCAGAAAAGACAAAAGAAAAGCTGCCAAAATCTCTTTGCGACAAATTCAGCCAGGTAATTCTTCTTCAGTATGAGGCACATGATTGGGTCTACAGCCAGTCTCTGAACTCTGCTTAGATATTTCACATGCCCTCTGTGAAAATCTATTTTGATGTATGTATAGTATGGGCAGAGACTGACAGGCTGATGCATTCACACTTATGTGAGCAGTCAATCCGAATCAGAAGTGCTTGGAGATAGGGTTTGGTGATGGGTGTGGTCAGTGTTGGTCTTATGGTTGGACTCGACAATTTGAAAAGTCCCAACCCAGGCTGTGGTTCTACAGTTCTAAAATTTGACTAATATTTCACTGTGCTGATGCATAAAACTCTTTGCAAAGAGTAATAGATAGTATCAGTTACAGAAAGCCAGAATAAGGACAACAGTCTTATCGATCATCAGGTGCATTAAACTACTCCCAGCAGATTGTCAAACCTGTAATCATGCAGGATTATCTGACAGCCCTTACTGTATGATGGCATGGCGCTGACCTCTGAGGTCAGGGACTGCACCTCAAGTGACTGCAGAAGAGCTGAAAAATGCCAGCCCCACTTTTGGCTTTTTGGCAGAAAAAGTCAGTTTTGGCAGGCTTGGCAGCTTCAGGCACGGGCTGATTTCACCCACCGCATTTCCAGCTTTTCCGTGGATGAGGGAGAGAAGAATCAGACGGGTGCATGCAGCCTGTCCTCTCCAAAGTGGAAAAGGTGGGAGTCCTCAATACTTTACACATGTCAGGAGGATTCCAACACCGACAAGACTTGAGGGTAGAGGTAGTCTCATGGTTGGTGATATGCAAATGCATTAAAATCCTCCCAAAAACATAAAACCAATGCAAAAGAAAAAAAAAAATCCAAGTAAATGAATGCAACATTGAATAGAGAGGTTTTGAAAAATTACAGCTCTTTCAAGCCTCTGTTATTAAGAACCCTGATGTCACTCATTGTGGCCAAAACCCAGGTATTTATAGCTACGTTTTTTCCTAAGGCTTTAAGGTGTCAGGAAATGATCCAAGTTAGTTCAAGTATTACAACAATGCCGTGATCACTCGCACTCCTTCTCTTCCCACCACCATCATCCAGAAAAGCAACAGTGGGTATAACTCAACTTTTCTCCTGTGAGTCTCACAAAGGTGTTTAAACATACTTTATCTACGTATTTCAACCATTTTTTTTGCTTCCTCAGCTTCTCCTTTGAACACCCTTTTACCTAACTTGTTTGCAAAACTGTAACTTTATGCATTTATTTTGCCTTTGAATATCTTCCATTTCTGATTAATACTTTCCACTTCTGATTAATACTTTCCACTTCAAAAGTCTTTTAATAGTCACTTATGGCAACAGTTACTTTAAACTTTGAAAGCGGATCCTTCTAGGTTCCCAGTACAAAATTATTGGGTGTCATAACGTGTTTGTACTAAAGAAA
Source organism: Jacana jacana (assembly GCA_013400555.1). Classification (NCBI taxonomy): domain Eukaryota; kingdom Metazoa; phylum Chordata; class Aves; order Charadriiformes; family Jacanidae; genus Jacana; species Jacana jacana. The sequence continues at coordinate 25,458 of VZTM01003948.1, read as the reverse complement.
AGCAACCGAATAAGAAGTAGCCTTGTTATTTGGACTACTAATAGCTGTTAGGTCATCTCTTAATCCTTCTGTGCTCCACAAAAGAGAGCAGAAGTAGCAGTATCAAATATGTTGTTATTACAGGGGATGCGAACTGACACAGGCCAGTTAGTCACTGGTATACTGGACACAAGTAGCTTTGAAATCTGCTCAGAATCCCTTCCTTCTGCAAGCTGTGCCAGGAACAATAAGCATTAAGTCTGCTGAAAGTGGAATATTTTGGAACACCATCAGTGTGGGCGTAAGGCAAAAGCAAGAGGCTTGCAACAAATTCAGCACAAGTAGTTTGCATGCAAATGAACAATTTGTTCTTGAAAATGTTCTTTCCATCTTGTGTTACTATTGAGCACAGCTAGGGACAATTGTTGGTAGAAATTTTGATGGTTATCATGAAAACTTTGGCAGTGAAACCCAGTGAAAATGTACTGTAGGAGGGTGTCGTTCCTTCCAACTTTCTGGCTGACATCTAGGAGCCACTGAAAAAAACATCCAACAAAAATTAACGCCCACACTTTCACACACAAATATAGCCCAGGGCAACAGGAATGTTAGGATCTCACACTGAGAGATATGAGTAATGTTCTTGCCTGTATTACTGGCACTGAGTATTAGGTGGTGGGACTTGTACGATCAAACTTTCGGGAAGCCCCACTAGGTGCTTGTAGAATAAAAGGTTTAATTTTATGATGAGTCTTCAGATTATGACTTCGAAGCACTTCTAGCAACTCCAGATATTTGGGAAATCAGCAATGCCCTCACAGAGGAAATGAGGCTGCAATTTCACCACCACTTATACTAGATTTTTTACAGTATCAGGTACTAATCTGATTTTGTTCCAACGTGGATATGCCATTGCATTATTGCTGAACTGGCCAGAACAAAGCGATACAGCATTTATATCAGCTTTCTGCTCTTACAGGGGTTTTATGGCAGCTGCAGGAGGGGAAAATGATACCCGATCCAGCCCAAAGTCAGGGGTACAAGTGTAAGAGCGATCTCACACCGAAGGAGAGCTTTGCATCACGTGGCTGTGGCATTTCCAGTCCTATGGCAAGAGCTCTGGAGCATGATTTACTGCTTTGTCAAGCCCTGGCCCGAGGGTTTTAAGCAGCTTGATTAGAAGATTCATACTGTCTCATAATAGGATCTGTTGAATGCGATGAAAGGTTAGTATTTCACTTGATGATTTGCAAACCTTCAGTTGAAATCCAGTAGGTTTTGGTTTTCTTTTCTTTTTTCTTTTCTTTTCTTTTCTTTTCTTTTCTTTTCTTTTCTTTTCTTTTCTTTTCTTTTCTTTTCTTTTCTTTTCTTTTCTTTTCTTTTCTTTTCTTTTCTTTTCTTTTCTTTTCTTTTCTTTTCTTTTCTTTTCTTTTCTTTTCTTTTCTTTTCTTTTCTTTTCTTTTCTTTTCTTTTCTTTTCTTTTCTTTTCTTTTCTTTTCTTTTCTTTTCTTTTCTTTTCTTTTCTTTTCTTTTCTTTTCTTTTCTTTTCTTTTCTTTTCTTTTCTTTTCTTTTCTTTTCTTTTCTTTTCTTTTCTTTTCTTTTCTTTTCTTTNCCCTTCCCTTCCCTTCCCTTCCCTTCCCTTCCCTTCTGTAAAGAGGGTTCTATGTATTTTTTTTGCCTCCACATTTCAGAAGGTCATTTGTAATCAATCCCAGAGAAACTCTTGGTCTCTCCATTTCTTAGAAAGCAACAACACACTGACTTGTACTTAACTTGTCCCTAGCATGTCTAGAATAAGAATATGAAAAGCCTTATCTTCAAGGGGTACTTTTAGTGAAATCAGAATTATAAATAAGGACAGATATCTGAATGTTTCATATAAAGAAAATTGAATCTAGGAGCTGTCCTCAGATATTTTCACCCCTTCACGAATGGCATATTTCTGCTTCAAGATAAAAGTGGATCTCAGAAAAGGATATTCAAGTAGGGAAAATAATTTGATGATTCAGTCAGGTCTAGATAAAGAGAGGGTTGTTTCTAATGGGAAAATGTGTGCTGTCTTCCAGGACTGTCTCTTGTCCAGCACTAAATGTTCCTCCAGCCCTGATGACTGTGAGATATGACTGGATTCCTGCAGAGGTAACAGACAGATGTTACTAAAATCAGTAACATCTTGGAAAATATTCCCAGGAGATTCTACCTCTATGGTCTTTTTTAATTTTATTTATAAACTTTCTCCATTTTTTGGTAAGGCATTTAGCTGAAGTATGAGGACTGTAACTCAGTAACTCCCTTTTACTTTCTTCCCTCCCCCACAAAGTAATTTTTATGAGCAAAAATCTATCACATTTGACAATAATGGGAAATGTGACTGCTATCAGGTGGCACATCATCAAATNGCGTCATCTTCTCTTCTCTTCTCTTCTCTTCTCTTCTCTTCTCTTCTCTTCTCTTCTCTTCTCTTCTCTTCTCTTCTCTTCTCTTCTCTTCTCTTCTCTTCTCTTCTCTTCTCTTCTCTTCTCTTCTCTTCTCTTCTCTTCCTTATGCTTGATTTTCTCACTCCATTTGCTTTTCTTGCAATGTAAAACATGGGGCATATTTTGGGAGACAAGTTCTTTGGGGTTAAATATAAAAACTAATGCTTTCTGACCTTTGACTAAATGCATTATTCAGAAATATTTATTTGTCTTAGCAACTATCAACAATTTTATCAAGTTTATTATTAAGGCCATGTCAAAGTACACAGTCATACATTCAAAAGCAGATCCCCACCCTAGAATATTACTGTGAATTTCTTTCTGTAAACAAACCCATTCCTGAATAGAATTGGTTTTACGTGGGGTTTTCCACCATGGTTTGAAGATCTGCAGAGTTAGGCATGTTTGGAAGTTGCAAATCATAGGGCTGAGAGATCATCCCAGTAAACATTCTGGCTCTGCATGACAAGTGCAATGACAAGAGGACACGGCTATCACCAAATACAAACCAAGCCGATGCTCACAGATCAGGCCTTAAACTAAACAGAGGTGCAAATAAGAAACCAGCGCAGTCTTTAGAAAAGTCAGATGCAGCAGTTGGACTGTCTAATAAGCTGCCTGGCTGGCCAGGAATACCAGAATACCAGTAGAAAAAAAAAAAAGAAAAAAAAAAAAAAAAGAAGAAGAAAAAACCCCTCACACTTCAAAGAATCAGGAGGGTGTCTTCAGCAAGTCAGAAATTGGTTTTTGACCTTTCTGACTCATGTAGGCTTTCAGGCTTCCCACCTGTGGTTCCTTTTCTAAATGATTTGATGATAAAAAGATAATATTTTTTCTTCTTTTGAATGGAAGAAACTCCTCCCTTTTTGTATTGGCTGTAACACCGCTCTAGCCAGCTCTGTCCAGGGTTGCCCTTTCGGGGCCAGAAACAAGAACTCTCTCCTACATTTCTCTGCATTGCATTTCCCACCGTATTATCAGCCTGGGTAACAGAAATCTTCACTGTGAATGTGCCTGAATACATTGCTAATGTGAAGTGAAAATTAAAACCCATTTGGGTTTGTATTTTTTTCTTTTTTGTTGTTGTCTTTTTTCCAGTAGATAAATTCAGCATGAATGACAGTTTGTTTTTTTAAAGAAATAAGATATGCCATCGAAAATGCACAATTGGCTGAAGTTAATATTTTCCAAAGGTAAGATAAAGATTGTGAACTGCTCTTTTTCAGAGCTGGGACAGGGACCTGGTTTTAGAAAGTTCTGGTACTGCTCTCCCTTGGAAATGCAAAATGAAAGCAAAACTCAGGTATCGCCATCCTTGTCCTCCATTTTTCATGACATGGAATGTGCTAACAGAGTCTTCAAGAAACAACAAGGCATTCTCAGAAAAACCTGTGGGGTGTTGGGGTCAGAGGATCTGAATAAGTTTAAGATACTCAGCACCTCATGAGAGTAATCATCTGAAAGTGTCCTGGGGTAAAATTAGATTAATNGTCCCTGCCAACCCTGACAATTCCATGATTCTGTGATATGTTGGAAAGAAAAGTCAAGTAATAAGTAACAAGAAGTTAGATTCATTTGGAAAAAAATGATTGAATAAAATATTGGAATCCATAACTGAGACAAAACTAGTGGGGGGCTTGTTAAAAAAACCCAAAGCAGGTTTAGCATGTTTTTTTTTTTCACAATCCTCCACTTTTGTTGAGAACAGGACAACCTTCTCCCTCAGTCTGTGATCTCTCTCACTTTGTGACCTCTCTGTACATAATCAAACTCGCAACATCTTTCTGGTTTTATCTTCGATACTGCTGAGAAACTCGGCAGCACTTTCAGCAGGTCATCCCCATAGCACGAGTCGTTATGCATGAGAAGTGCTGCAGGAGTAGCCTGTATAAGAAACAGAAAACCATTTTGATGCTTGGAGCTTAAAGATCACGGAGAGTCTGGCTGAAAGTGTAAAACAAGGTATGTAGTTGGAAAATTTTAAGAAGCTGTGGAAACAGAGAGTGGAAAACTCAACTGTTGATTCTACAAAGCATTTAGACCCTTTTATTTTTCTGGAATAACTCCATTGCTCAAACAGTGTAAATAGTCTTTCCCTGTAAAGCTCTATGCGTTCTTGAGTTTTCCTCTTACGTTCCTAGAAGAGTGCTGTCTCCTTCTGTATCTAAGTGGGTCTATGGGGGAAGTTCCTTTCTGCAGGACCACCTCCTAGGACGCAACCACACCTCCAGAGCTCTGCCCTTTTTCCCATTTCCCACCCCAGCAGACTTATATTTCTGACCCACAGCTTCATCACAACCTTCCTCTCTATTTTTCTTTTGGTGTACCGGGCTTGCTAATTATCAAGAAGACTCTAAAAGATGTCAATGCCATATCAGGTCATCCCCATGGCTCCAAGGTTCATCAGGGTCTGCAAAGATTATCGGGGGGAATTTCCTGGCTGTTTGGGACACAAACCAACCCAAGGAAAGTTGAGGTGAATTTGAGAAACCTAAGAGGAAGAAAACAAATTTCATACCTGGTCCCTTTTTAACCTCCTTTTTTTTTGCTGCATTTTATGTATATTTTATGAGGAGGAGCACAACACTTTAAAAAGTGAAGAGTGCTTTTGAAGGAATTTTGTTTGTTGTAGAGAGAATTCATTATGCAAAAACTTCAGTTTTGCTGAAATGAAAAATCAAATAATTCTCTAAACCACAGTGGTGGTAAACTGCTGTGTTAACTATTAATGGGAAAAAGGCTTTGAGCAGGATGAGCGAACTTTAAACTGAATATGGCCCCAAGCTATAAAATGAAGACCAGAATACTTCTGATATTTAAAAAACCACCTCCTATTCAGCGTTTATGGCTGTGGCCATAACACCGTGTACGGATAGTACAGCGTGGGCAACTTCAGTGTACTGTGAGTAAAACCAAATGCAGCTCCCAGTGTAGTCCATGGAAAAACTCCCACTTACATTACTGGGAGCAGAAGGAGGCAGCCCTAAATTAGTAATAGCTGATGTGTCATTAGATTTATCTTCTGCAGCCCAGGACCACTTCTACGCGGCGTGATTCATTGCAGGTTCCAACATAAATTGTGGATCCGGGAGAAACTGGTAGTTCGACATTGCGATGATTGGAATTTGTGTTCTGCTTCTTGTTCCTTCTTTTAACTGAGGCCTTCAGGTTAGCAGTAAAGAGATTGTTTAATTTCCCATTTCCTTGCACGTGTTTTATCAGCATCCAGTGTTCCCTCCTCCGTCTCACAGAAGCTTCCCTCTCCCGCCTCTCACCTCTGTACGGCAATAACCTAAAATTCAGAAATCTGATTCCTCAAATCCTTTCCTCAAATCTTGCCCCAGCACTCGGTGGCTGAGTTTTGTCACCCAAGTGTTGATCCAAGCCCCAGTGCCTGCCCAGTTCCGAGCAGAGCAAAGTGGTCTCCGTCCTGCTCCCGACAGGGCTCGGGGTGACGATAACGAAGCGTGGGTCGGCACGGCTCTTGGAGACCTGACCTCGCGCTGAAATCTCTCCTCATTAAGCAAAATTCCTAATGAAATTCCAAGCACAATTAATGACTGCAGCATTTTGCCGAGAGCAGTAACCGCTAAACTAAATGAGACAGTGTTGATTATGCAAATAAGCCGCCCCCCTGGAAAAACCCATTGTCTAACCCAGAGCATTTCCATTCCGATTATTGATGCCCTGATACTGATCAGAACCCGAGCCTTATGGTTCTGCACAAGTGCAGACTGCAGGACTGCAGTGCAATTTGGTACCAGACACAGCAAGCAACAAACCACAAGAAAACGATCCCAGGTCTGAGGGAATTTTGTGCCTATCCAGTTTATTCATTATCTCGCAACACTTAATAGTCCTTACGAGTTTGTCTTCAGCAATCGAAGGACGTCTGGAAACTGAAAATACCTAACTCAGTCCTGGCAATTAAACTAAAAGCTTTGCCACGCGAAAGCTCTTGGTATTGAAAGCATATTTCTTTTATTAAGGAACAGATGAACTTTTTCTTGGCCTGCCAAAGTAGGGCAAAAAACACACAGTAGTGGATTACATTTTCTTTAGCAAAACCAGGAAATCTTGCACAAACCCTTCAATTATTAGTTGTAAATTAGTGCTGTGTGTGCATTTGGAGATTACAGAGAGACAGTCTCAAAAGACATACCCCTGACTAACCATAAAGCGGAAGAACATGAGTTCCACCTTGGAAAGAAAGATTGAACTCATCATTTATAGAAAGTCAGTGCAAGAGCCACGTCCTAGTTCCAGACTGTTACCTCTTCTTCTCCCTGGTTTGCATGTCTACCTATTTGCTTCTTTTAAAAGTCATTTCTGTCTCCTTTGTGTCCAGCAAACAAAAAACATGAAAGGGAGGTTCCTTACTGTCTATATACCAGAAACAGTTAAATTGCCCAAATTCAATCTGAAAACCAGAAAAAAAGCTATTTAAAAAACTCCATTCCAGCAGAGCTTACGCTTCAGTCCCAAGATGAAGTCCACGCCAGTGTCAGAAACAGACAATCAAACTGCCAGTAAGAAACACAACCCTTGAGGGATACTTATCACAACAGCAGCCCATACCAAATGAAAAATAAATACTTCTCGACCCTATACAAAAGGGTCTTCGATCAGAAGAATAATTATAAAAAATGATAGCTTGCCTTTGAATTTAGTGGGCCAGCAGATCTGACCCTCACTCTGTATGTAGTCACTTCTGGGTTGTTGGAATCTTAAATTTTTTAGCAACACAATGAGCAATGAAATCATAAAACCACAGAAGGCTTTGATTTGGAAGGGACCCTTAAAGACCATCCAGATCCAACCCCCCTGCCCTGGGCAGGGACACCTCCCACCACACCAGGTTGCTCAAAAGCCCCATCCAGCCTGGCCTTGAATCCCTTCAGGGATGGGGCAGCCACAGCTTCTTGAAGCAACCTGGGCCAGGGTCTCATCACCCTCACAGTAAAGAATTTCTTTCTGAGATCTCATCTCAAACTCCCCACAGGAGTTAAACAGGCTTTAAACTTTCCTTCTTACACTCTGCCTGGGATGACTATGCTACATCCTGCCCAGGGATGGGGAACACCCATCCCATGGCACTTATTTTTGTCGGGAAGAGCACTCCAGGAGTTTACTCAACAGCATGGTACGTACACAAGGGCAGAGAACAGATTGGACTTTCTCCCAATAATATTAGCTTCACACCTTTCTTTATGCCAGGTGTTTTTTTTAATCTTTTTGTCAGTGAATAGGATGAATGCATTTGCAGCTTAAAGTACTTTTCATTCATCTCTCCTTTTTTACAGTTCTGCCATCAGAGGCAGCAAGAAGTTGGGGAATTTAATACAGGGGGAAAAAACCCAATCAACAGGAATTAATTTTTCAAAGGGTTCATTTTAGTGAATGGTTGTTGATGCACGTCCAGCAACACCATTACAGTTTGTTATTATTAATCTGCCCAGAGAAGCTGTGGCTGCCCCATCCCTGGAGGGGTTCAAGGCCAGGTTGGAGGGGGCTTGGAGCAACCTGGTCTGGTGGGAGGTGTCCCTGCCCAGGGCAGGGGGGGTGGAACTCAATGATCTTTAAGGTCCTTCCCAACTCCAATAGCTCTATGATTCATTTGTTATTCTCTAAGTATTTGTAATTTAAATCCCAAGACTTTTTTTTTCACTGGATTTTTTTTTTTTTTAATTACAATGAGATACTATTTTATTTTTCTCTTCTCATAAAAAGGACTTTGTAACCTGTTTCAGGGTAAATTTTCCAAACAATTAATGGGAGGCACATATGCTAACCCAAAAACCAAATTTTAATATTAATTCAACAAGATGAAGTGAATAAGAAAGCAGAGTATGGAAACGTATCTTGAAAGTTCTACCTTTTCCTTCTGCATTAAGCATCATTTTTGAAATGGTGCCCAGAATACTCTTTCAAAGGAAGAAGACATCATATCCCATATTTTCTCCCATGTTAAGGGAACCATATTAAGGTCAAGTTCTAAAGCTTCTCAAAAATAACTAAGAAATGACAATGTTTGGATACCTTTGCCATAGATTCCCCTTCTACATCTTCTGCATGAGCTACATTGCAACTGGCCATTCCCCGCACGATCAATTACCCTGTTGCTGCAGAAAACCAAAATGAAATAAATCCAAACAGTATTAGGTTTTTGAGTGTTTTCACAGAAACCAAAACTGATAAGACATTCCTAGCTGAAATCATTGCCAATAATTATAATATATAATATAGTTTACATCAGGCCATCATTTAGCCATTACATTGCACTAGTTTTTGAACTGATTAAGCTAAATGACCAACCATAGACTGTTTTTACATTCAGTCCCTCAATGTAGTTTAGGAAGGACTGGAAAAAATCCCAGGATTTTTCTCTATGATGTGTGGCTTTGACATAGAATCTTGTTATAAACAACTATGAAAACACACGTTATAGCCTGTACTGGCATTCTTTTTCCAAGGTTTATGTTTATACATGTGGCAGGGAGGGATAAATAGAAAAAAGAAGGCACTGGTAGCATTTCCAAAATGCTTTCCTTCATGTCCTAATCCAGTGCCTCTCCAGTTCTCTACAGAGAACTTTGTTGAAACCCTGAGACAACTGCTTTGAAATCTGTGGGTGGCAAATGTGAGTCTTGGAGAAGTTTTAGCATTTGTTGACTGAACCCTTTTTCACCGCTCCCGAAACAACAGGCCAATGCATTTTAAGGATAACTTCAAGTTTCCAAAGTCCATGTGTAAATTACTTCCAACAAGACAAAGCTGAAAAGGAGAATGGTAAGGGGAATCTTCCACTTTGGCAATTTTTCATTCTGAACAAAGCTCATCCACAGAAAGGAGAGAGGAATTCTTAGGGAGGTGTATAGCTGAGATCTCCTCTTCTTCAGCAAATGTCAGTGAAGGACAAGGTCCAACATCCACCCCTAGGAGAGAAGGTCCAGCTTTGGTCCCACACTCACTGCTGTGAGGCTGGAGACAGTCCAACCAAACCAGGGTGGAGAGCAGCCAATGGTGGGCAAACCAAGGCCCGAGTTCTTAGTGGAAACACCCATGCACACGTCGACTCCATCCCAAACAGAGCCGAGCATGGCGTGAGGCAGCCGGTAGGGTTAGCGCCGCTGCGCCACTCGCCCTGTTCAGGCTCCACTTGCAATGAAATCAAACCTCCAGCTGATGGGGAAGATCTGTTTGCTTTTGCCGTAGTGTTCGTCTGTTTGCTGGCAGAATTCCTCCCCGTGGTCTTTAGACGAGGGAGTTAATACTTTAGTCATTTGTCACGCTGCATCTTCAGCTAAAACGCTGGTGTTTTCCTGCTTCATTTTGCATAAGCTGACATCATGTACTGATGGAGAGAGAGGGCCAATGTGCTTCTCTGAAATCAAGTAGTCATGAGGCTTCACCTGCCCCTAGATATGCACATACATGCACAAGTACACACATGCACACGTACACACACACGCATAGGGGAAAAAAATAGGGAAAACGACTCAGCAAACGCAAGAGTCGCAATTTACCATGGAAGCCTCTACTTAATATTCCGCTTGATCTGCCAAGTTTATAGCCTGGCAAATCTGAATACAAATGTCGATGCAAATGAGGATTCATTATTCTTACATCGTCTTTGTGTTGAAGCTTAATGTAACTTGGTTCCTGTGGTTGCTCAGGGAATGTAGATTGCAAGACGGGAGGGAAAAAAAAAACCAACAAAACCCGACAAAACCCAGAGAAGCAAATAGGGAAAAGAAAAGTAGCAGAAATGGAAATAAATGGAAAAAAAAAAATTATGCTAAGGTTTCAGACTAGCAACACATCATGCCAATACATTGCATTTTCCCCCTATTTTCCTGCATAAGGTACATTTGCTTACCGTTATCAGCAGAGAAGGAGTTAACTAACCAAGACCAGTCTCCACAGAGTCAAAACATAACAATCCTCCTTTTACTGATTATACAATATTGTGCCCATTGTAAAGTCAGTGCCCCATTTATCTGAAAATTTCAACATTCTTTCGTAATTATAGAGCTCATCGGCTGGTAGAACCTGTACATTTAGATCTGTAAGGAGATTATAAATGAATTTAAAACCACCCCACCAGTTCTGCTTCTTTCATTATAAATTACTGCTGAATTATTCAGAAACATGTTAAGAAAACTACAGTACGATTAATAAACTACACAATGAAAATCACAACAGTTTAAATCACACATTTATTGTCCCATTTATAGCCCATCACAAGCAGAGGTTGAAAAGCACCGAATTAGAGAAAACATGAAATGTTGCAAAATTATAATTAGACCCTCAGTGCCACAGGACATTGTTCTGATGAATCTTTTGCACGGTTAGCTCATGCTTACATATAAATACCTTCTCAGTAAATAAAAATGTACTGTAGGCTTGACTTTTAGAGAAGCTGTAAAGCTTAGCATACGCGATGATCCCAAAGTCAATGCTGTAAGGCTTGCTTCTTCATCCATAAATAAAGCACATTTGCATCCATTCAGTCAAATTAGCTCCATATAAAAAGGTGGTTATAATTAGCTCCTCTTTCAGGTTCACGGTTAAAACTCAAGCGTGCCTGCCGTCTTGATTAAATCCACCATCGTCTTCCAATAGCTGGTGCTAATTCTTCCAAGGAAATATTCAGTTGAGGTGTTATTTTATTCTGCACTGCTGTTAGTTGTCTAATTTACGCCAAGTCCCTGCAGTGCTTTCCTTAAGCCATCCTCTTTGTCTTGCCTTTGAAATTTACCAAATCTTACAAGAAATCAATACTTAATTGATTATTCACTTTTCTGCTGCTTCAAACAGCAAGCACGCATAAGATCCTGGAGTAGTCACCCGATTTCCAATGCAGGAGGTTGCTTGGTGGCAGGGATCTGCAAGCATCCAACAGCAGGCATTCCAGGGAGCTGTGCAGTGGCGTACGGTGCCAGCATCCAATAAAGAAAACGAAGATACTCTAACGAAGCAGGAAAAGTTCCCATGTGAGACAGATCCATATCACTGCTTCAAATAAAAAAGCAGAGGCTCCTTTTGGAAACCAGAGCACCGTTCTCTTCGCAGCTTTCCCTCCGGTTTAAATGGGGGTTTTTGTTTTTGATTTTGATTTGGGGTTTGTTTGTTGGTTGGTTGCTTTTTCTTTTTTTTTTTTTTTTTTTTTTTGTGTGTGGTTGTTTTGTTGTTGTTGTTGATGATGATGTTGTTGTTGTTGGTTGTTGTTGTTGTTGTTCCTTACCCTTTTCTTCCCGTGGCACCGAAGTGGAATATCCAAAGTGCCACCGAACTCAGAGAACTCCACGCCGGAACAACTCGGAGAGGAGGAGGGGGGGGAAGGTGGTGGCGGTGGTGGTGGTGGTGATGGTGGTGAGGAGGGTCTGGTGCCGTTACCTCTGACATGGAATAAGGATGGCAGGCACGTAACATTACGAAATGTAGGACAAAATTCAGGCGAGGGAGAGAGAGAAGGGAGAGCAAGAGACAGATGGCGGCTCTGGCGGGGAGCCAAAGCCCGGGAAATGAATTACGTTGCTGAATAACTGTACACCATTGATTCCGCCACTTGTTGCCGCATGGCAAAAAGAGAGAGAGGGGAAAAAATACCCACCCAACAAAAAACGAACCAACCAACAAACAAATAATAATAATAAAAAAACACCCACCACCACAACAACAACAATAAAAAAAAGAACAAGAAAAAGGAAAACAAAAGAAAAAAAAAGAAAAAAGAAAATAGACCCAGCCAAGGGGCCCTGACGTTGGCAGGAATCTCCTCCTCGCCCCGGTGTCACGGGTGCCGCAGGCAACTTTTGGCAGGGGGATAACTCAGCGCCCCGGCAAGGGGAAGGGCTGGGGTGGGGTGTGTGTGTCTGTGTGTGTATGTGTGTGTGTGTGAATGTGGGAGGGAGGGGAAAAAGAAAAGGGAAAAAAAAGGCGAAAAGAAAGATAGAGGTAGAGAGGGGATGGCGGGGTGCGGGGGGTGTGTGGGTATGTCCCTGCGTGCGGGGTGTGTGTGCCTCTGCGCGTGCGGAAGGGGAAAACAATCACTGCAATCCAGCCATTTTGTTTAATGAAGAATGGAAGGCTGGCATTCAGCGAGGTGGTTATGTGCCGCATATTAATGCGGGCTCCCTAGACATCCTCCCCCCCTGGTTTGGTTTTTTTTTTTCCTTTCTTCTTTTTTTCTTTTCTTTTTTTTTTTTTTTAAATGAGTGGCACAGGAAGGGAGCCCTCGACGGAGCAGGCACCGTGGGAGCGGGAGCTCGGGAGGGGACAACTCATCGTCGCCCAAGCCCGGGACGAGGAACACGTTGGTGCCCGAGGAAGAGGAAAAACTGGTCCCACCCTTACAGCGTTGGGGTTGTTCCCGAAAAAAGAGAGCCAAGGGTTCCAGGCAGACCGTTCAATAAACGCTTCCTACCCGGGATGGAGGGAGACATTATGGGATGCCCAGGGGGCTTTGGAAATCAAATACAATGTTTGAGTAGCACAATTTGAGGTACATTATAAAAAAAGCAATTTGAATTGCCAATGAGGCGACACATATCTGCATGCTAATTAGACCTGTGTCAAGCTTAGTCTGCCGGGTTGTGTTGATGGCTCGGAATGCGCTTGTAACTCTGCCGAGAGATTGTTTCTGCATAAATTATCAGCTTTGTCCTACTGATCATTTTCTGCAAACAAACATGAAATGTAAGATCAAAAGGCAATTCTGAAATTAAAATTATTGATTGATAAAGCCTAGATTTCAGAATCTAATTAGAGGAGGCACAAACAAAAGCTGATATTATTACAGATTGTGCCTGAGCTAGCAGCCAGATTGTGCAAGGCTTGTAATTTATCTTTGTTTATGCAGCCAGGATATTAAAAATGTAATTAAAATGGTAAAATGATCTGATCAGAAATAGCCACCTAGTGGCAAGTATATTATTTTAAATGGATTATAAAAGCATTGATCTGTGCAAATAAAAGGATTTTTTCGTGACAAACACAGCAGCTCATTGAAACTTGCTGAGCAATTTGTCTTTTGCTAATAAGTTGTCTTTTGTGTTTTGTTCCATAGATAAGCAACATCATTTATAACCCTCATTTGCACACTAATAAACATTCTGTTATTACAGGTGGTGTTGGGAACATCTTTCATAAATTATGGCATATGAAAGTGGAAGTAACAAATAAACCCTTTTCTAGACGTGCACGATATACGTTTTGTAAAATTAGAATATTCATCTGACAGCAGCAGGAGAAGTTGCTTATTAACTCACTCTATTGCTCGGTTTAAGCCATGAAACGGGAGAAACACTATCAACGTGTAATTCGGCTTCTTGCCTATCTTTGTTACTTAAAAATGCCATACGAAACACAGAGGGCCCAATGTACTAAGTCGGTGCAGATTCCATTGCTAAATTTCATGGCAATAAAGAGGTCTTTGTGATTTATACCTTATTTTTACCCCCATTTAGCACCCTTCTAGTGTTGCCAAGTAGATTAAGTATTTAAAGAACCGGCTGTTTAATTGCAAGCAATATAGAAATGAGTTTCAAAATGTCTCTGCCATCATGAGCTATGGACAGTGGAACTGCCAAAGGAAGCTTTGTCCTGTGCTAATGGAGCTGGGCTACGAAAAAACAAACTATAAACAGGTTGGGTTTTTTTCAGGAAAATATAGTCGGAAGCTTGTAGGTTCATGAGAAGGGCTTAACGCATGTATTTCTTTTTATTTCAGATTTCCACATGAAGCCACTATGGAAATACTCAATTCCCTTTAAAGAAATTCGCAATTTAGGGTCCTGTCAGCAGCTCTGGGGTCTTTTGTTAGGTGCACTTAAAATGCCAGATTAAATATTAATATGTGGTTAGAGTTGTGCTATTTTGCAAGCCCTGAAACCCTATTAGTAAATCATGATCTGGTGACTGATGCAAGAAATTTCAAGGCACCAAGAGTGCAGATTGCCCATCAATCTGATGGATCACTAATTTTTAGTAAATCAGGCCCTTGGACTTTTAGCTGTAAGCAGATGTATGTTTCATTGTGACGGGAAAAGCAGCCCAACGAACAGAGCAATTTTCTGCACTGAATGTGTACCGTAACAGGCAGAGTTGTTTTGCATAATCAGTAAGTTATTTGAATACAAGTGTTCACTTAACGGGCTGTGCATGAGCGATATTGTTCTTGAAAAAAAAAACAAACAACAAAACCAACAAACCCACATTTCAGACCAGAAGAGAAAGCGGCGTTATTTTGATGGAACAGCCCCAGGATTTCAAAACGGATCCTCAGCCTGGTAGAGCTCCAGAAGAGGAACACCAAGGAGGAACGTCCAAGGAGAAGCAGTGCCACATCCCCCCAGCCTCCCCAAGGAGCTGCATCCCCTTGAGAGGCTACATCACCCACTGGCCATAGGTCATACGGGCAGAGATTTCGAGTGGGGTGAGAAAGGATGCTTGAAGGATCCAATGAAGGAAAATGGAACCCAAAAGAAGGGGTGGGAAACAATCTGGGTGTGAATACTGACCACACTTTTAGGCAATAAGCTACTGCTGCAGAGAAGAAAAATCCTGAGACGCTTCGGTACCAGGGCTGAGTTCCAGCCTTTGTAACCTCTTGGGGAAAAAATAACCCCCCCAAACCAACCCACACCCTCTTTATTAGCAATCGTTATTTCTTACAGAGGAATCTTGACTTCTAGTTCCTTGTAATATGAATTTAAGCAGCTGATTTACATGTATGCTAATTTTAAAGTGTTCTGTGTGTACAGACACTGGCATAGTCGTATGTTGCCGCCCCTTCCATATCCGTCCTCTCCGCTCTCATAGCTCCTCTCTCTCATGTTCTATCAGCCTGCTGACCCTGGTGTGGAGATCACCCTTAGAGAGAGACCTCTCCACACATCCTCTGCCAGTGCTGTTTGACTGAGATATCAGAGCCTTCAGGCACAGGTCTGAAAGGCTGATAAACCTTGTGTGTATCCTAACTTTCTCAGATCACCCTCTTCGAAACACCTATAGACACGGCTTCATCTAAAATCTTACTCTAAAGTAAATTAAATGCAATTAATAAACTCAAGTTTTATTCTTCAGCAGGAATATGCAAATATAAGCCCTTACAATCCAAGTACTGCAAGTCCACCACACAATATACTTCTTAAAAAAATAAATAACTACAGTGTGCAGTAATTCAGGGTTTTCCCAAGCTGATGGACAGCCTAAGAGAGAGAGAGAGAGGAAGCAGTGCTATTTTTACACCAGGTAGCCATTTTTACTATTTCCAAATACTAAATCACTTCTTTTATTTAAAGAAAGTGATCCAAATCAATAGGCCTTCTGGTATCGACGTTGCCAAGTAATAGGCAGCAACACACACCATTCTGAACCATTCCAGCGGGCTTTTAATGGGAGCGAGACGCTGCTGGGAGCAGCCTCCCCGGCCGAGGCACACGGAGGGTGCTCTAATTTCCACTAAGCCCCGATCAATGGGAATTTATTACCACTTAGACAAATAGAAGCCCGGACCATTTGCGCAAAACCGAGCTGGCTTGGATAGATGGCCCGTGTGGTCAGGAAGATAGGCAAATATTAAAAGTAAAGCAAAGCAGTAAAGCAGTACGTGGGTATCTTTTCAAGCCTTCCCTTTCCACAAAGCTATTACTTTGCTACGACCTCCTGTGAAAATACAAATGCTGTATTTAATGGCATTCCAGGGCAACGGACCTAGCCTTTTTTCCGAGCTGCAGTTCCTCCCGTGCTCGGTGTCGTGCTCATGTGTCCACCAAATGTCAGAAACCTCCCTTCCAGGGCCATTAATGCTGTTGTGGTCCCTCCAACACGCACACAAACCCTGCTCTCGCCACACACACTTTCCCCGTGTCCGTCAATGTGTTGCAAAGTCTGCGTTTCATTACCATATCACATGGACTATTGATTCCTGTTCCAAGCTAAATAGTGTTGTTTTTTAAAAGATCTTTTACCCTTTAAGTGGGGTTTGCTAACCGAGCCGCAGACTGGTAACAAAGAGGTATTGTAATATTTGATACCATATATACTTTGGCAAACACCAAACCCAGTAACTTAGGCAGAAATTTCAGTGCTTAATTCGAGTTTTACAAACAGGAAAATTGTGCACAAGATCCAGTTACATACATTCCATGTTAAAAAGGGAAACATTCCTAATAGACCTTTCAACATAATAAGATTCAGGCCTTAGCAGTAAAGAAAATGATTACAAGTTTTATTAGGCTTCAACTAGTTTCCATACCAGATCTAAAAAGTCACCTTGCACCTATATAAAGAGGATTATTTATGTAATTATCTGTACATGTGTCCTCATCAGCCACTGTATACAATCATTTCATGGCATTCAGATTCAGCACAAAAACATCAAGGCCTAAGTACAAATATTATTACTATAATGGGTTTTCATTTCTAGAGGTCATCAGGGGAAGGGATTAATTTTGCTTGCTTTATTGTACACACAGAACAGCACACAGGGTCATATTACAATGCCTCTATCTGGAAAATCACATTCAGCTGTAATGAGAAAGGCACTTCTTAAAACAATTTTACCATTTTGGGTGTATTAGCTGTATTTTATTTCATTTCTAGGTTGCTTTCCTTTATGCACATTTATTTCAGACGTCATTAATTGATTGTTAGCAATATCTACAATGGTGATTTCAGGTGCCTTTTCTGAGCTTGCTTTTCCTTTTCAAGATTCCTTTTCTCAGTAGTGATATGGAAGCATTTTGCATCTCTGGGTTGCCATAGGCATCTTTTCAGAATTGTATAGAGAACTTAAAATCAGCTACCCGTGGCAAAGCTACTCCAAATACACTGCATTTCCTTACAGTTTCTGTGTATCGCACACAAAATGGTCTCTGGCTAATAACTTACAGGCACAGCTTGCTTTTCCCTTTGCTTCCTCAGACACTGCCTCATTAGGAGGTATTATTTAAACGAGACAACCGTGTTCTTATCTGTGCTGCGTGGCACTCATCTGCTGCTGCCCAAGGAACTCCGCTCCTGCTCACATCCGCTGAGGCTGGGAGGCAGCTTTTGCATAAGCAGGGTCAGAGGAAGCAGGAAAGAGAACCCAAAACATCGTGTCACGCGATGCCTGGGTAAATACATCCCTACACCAGATCCATTTAAGGAATATGAAATCAGCACTCACATTTTACCACTTTGCTCTGCTCTGGGCACTTGCAGCCCAGAAGGCCAATCCCATCCTGGGCTGCATCCAAAGGTGCGTTGCCAGCAAATCTAGAGAGGGGCTTCTGCCACTTTGCTCTGCTCTGGTGAGACCTCCCCTGGAGGACTGTGTGCAGGTCTGGAGCCCTCAAGAGAGGAAGGACAAGGACCTGATGGAGCAGGTCCAGAGGAGGGCCACCGAAATGCTCAGGGGGTTGGAGCACCTTTGCTCTGAGGAAAGGCTGAGGGAGCTGGGGTTGTTCAGCCTGGAGAAGAGGAGGCTCCGGGGAGACCTCAGAGCAGCCTTCCTGTCCCTGAAGGGGGCTACAGGAAGGCTGGGGAGGGTCTGTTTACAAAGGCCTGCAGGGACGGGACAATGAGGGACAATGGCTTCAAGCTGGAGAAGAGCAGCTTTAGATTGGATACTGGGAATAGGTTCTTTACTCTGAAGGTGGTGGAGCACTGGGACATGTTGCCCAGGGAGGTGATGGAGGCCCCTTCCCTGGAGATCTTCAAGGGGAGGCTGGTCTAGTTGGGGGTGCCTCTGCTGACTGTGGAGGTCGGACTAGATGACCTTTGGAGGTCCATTTCAGCCTGGACCATTCCATGATTCTATGCTTTTAGCCAGCGATACATGATTTTGTTGTCCATTTCCCACCGGTTTCAAGGTGGTGTGAGTGGAAGTTCAGCAGGGCCGGGACTGGCTGCCGAATCCCGATAGGACAAGCTAAGACAAGAAAAAGAGAAAATAGATTTTTAAATGAAAGGTGGCGAGAAATGAAATGAAAAACAAAACCAGAAATTGAACACAGCCATTGCACAGAGACACAAATACTGGAATTCAGATGAAGAAAAGAAAAAAATGTAATGCCTATAGCATTTCCCATATGCCTTACAGGGATTCTTCACTTGCACAGGGAAAAATTGTCCTTCTTTTCCTACGGCTGATAAAACCTAAATCTTACTCTATTTGGAAAAATTGTATTCCCTAGGTTTTCTCAACAGGGACAAAAGAAGTAGAGTTTGAACCACAGGAAAGGAAAAAAAAAAAAAGATTGACCAACCCGAAGAAGTTCCCTGAATATTCCCAGTCTTTACATTAATATTCTGCTGACTTATTTTGTCTTGGCAGAGGAGCTGAGAGCGTCTGGAGATGTTATGATTTCAGAGGCCAAGACTCTCCATAAAACCGTAGAAAAGCACTGGAGAGCTGCACAGAGCCATGGCGTTGCAGGCAAGATAAAACACACGCTTCCTTTCCCTAACGCAGGCTCGTTCTGGCTCGGCACGTTGGCAGCGAACTCGTTCTCCCAGACACTGACTTTCTCGGAGCGCTGAAGCCTCTTCTTGGCACCTGAGGGACCCATGAGCGAACACGTTGGGCACTGAAATGACGAGAACAACCCAAGGAAGGATGCGTCCTTCCCCCTTCTAGCCAGGATGTCGCAGGGGCTCCGTTGACTCTCGTGCGTTGAGACTATTTCTCACTCCTGTAAAGACGCATTAAACGTCCAACATTTTTTTTTTTCTATTTAATTTCTTTATTTTTTGGCCAGAATATAGTCAAAGTGAGTTCTCATTGCTACAGGAGCATGCACAACATGCACCGCAGGGATCCTTGCTTCCAGCCATAACAGTATTATTTCAGAGCCTGCAGCTTGAGTATTTTTCTCTACCTTTTTGAGAAAATATATAATAGAAGTACAGTTTGTTATGGAGCAACATAGAATGGTTAGAGTTGAGAGGGACCTTAAAGATCATTGAATTCCAGGCCCCTGCCCTGGGAAAGGACACCTTCCACCAGATCAGGTTGGTCAAAGTTCCATCTGGCCTGGCCTTGAACCCCTCCAGACTGTAGAGGCTTTGTATATTCCTGTGTATAACATGCATAGGAAGGAAAAGATGATAAATAATGGCACTCTGCATTCATGTAAAACAATGTTAAAGGCCCAAATTGTGCTTAAACTTGCACAGATTAAATTCTGAAATGAAAGTAAATTATATTAACCCATTGTGAAGAACCTCAGGAATCCTCCTTTGCTTCTTTGTCTAGACATATTTAACACAAGGGAGAAAACAAGTACTGAAGGAGTAGAAATAACTAATAAATATAACTTTACTGCAAAATATATATTTTTTTTTACTGGAGAGTTTACACACAATCACACATAGATGGACATAGTCTGCATCCATGTGGCCCTTATCTTTAAAAGTCAAGACAAGTTTCTGAATAAATCAAAACATTTAAGATGCTAGCTGAATCAGAGACATAAAATACAATACAATGAAGTGGAACGAGTCCAGAAGTTTTTTTAAATACTTTTCTTTAAATCTAGCATGTTTTCCAAGCCAAGGGGATTGGATTCCAGTCTTCGGGGTACTCAAAAGAGCCACTTGAAATGTAAAAGGCCTGATCCCACTTGACTCTCTCTCTCCGAGTATAACAGCGTCCTGGCAGTGGATCCCAGACACTAACCCCCAGAAGGACACTCCACTGGGCTGGAAGCTACCGCGTCCCCAGTCATTGATTCTTTTAAGCCAAGACCTGACAATCCCCACTCCAGATGGTTATTATTCTTGGAAGGTTTAGTGGAATTGTGTCCTTTCATAACTAGGAATTCTACACTTATTGGGCCTGGGAGGGACATTCCCATGAAGAATTCTTCTATTTTACGTTCAAAACAAGAAATTAAAAAAAAAAGAAAAAGCTCCTGGCCAGTTCTGTCCTAGCACAGCTTCATGCAAGGAATTCACAAGGTGCAGAGCTGTGAGAATATACGAAGACCCAACTGCCCCCAGACTGGCTGGTTTAGACTTCATTGTGGCTACTCAGGAGGATGTACCAAGGTTAAGTGACGCAGGTCCCACACCCATACCACTAAACTCTTTCACCCTCCAGACCACGGTGGCTGCACTCAGAGTCTGTTAGAGATTTTTCTCTGGCTCCCACTAACTCCTGAATTACATCCAGGAATTAGTCAGCCGAAAGCTACAGCTGGCAGAGGCTAAACTCATGCTGAGGAGCACACTAACACTTAACAGTAGAAAGGGTAGCATTCCAGAGCTCAGGAATGTTCCTAGGCTCTGTTTAATTTTAAGCTATACATCTAACCTGTGAGTCTTTCCATTAATGAAAGTGAGCTTTGGGCTAGGTCCTTGGAGGGCCAGTGACACTTGAAGGATGGGAGAGGGATACAATCAATTTAAATATGCATTTGCAAATTTACAGAATATTATAAACATGTAAGGTAATGCATCTATCTTCATCAGACTCTAAAGCTGTAAATACCAGATGTCATTTATAGATTAAATGATATTCCTAAATCTAATTTTATATTAATACAAACCATTTGTCAATTCAACATGAAGGTTTCTATTTTAAACATTCAAAAGTCATGGAATGCAAATGTTAGGGTTATCCCAGTGATTCATTGCACAAACCATAAATTAAGGTATAAACTCAACAGAAAAATTAGTTTGCCTGAGAGGTGTTGAAACAGACCTGCCACTGACCTGCTGATGGCATTTACACCTCTGCTTGCTTTTTAGGATTCCCTCCTTTTGGGGAAAATCCTCTCAAAACCCCACAGCTGCAATAACCTGATCTCCTACACGTGCAAAAAATTCAACTGACAGTAAACAAAAATTCAGATGTGTTAGAAGGATTTGAGTTGTGAATTCACAATAAATAAGCAAATAAATAAAAGAATAACAATTCCTCCACAGTTTAAGACGAACATTTCTGTTCCTGCGTCCGCTCAGTCGTGATATTTTCCAAATCATGGAATGGTTAAACACTCTGACCTTCACATTCATCATCATACAAAGACTGATCCTTTCAGAAGATCTTCAAAGTGACTGGCAAAGATAACAAGATTGTCAACAAGTATTTAAAGAAATGAAAGGAAACCATACCACCCTTAGATAAAAAGAAAGTTTTAAAAAGCAGCAAACACATCGCTGATTCCTTTTTCACAATGCCACAGGAGGATATCACAGAACATAATATTATGAAAACAAATGTAAACATGTGTTTCATACTACTGTTTTTGTATTAGAAACTTTGTACTGTCAATACATCTATGGCAAGATCTTCCAAACAGAAAATTGTTTAAGAGCAAGAGTTTTGCCAACCTATATCTCTTGGATTCCCTAATTTTGAGTTCCCAAAGGAATTGACAATGCAGCTGGTAATTAAAAAGGAATAACTCCGTTCAAAGTGACCCTTGTCACGTTCAGTCTGTGTATCTGGAGCTTGACTAAGTCAGCTGAACTTCCAGACAAAAAGCAACGGAGGCCACCGCTGCCTCTGCCCCTGTGGCCACTCTGGATTGTTGTCCCCATGGAGCTAAGTCTTCAGTTTATCTCTTTTCTATGTTACAACAATTAAATAGAGGAACTGTCCTCACTGCCAGGATTTTCCTGCTTTGCTAGATGACATCAACACTTCGAAACTCACTCTTCACTTGGGAATTATTTTGTAACCGGTCTAGACTCATTACTTTTTTCCCACTTTTCACACCAAGGAC
The DNA here is from genome assembly GCA_013400555.1 of Jacana jacana. Lineage (NCBI taxonomy): Eukaryota > Metazoa > Chordata > Aves > Charadriiformes > Jacanidae > Jacana > Jacana jacana. The sequence continues at coordinate 3,277 of VZTM01003948.1, read as the reverse complement.
TTACACATGGGTATGGAATAGATAAGCACAGGGAGCAAAGATTGCAATATGCTCCAAAGGTAGGATCCAGCTATTTTAGCAGTCAGTGCTGCAAGAGATCTTCTATCATATCTGTCTTGACTTGAGTAAGCTCTTCCAGGGACTGGAATCCATATTTTCTGGATTTTGCTGGCATAGCTATGGTGGGAGAAGGGACACAACACAGACACAGGACAGAAAGCAGAAGAAACAACAGAGTGACCCCAATAAACGCTCAGGAGAGAGTTAAGCCTGGACTGCAATAGGCTTGGAATTCTCACCAAAGCACTCATTCCTTAGTTTCTTGTGTACATAGAAACTGGTTTTCAATATTTAGAATTACTTGACTTGATGGTGGGTATAAAAGTCTGACACTGGAATCTGGACTTAAAACTCTTTTGTTTGTTCTCCCTAAAGCTGCATTTTGATGAGGTGACTGTGTGTACTTACTGATAAATGGGATGAACACTCGGGACTGCAGTATTTTTCAAAATAAGCGTATACTGCTTCCTTTTTTAGTATTAGCATATTCTAACATTTGGAGGACTTACATGGGGCTTAGATGTCAGTAATGCTTGCATTCAAGACTTCGGCTCTTCCGTTGACTTTCCAAAATATGAAGCCAAGCAGAACCAGGTTTTCATGGCATGGATGTTTATCCTGTGGGATCTTTCCACGGGTCAAAAAATGTAAAACTCCTCCAAACCGAAAACTGAAACATAAAAGCAAGAGACAGAAGAGGCACGTGAATATTTCTGCCTTGAAGAAGGAATGTCTTGTATCACAAACCCTCATATATGATATAAATATACTGCGTATGAAAACTTTGATTTTTAAAATCTCTACATGAAAATACAACAGAAGATGCCAATATGAAATGAAGGTCCAAACTCCCTGCTTTAAAGAGTTCAATAAATACCTTTATCTTTTAATGAAAATATCGGAACAGGAGATGATAAAGCCTCATTAATGTACCGTGCTTTGTGTGCATCTCAAATGACTTTCACAGCAAGAAAGTCCATATCCCAGCATCGGTGGGTACTTCTAAGCGGAAGGGAGTAGGAAATCAAATCATTCCTACCACATCATTACATAATTTATTCTCAATTATACCTCGTGAATGATTTTAAATATTCAATTAAGCTGCATTTGAATTTTGCCAAAGATTATTTCAGTTCTTATCACCTTTGGATGCCTTTTCAAGACGCTTACTGCTAAGGCATTAAACGTACCCTCCCATATTGTCACACTGACTGTAGGGTAAATGAGTCTATGATGATTTCTCCCTCCGAGGCTCAGAATATTAAATTAAAATCTAAGAGAAACAACAACATTGTTTTCATATAACCAGGGGCCTTTCCAAACATAAAATACATTTGCATAGTTCCAGACTCACTGAGGAGGAAGTAAGTTGACTTATTCAGATAAAAGCTGCAGTGATGTGTTCTTATATTCTGTCAAGCTACAAATCTGAAAATTTGCCCAAAGGCAAATTGGATTTTATCTATCCATAGCATTAATATAAAACAAATCTACATAGCTTTTTTTTATTATTATTATTGATATTACAGTCTGGTTTTCTTACTTCTAAATCTAAGCAACCTTTCATCTGACAGCACATAGCAGATTTTTTGCTCCTTGCTTCATCTACTGCTGAAGTGCAGTATGTTCTTACCTTTTAAAAAGATACCTGCTTGTAATTAACAGCATTTCATCACAAAATTGCTCAAGAGTAACTAGACTCTGTTGATCCAACCCTTAAGTCATGACTTAAATATGTATTTCAGTGGAAGACTTTCTATTTTTTTGCCCGAGTGAGCACTGAAGAAGTGTTTGGGGTTTGTTTTGAAATTAATAGCTGGCAGTTTGCTTGTTCATTAGAAAAAGCTTTCTTTTTAAAGTTTCCTCCATAAATTATCTAAACCCTTCCCTACCGTGGCCAATGAATCAGAACCATGTTGTAACATTGCATCATCTATATAGCTGTAAAATAGATTTAATACAATCAAGAATAAATCATTGACAAATAAATTCAATAAACATGGTCTGAAGACTGAGTCTTGGCGGACATCACAGTCCATTTCAGCCAAGCCAGATTCCTTGCCCTGCACAACAAATCTGCGTGCTCTTCTTGTTAAACAGTCATGAATCTGAGTTAAGTGACTTATCCTCCAGAGCATCATAGTCTTATCTTCTTCAATCAGCATTCTAGAGTCAATCAAATCAAATGCTTCTGTGAAAATTACAAAATACAGTGCCAGTACTTTGATTCTCTCCAAAGCCTGGTCACCGGCCATATTACTATTGAAATGAGAGATGCCAAAAAATACTCTTGGCACAGTCAGGAAGAAATGAAGGTCACAGAGCTAAAGACTTGGCTTGGAATTCTGCCAATGAGAAGGGTAGGAAGAGAAAAAGACAAGATACTTTTATTCTCTTACCTACTGGTAACTAACTAAAATTAACTGAGATTACCTAAAAGCAGCTCAGGGCCTTCTGGGAGTCCATTGCAGTGTTTAGCATTACCCAGAGTAAGCTGCAATTCCTCAAATTGACCCTTACTTGACTATAGCCAAAACCAAATCAGCTCTTTCTCTGCCAGAAAATGTTTGAACCCTCCTTACTCACTGCCCTGCATGAGAAAGACCAGTTCTCATGGCTACCAGTTTTTCAGCTGTGACTACTACCGGGAGGGTGAAGGCATNNNNCGGGAGGGCGAAGGCAATGCTTTTATCCTTCTGCTTGGCTGAAATCACAACCAGGTAAGTTTCTGTAAGGCCAAACTGGGAAGAAAGGAAGCTATAAGTAGGAGACTTCCAAGTAACTTTTTGCAGCGTTTTTCATTTTTCTCTAAGTTGCAGTTTAGATGTTTTTATTGTACATTAACCTATCTCAGCTAGAAAACTATCACTCAAAAACAAACCATAGTTGGGGGGTTATGTGTGCAATAGCTCAACTGCAGCTAAAGTGGTCATAGCATCCATTCTTCCTAGAGTTGGAAGAAACAAAAAAAACATGGATTCTACCCTATGCCAAAGATGTTAAGAAAAATCATATTTCTGGGTTGCATGAGTAGATTTTGGTAATTTTATTTGTAAAGTAGAAGTACAATGGGGAGATCTACCTGTGTTAAAAACTGCTGGTCACTGAGAATGCTGGTTAATTTTGTCCCTTAGCAGTATTTCAGTTTTAAAATTTGTTTCATTTTATATTTGCAGAGATTTTTTTAAATCCTCTATCCTGAAAGTAACCAAACCCC
>VZTM01003947.1:0-32517 GCA_013400555.1 Jacana jacana | reverse complement strand
GAAAGAAAGAAAGAAAGAAAGAAAGAAAGAAAGAAAGAAAGAAAGAAAGATAGATAAGAAAGCAAGCAGAGAATAAACCCCAAAGATAGTTTTCTTTCATTGGGATTTGCAGTTAGTTTGCAGTTACCCAGCAATCTGCTAGGAAACCTTCATGCTCAGAAGTTCCAGAAGTCCCCTCCATCCATGCTGTTGGACCCATCCCTGTGCAGAGCAAATCCAGGGCTTCAGAAGTGCACTGTGCTTGTGGTGTATCCAGGAGAAATCTGTGCACAGCACCTGCAGCAAGTTGAACAGGGCAGGGCATGGCAGAGCCACCATGCAGGTGTCGTATGGCTTCTGTCGTCTATGTTTCTGTACAGCGTTTCTGGGGTGCAACTCTGTGAGGTGCCTGCAGCTTAATCCAGAGGATTTCCACAGAAACATTTTGGTTGGACAGGGCCTTTCAGATCATCGAGTCCAACCATCAACCCAACACTGACTAAAACCACCACCAACCCATGTCCCTCAGCACCGCATCTGCCCAGCTTTTAAATACCTCCAGGGAGGTATGTTTATATCAATATAAGAACTTGGAATGGAAACCGGGGCTCCCTGGGACTAATGTAATGCCTGAATTGCAACAGTCCTTGCTTTCTCCCAAAAGATTTACCCGTATTAAACTACCACTGTTTTTTCCTCAAAACAAAATCAGGATTGTGGAACAAGCCAGCCTGCTGAGAAATGCTGGTTCTTCCTTAATTCCTCTTTTAATTGTCATGACAACACAAAGCACCACGGGCCTCTCTCCCTTGTCCTAGTATTGGAAAGCTCTGTGAAGTTTTGCAAAAATAAAAGGTTATAAAATGAACTTTTATGTATTGGATTCAACAGTTTGCTATTATGTCACTTCTCAGAAGTGACATTTGAATTCTCCAGATATTTCCCAGGGTCACCTACAGCTACAATACAAAGAGGAAGACCCAACATTCCATGAAACTCATTTCCAAACAGTGTTCTTGAGATAATCTGTAGAATAACCCACAGGTTCTTTCCTAAAGCACAAATCAAAAGCCATAAACAACGGTCAGTGCTGGCACGTAGGCACAGCCCTCTCGGATTAAATAATAGATAATAAAATTCAAACTTCCCTTTTCAATCTCCCTCCGATGGGATGAAGCAGGTTTCCTTATTGTCAAGCCAGGCATAAATTTAGCTCTTACATCTCAAAGTAGGGAGGAACCTTTCAATTCAGAATAAAAGGTGGCCTTTGATGAGTGATAAGAGCTGCCATAAGGTACCCCTTGCCCCATTCCTGAGGTGGGAAAAGAAACAGGAGGTAAAGCACCGTTTGTGTTGCACTCACAACCACACAAATATTTCCTTTATATGAAGGAAAAGCTGCTGCACAGAAATGAACTGTTAGAAACAATTTCAGGCAAGACATTATGAGCGTGGATTGTGGCTAACAAGCCATTCCAGCTGTACTGAAAATGACCCCTGAAACATTCTGTTTGAGCAACAGGAACACAGTGTAAATTTGACTCAGCAGAAAGCCCTTAAAGTCAGTCTTTATGTTTTTCCAAAATAAAAGAGATTGAGCACTTTCATTTCTTTGAATAATGTAGAAAGCTCCAACTTCCCTCCAAAAATAATTATTGCAGGGCAGAGAGTGGGCAAGTAAAAGCTACAAAGAAGCTGAAGACAAAGAAATCCCATTTAACTCTCAATTCTTCAACTCAAAGTCAAATATGCGAGTCCATGGAAAGCCATGTATTTTCTGAAAAGTTTCCACTTTCGGGTTTTTCAGGTCTATTCAGGGTCTCTTCAACCACAGAAGCATCAGCACCTCAGAAGCTTCAGCGTTTTGGGACTTGAAACCACTTTTTGGACAAACGTAGCTTGTGAAGTGCTTGCACTCCAGAGCAATTTAAAAGGAAAGTAGAAATCTAAAAAGTTCTTGAAAAACAATTTTTTTCTGTGTTTTTCTGGTTGTCTTCTTGAAAAACAACCTTTTCTACAAGTGACCTGAAGTACAGAAAGAGCTAACACTTCACTCAAGGAGAACAGGGAAACCTGGCCTTGATTTCTGTGCTTGAAGTACGTGTAATTTGTGTGGGAAAGACAGACACAGGAACAAAAAATTGACCCACTACTTAAAAAAAAATAATTAATGGCACACATCTCTTTTTTTCCCCCAAAACTGGGGTTCAAGATACATACCTTTTCACACTCAAGCTGCTCAAACCCCTGAAGTGCTGCACCCCTTTCCAGGCATACATACTTTGGGGGTTCAAAAGGCCCCCATCGTAGGTTACTTCAACACCGTTCTCCAAACTAAATTGGAGCCCATGGTTTTGGAATGAAAAATGAGCGTTCAAAATGGGATTTGTACCAGTTTAATGGAATCATTTGAAATTCACACTTTTAATTAACCTCTGCCAATCTCCATTGCTAAAACACCTTGTGTTTCAGTGAGGGCTGCCCAATTGCTTTCTTATCTTACTCCACTGGCTCCTCTTTCTCCCCACACCCCGGTGAGCGGGGCCTGGGTAAGAAAAGGGTCTGAGAAGCTCTCTATATTCCAATTCTGCCTTCCTGGGGATGGGGGGGGGGGGGGGGGGGGGGCTCAGGGAAAGGACCTGGGTATTTGGGAAGATCTCTGCAGGGCTTACGTGGTTTGTAAACAGAAATAGCTCCAACCAGGCCAGAGTGGAGGGAGCTGCAACTGTTCTTGTGTCTTTACACCCTAATCACTGGGTTATTTAACCTGAGTTTATCCATGCTGTTCCTCAAATACAAGTCAGAAGACCTCCCTAAAATAATCAGCGGGTTGTTTTGGAAAATACCACGCCGGTTTACCTATTTCCAGTGATATATGCACCTCTATGTTTCCCAACCCTCAGCCAGCAGTCCCATCCGCTTATTTATTCTCATCGTCAGACATGGATTTTATTTCTACTCTTAATTTGCCTAGTTTCAGCTTCCAGCCATTAGATCTTGTTACATATGGGCCTGAAAGACTCAAGAGGCCATTATCTTAATTTCTGTTCCCTGTGTTGGTACTTACTCGTTATGATCAAGTCATCTTTTAATCTCTTTCTCAATTACCCACATTGTGCTCCCGCAGTCTGTTGCTACCGGGGCATATTTTCCCACAGTTTCAACATTTGTTCAGTTCCAGTATGAGCCTTGTTTAACCTCTTCACCTTCTCCCAGAGCTGTGGACAAAGGACATAATGCAGCAAGCCTGTTCGTTCCTCCTGCATCAGTGCTAAAAACCCATCCAACAGAAACCCTGTGCTCCCCCCCCTCAACAGATCCCCGTAATCGTGTCCAAGTGTTTCATCATCCACTTGGACGGGAGCGTGGCACGGAGAGGTCTTGTCCATCTGATTATCTGCCACCTACTTTTCAGATCACTGCTTCCTGCAAAGCAGAGTTCTCTGAGGACCTTTATTTGTAGCAGAGCATTATTAGAGCACAGTACTGCGCCTTTCCCTCTCGCTTACCATCTGGCATAAACTGTTCTTTAGCAGTGGACTGCCCTTTTTATTTTTGTCAAATAAGATTATCTTTAACCGTGTGTAGTTGCAGTTTTTCCAGTGTTTCTCCAGTGGAGACCCTGGCCTGAGAGCCACAACAGATGCTGGGTTAGGAAGAATAAAGCCAAGCCAACTTTCATCGTATGCCTATAAGCCATCTAAGCATCATTTTGTTTTCTGTCATTCTCATTGAGCTCCATAAAAGGATTTAGCCTTAAATGGTGAGTTCAAAGAGAAGAAAATAAATATATGTGGGGTTTGGGTTTTTTTTCCTAATGAGGCTTTCATTTACTGTAGCTTGTGAACTGGCAAAATCCAGGCACTAATACACACGATCTTCAAAATTGCTGGCTGAAAACCAACCTACAGGAGCAGCGTTTGGAATCAGCGATGGTTAGAATATCTCCATGACTTTGTGTTTATAATGGGGTACTGCTGCCTACCACAAAGCAAAGTAGAAATATTAATTCAGCACTGGGAATAAAAATCAGTCTGGAGTAAAATACCAGGCTGGGCACAGGAAGCCTTAAATTGTACAAGAAAAGCACATTGCTGCCCAGAATCTGAATTTTTAAACGGCATCGCTGTGTTTTCCAGCCTGTTTCTCTGCTTCCTGCCAACACACTGGAAGACTTTTCAAGGTTTCTCCGTGAGAATGCATTTCTTCAGCCTCAGAGGGTCCCTGCAATTTCTCTGCTATAGAAGGATCAGACCTCCGCCTCCCTGAATTTTTCCCTAGACTCGGCTCTTCCACTCCCTTCCCTCTGCCAAAAGGCTCCTCACCTTCTTGACATAAATTATTTCCTCTGCTAAGAGTCTGGGTAGCATGGGGGCCGAAATTTAATTTGCTCCTGCAGGTAGAAATCTTTACAATCTCTTTTTGGACTTTATCACTCCAGAAGTACTTCGGGCCTGGAAGGACAAGTGAAAGCAGTGACTTATCACAGCTTAATAAATGTATCACTGTCAGCCAGGCTGAAGTAATTACCCACCATGTGTACTGATGGCCGGGCAGAGCTCCTGCCATCCAAACACCCGCCCGGATCGCTTGCTCAGCTGCAGAAACATCGCGTTTTGCAGTTCTTCATTCATACCTATTTTCACTTCCTCTCCTGGGCATACAGGCAACGTGTTTCTCCACTTCTCAGCTCCAGAATTCGCTGCAAAAACAACAACCCCACCCTCGCAAGCAATCCCAGAGCGTTCTGCTCCAATGTCTCATTTCTGTGGAGTGCTTTAAGCTGTCACGGTTTTAACAAGGATCTCAAAACAAAGAGCGCGTCTAACCCGTACCGCGATCGTCACCGCTCTTCAGAAACATGGTTTCTACCTCCCCACAACTGCTCTTTTTTGACAGCAGTCTGCTTTTTTCAGAGGATCAGGACCTATTTAGTCTATTTACAAGGAGAACCTGTCTCTAAATGCTAACCAAATTGCTTCACCAAATCCCTGCTGTAGCTCACCTAGGGGTTAGCAGGGGGATGCGGGTCAGGGGATGAGCATCTCTAACCCAGGAGATGCCTGAGGTCAGGCTGGCTCTTCTACAAGCCTGACCTTCATGACTCAGTTGTTATGTCATACCACCAACAAAATTTCAGCGATTTTCAAGGGGAAAGAGATCAATTTGATTCTTTCATTTCTATTTCTGAGAAGACCTAAAAAGCTGAGTGTGTTTCAACCTTGTATTAATCATAGAATCATGAAACGGTCCAGGCCAGAAGGGACCTCTAGGGTCATCTAGTCCAACCTCCCCACAGGTCACTACTGATGTCAAACACCTCTGTGCTACACTCCTTGAATAACCCCCAGCAAAAGAACACACCCTTTGCTCCCGTTCAACGTATGGGTGGACGAGACCAGATGACACGAGACACGAGAGCAGTGAAATCATCCTGATGAGCATCAGCGGTCCTGACAACAAACCAGCTGTCTCCCTGCTGTGAAGCCTTGTTCATAGAATATCAGGGATTGGAAGGGACTTTGAAAGATCACCTAGTCCAAGATCCTTGAAAGATCCATCTAGTCTTGTTCTGGTCGTCACAGGTGGGCTTGGTTAAGGTTCATGTTCCAGCAGCTGGAGAGTTGGCCTCTGGAAGAGACAAAGGAGGCCACGTGGCTTAGTCAAGGCAACAGAGCAAGTTTTTTGCAGAGGAAAACCAAATAGTCTGGAGCAAGTGAGGATTTTGGGGTGGATTTAGGGTGTTTTGGAGAGGGAAAGGAAAGGAACCTGCAAAACAACCTGCTCAGTAACTTAAAATCATACATTTTCCTTTTAATGAATGGACACTTAATCGGTGTTTCTCACTGAGAATAGTGAGGGACACGTATACACGTGTAAGCAGCTGCAAGAAAAATAGCCACAGCTCACCTCTGATCACAAACTGGGCAAATTTCCTCACTGTTCAAAGTAATTTTTATGGGTTTTTTTAACTTTGTTTGTGATGAAGATCTATTTCTTAAGTGGCATAAGCTATTACAAAAATCTTGTAGAAAAGAAAACAGGCTTTTGTGTTTTACTTTATCCTTTATCTATTTCACAGCAGTGTTTAACTAAGCATAATGCCCAAGAAAAATACAATGCAATCTCTCACCTTCTCCTTCAAAAAGCCAACACAGTTGTGGAAAATTAGAATTCCTAAAAAACAGGTCAGTCTGTACCCTGTGAGTAGAAACCTGCTCATATATTAAACATTACACTGAACACTATGGGCTGTTCATTTTACCAATGACCAGATCAAAGTGCCACATCCAAAAATATAAGGACCAAAGAAGCAATAGGGGGAAAAAGAAGATAGAAACACATTCACTGAATTAAATAAAATGTTTGAACAGTGAAATACAGGATTATCAGCATTGGTCCAGCATGGGTGAAAGGAGCATTAGTGGGAGAAAGACATCCAAAGGGGCAACTGCAGTTATCTAGTTGTCTTCTCCAACCAGAGATGGAGGCTGCAAGATGATGAAAACCTGGAAGAAGGTACCCAGAAATATTTAAAAATAACAGACTTCACATATGCCTGGCTGGGCATATTTTATTTTTTGTTTTTTTTTGAATCTTCTTTACAGACAATTCACTTGACAGCTGCCATTTCCTGGAGAAAAACAACCAGAAAAAATGGAAATAAGACTGCTGAATGCATCCAGGTGGCAAACGAGAGGGTTGAAATTTAGCCTGGGAGTGGAAGGGTTGAGTGGTTTTACCTGGCAGCACAGGAGGGAAGAATGTCTCCCTGAAGAGCACCCGTGAAGAGCTAAGCATGACCTTGGCACCTCTCAGTGCCCATCCATCGCAGCCATAAACCACGGTAAGTTGTTGTTACGTACGATTTTTGCTGCATGTCCCCTTTTTCTCTCCTCTCACCCAAGGTGTAAGCTTAAAAGGGCCCTCCTGTATCCTTGTCCCACCTTCCTCTCTTGTGCTGCCCATCTAGATGTGACTCGTTTCTCTCCATGCACCGGCGTAGAGATCAGCACCTGAGAACCAATATGGTTTATGGGTAGAGATAAAAAATAGATTTAATCGTGTCCATTAACTTCTCTAGAAACACACACTGACATACTCTATTAACTGTTCCTCTTTGCACATTTTTCATTTACAGTGTTCAATTCCTGATTCTAAGGCATTTAATTACTCTCACTTTGTTCTAAGATCTCAGTAAATCTCCTGCCTTCTGCAATGCACCATAAATAAGACCTTTCTTCCCCCCATTGCCTGGTTCCTTTCCAAGTGCACAGGTCTCTTGAAGGCATCTGCATAATTTTTTACAGGACTTAATAGTCCACTTCACATCTTTCTTGTATGCTGTTTCCCCCATGAATCAGACCTGGCAATCACTGCCCTAAGTGCCACACAATGTAATTACTCAGAGTAATAGTCTCTGTGTGTATTACTCTCTTTTATTTATTTATTTTTATTTATTTTTTTTTCTTGCTGTAAGCGTTCATACATGAGTTATTGGGATTATTTGCAAAATAGGATTAAGACACGAGGCAAGATTTATTTGGAAAATTACTCATCAATCTACCGAGGAAGAAGGTCAGGAACTTCATTAAAACAGATTAATGTAGAACAACTGTTATCTAATAAGACTAGAAGCCTGGAGGACCTTCTTGCTCAATGCAGGAATACCCTGCTAACATGCATTATTTCTGAGAGCAACAAAAGCTACTTTAGAAACCCTGCAGCCGCAGCCTGGAACATGACAGGAGATATATTCTCTTTAGCCACTCCAGCCATTGATAAATTAGTTCTTGCCTGAAATTGGCATTCTGTCAGTAAGCTGAAGGGGACTGCAGCAAGCGCCACAATTAGTGCTCCCCGCGGAGCGAAGGCAATGACAGCGTCCCTGCCTGCCGAAGCTGCTGAGAATTCCTGGGCTGGTTTTATTATGCAGCCTTTACGGCTTATCCACTCCACTCCAGGCTCCAGGGAACGGCCTGGATAGTAATTCTGTAACTTGAGTACTTAACCTGCTTGCTTAGTTTGCAAAGCCAAGTCTTCATAAAGGAGTGACTCGCGGGGAGTCTCGCTTAGGGACGGGCCGAGAAGCCCACGTTGGGTGGAATTACAATTGCAGTGATTTAATTTCTCCTTTTCTGCCTCACCTTAACCGTCCCAGAAAGATAACTAGCAACATCTACCCCCCCAACCACCACTACCTCCATTTCCTGAGGCTAAAAAAATTTTAAACAAAGGGAAAGAAATAAATAAAGCATGAGAGACCTGAGACTTGCGTGTATGTGCACGCACGTGACGTGCTCTCACCAGAGGTGGCCTCACAAATAGAGACGTAAATCTTCTAAAAATATAAGCAACGGCTCTTCTGTGTTTATGTGGTGCCACGGTCCAACAAATGACAGATTCTAACTGCAGCTTCCAGAAGAGTATCTGCCTCTCTCCTTTGTCCTTGGTGAGTGATACCGACCACGGGCTGAAATGTGTTACAGGGATTTATTGCCGTAAGTCTTCCCTCCTCGAGCGCCACGCAACCCGTCTCTGCTGCTTCTAACCGTGGAGATGGTGTTTTATTTCAAAGTATTAAATGTCACTGGGAAGAAGGTAAAGGCAGGCAAAGAAAGGTCATAATCCACATAAAAGTGTAATTCTATTAGTTTTGTAATTGGGAGGCGGGGAATGAAAACCAACACAAAAAGCAGGAATTGACCAAGACTTAGAATGTGTGATTGAGGCCTGACCTATCTGATGGGAGCAGAAGTCTAGGTCTTCATCTAAGAGTTTGAGATGTCTGGGGAAAGATTTAAGCTCATCTTGTGCCACGACAGAGGATTGATAAAACTCCAAGAGACTTAAAAGATGTCTAAGATATGCCTAAGTACTGTCATCAGGTGAATATGCTCAGATCAGAGAGGAGGTGATTTTTCCCAACTGCTTTTAAGCTGGGTCAGAATTCTTAAATGGCTCTTCCCTTTAAGGGCTCCAGCTGATGTTCCTTCTAGGTCAGCCCCTCCTGTGTACAGGTCTCTGCATCCCTCACTCATCACGTTTAGCAAAAATTGTGCCAAAGAATGCACATAAGAAACACAGATGTAACTTCCAGTGTACCCAGGTCCACACCAGGCTCCTTCCTGGTTTGAGAGGTTCTACTTGGAAATGGCATCCTAGCACCAACTGAAATATTGCCTGGAGTCCCCTCCCTTAAAACCAGAGGGGTTTATTATGCTTTTTATTGCATTTTATTCTGAAGTTTATATTTAAACTTAAGCCCACAGAATTAGAGGAACTGAGACAGAAGCACTGTTAATGGCTGGGCTGAACATCCACACGTCTGAGCATCCCAAGGCAGCACAGGAGCACAAGTCAATTAGACTTCTCCTTCTCTTCCACTTTCCCAGTATAACCCAAAGGTCCCATTTTCACTTTTTTTTTTTGTTTTTAAATTCATATGCTCAGACCTCTGTAGCACACAGACTTTGTGAGTGACACGTTTTAGGTTCCAACCCTTCATATCTACACATTTATAGCCATTTTTAAAGAAATTTTGTCCCTCAGAAAAAGTACTGGTGCTGTCATCTTCATAAATAATACCATCATTTCCCAAGAGCCACCAGAATAGCCCATCTCAGAACACACATGTCCAGAACGCATCTGTGAGGGACCACCTCTCAAAACCATGTCCCATCGTGCCATGCAGAAGACATCTGGCTCTATCATGGCTGATGTGCAGACCTATGCCTTGACTGTCCTTTCTGCATGGTGAGTGAGGGTGTTGAGGAGATGCAGCCAGACTCTTCTCAGAGGTGCACAGGAGAAGGATGAGGGGGAACAGCACGAGTTGCCATGTGAGGTGTTAAAATTAAATATGGGGATTACTTATTTTTCATCGTGAAGTTGGTTAGAAACAGGAAGAGGGGCCTGAAGGGGTTGAGAAATATAATTAGGGATACTCAAAGTTGGACAGGACAAGTCCCTGGGACACCTAGAGAACACCAGAGGTGCCTTTCAGCCTCAGTTGCTCTGTGATTCTATGAAAGCCAACACCACTGGAACCGTGTCTTGGGTACTGGCAGAGGAGAATAAGCTGGTCAGAGCTCTCAGTGGGTGTAGGTGCTCTGGGACTTAGGCTTCTGGAAGCGCTAACTCTCCTGGAAGGGTTAGTTCTGAGCCTATTTACCATATGAAAATGCATCTAAATGAGCAAGTAAGAGCAACTTCTATCTGCATTTTGTATGGAATCCTTGCAGAGGACGCAGAAGACCCCAATGGGAGTGTTTACACTCTGAAAACACTGCCTAATGGCACCTTAATAGATGAAGCTCACCAAGATAAGTCCCACTACTTCCTTCTGCCCCCTCATCTACCCCACTAAAGGTAAAACCTTGCAACATGCTTGTGGCCCTCAGTAGGGTGTTCTGAAGGGAGGAAAAAAATGGAATATTCATAACAGGCTGGATTTCGGCCCTCTATCAGATGTTATTTTAATCACTAAGGAGAAAGTGGTTGCCCTAACAACAGTGCCTGTCTTTTACTTCATCCATATGATTGCTGCAGAGATCTGTCCATCTTGTTCTGACTAAGGATCCTGACTTTTTCATGAGATACTTTCCTCTCTCTTCTCGACATTATTAAGATGTGTTATTTCAATGTACTGTTTAATATGGTCACGCACAGAAATGCAAAAATTGGAGCAGGACTGTATGTGCCAGGTAGTACAAAGAGGTACAGAGAACAAAGAGATATTTCCAGCCACAAAGGAATTAAAATCTGAGCATTAAGTACATAATACAGGTAAATGAAACATGGGGAAAAAAATTAATATAATTTTGGTCAACATCATAAGCCAAGGTCTCACCTAATCGTTTACCTCTTGCAGTTTTGAGGATATTACAGCAAAGGCAAGATTTAGGGATGATATGTCCTTGTCCCAACCCCATCTCTATCTGCTGGATTTCCCAACTCCTCACATCATTTAGCTGAATCTATTCAGTGCCCAAAATACCCCTGGTACTTCTTTCACTCTGCATCTACTTCATAGCCCTAAGCTCCATGCCCAAAGCTTGGGCTTCTCGCTCTGTAAAACCCCTGCTTTTCTGAAATTCGGGTTTTGTCTTGGTGGTGTGTCATGCAAGGTACTTCAGTAGATGCAGGTAAGACCCTGTCCATTGCTGTGGTGAGACTGGGGAATCCTCAGCATTACTGGTCACCTCTACATGACAATTTTTGCCACTGCAGAGGCAATGAACCAATTGCAACTCCTGTTGGATGGTAGGATGCTCAGAATGCTTTCATTGTGTTAATTAGCCCAACAGTCAGTTAGTTAAATTAGATATTGGTAACATAGTTAGACCAACTGGTTCTTACTCAAAACATGCTTGAAAGCCTTCCTGGGAACCAGGGAACTCATCCTTCTACCCTGAGCTCATTTGGATGTTGGGTCTCACGAAATGGAAGGGAAATGCATTTTTTAATATATATATCCAGAAGGGGAGAAAAAAAACCCAAAACAGAAGGGAATTGAGTTATTTAAAGTAAAAAAATATGCTGAGACAAGAATTAATGGTGTTTGAACAGGCCGGATGAAGTTCTGGGCTAGAAATTAGAAAATGTTTTAGCCGACTTCCCTGTGGGAGTATCGGTGTGGGGGAAGTTGAAGTGCTTATAGGCAGAAGAGTTTGATAAGTTTCCTGAATGAGATTATAAAACACTGTTGCCCAAAACTTAAGGGGGTGAGGTGAGGGGTGGCACTAGATTCCCGTGGCAGATGACCTCTGCTGTGTTCCACGTGTGTCTCCTGGATACGATGTGTGACGTGGTGCACAATCCCCCTTTGCACAGACCGCTTTTCCCTACGTCAGTGCAGCACACTTAATAAATTATAAATAACAGTAATAATTTCTGAGGTTCCCATTTCATTTTACAGTTATTTATTGGCTTTCCCCATAAGAGACTGCCTTGCTGGAGCTGGGAGATAAGCTTATTAGAAACCATAGCACAATACTTTGAACAGATGATTTATGTGTTTTCAGGCCACTACTGGGTAATCAGCTTATTCTGGATTCCATCCAGCCAACTTTACTTGTACTTTAATCAGACCAGCTGCGATCCACCTGGACCACAGGGTTCTGAAAACTTGTCTCAGCGCACCGGGCCAGGCTCTCAGAGGTTTAAATTAACTCCCTACCACTGCCCACGATGGAGCATTGCTGATTTACACCAGCCCAGCAACCTGTCTGTAGCCCAGAAGTATGGCAGAGCTAGCACTGTTAATAAAAGGTGGGCAGGTGATAATTTATTCTAATGAATGGTGTTGATGTGTGGTGTAATTGCTTGAATTCATCAAAAACAATATTTAGAACTTAATGTGGAAATGATGTATAAAGTATTGTTAATAAAATCACTAGCAATTAATTTAGCCCTTAAATCAGCAAAGCACTTAAACATGGACTTTCTGCAATGGAATGCATGTACACATGGAAGTACTTTTCTGAATCCTGATTTTTCAAGTTCTACTTGCCTCGGCTGCTGTAAAGAAGCTAACCTCCTCAGACTTCTGACCTAAGGAGTCCTGTAAGGCCATCTGCTCATCCTCTTGTTAACGTTTCCAGGAATGAAAAGGGAGACATAGAGAGAGGGCTTATTTATTACAGAATCACAGAATGCTCTGGGGTTGGAAGGGACCTCTGGAGATCATCCAGTCCAACCTCCTGCCAGAGTGGGGCCACCCAGAACAGGTTGCACAGGAATGTGTCCAGGTGGGGTTTGAATGTCTCCAGAGACAGAGACTCCACCACATTCCTGGGCAGCCTCTGCCAGGGCTCTGCCACTCTCACAGCCAAGTAATTCCTCCTCATCTTGAGATAGAACTTCTTATGTTCCAGTTTGTGCCTGTTTCCTCTTGTCCTGTCACTGGGCACCACTGAGAAAAGACTGGCCCGAGTCTCATGACACCCACCCTTTCAGTATTTCTAGGGGTTGATCAAATCCCCCCTCAGTCTTCTCTTTTCCAGACTAAAGAGACCCAAGTCCCTCAGCCTTTCTTCGTAAGACAGATGTTCTAGTCCCCTCATCATCCATCTTTGTCACTCTCTGCTGTACCCTCTCCAGCAGTGCCCTATCCTTCTTGAAATGGGGAGTCCAGAACTGTACACAGTTTATTAGCCAGGACAATCCCATTGTTTCATTTTTTGTCTTACTCTTTGTTGTCTGTGATCGTCAACTTAGACATCTTTTCATTTTGCAGTATCCAACCACCAAGTTTGGCTCAGATCCCATAGAGGGTAATGATAAAGAGTCTCTGGTAAGATCCCCTAAAGCTGCTCTGGACAGAACAGGGTCCCTTCAAGCTTATTGGTGAGGATTCTAATGTAGGCCTGTGTTTCTGGAGCATGAAGGCAAAAAATGAAGTGAAGCAGTTTTTCTTAAATATTTGCAGGGAAAGTAGTTGGGCTCAAAACTCTGAAATTGGAGATCATCTTCTACAGATTGAAGACAAGCACTAATGGCGGATGTTCCTCATTTTGTCACTCTCTCAGTGAAGAGCTGCAGTGAGTCCAGCAGTTGCTGAGTCCAGCAGTTGCCTTTCAGTGAGTTTTCTCCTCCCTCCCACCACGGTGCAGGATCAGCTCTGCTCCTCAGCACCCAGAAGATCAGCCCTGTCCTGAACACCTCACTATCTACAACACAACTAGCCTTTCAGCTTGGCTCCGGTGGCTTTTCTTCTCTCTATATCCATCATGTTCGCCTGAGTTGGCTGATCTGCTCTGATTTCACAGAGTTCCTCTGATGCCCCACAGGGTTTCTCATGGAGCTCATCTTTATTCAGCCTCCACAAGCTTCCTTTGACTTGAGATGATCTGAAGATATGGATAAGAGATCGGTTTTTATGCAGATGACATGCAGATTTATGTGAAGTTTATTCCTAATTATTCTTTCTCTTCTTCTGTTTTATCAGTTTGTCTTGAGGACATGGAGGCGTAGATGTCATATTTTTTTTTTTTCCTGGTCTATATTTAATACTCCTAAAACTCAAATCTTAATTATTGGTTTCGGGCATTGGCTTAAATAAGCTGCTTCTTTCTCCAAATCTGATGAATACACTAACAGTTGCCATGGCTGGTCCAGGCACAGTTCATCCCTTTTCAGCACATCTCTTGTGACAGTCACAAATGGCATCATTGCAGCTACACCAGCTGCAGACCTGAAAATTCAGGCTTATTTAGCCTTTGCTTGGGCTACTTTTTAAACAAATTAAACTAAAAATAAAAAAATAAAAAACCAAACAAACATGGAAGTATGTTTTCCCACTCATTTTGAGAAAAAAAAATACTAAATATGCTTTAGTAGTTCTCCAAATAGTTTGTAGGGAACCTGCATTTATTGGTATTGCAGCCCTTTCTCATAACAACTTGACATCAGAACAACACATGAGGATTCCATGACTCCCTGACTACGATCCCTTCCAACAGCAGCTGATTCCAAGAGCGACACCCAGTTTGATCCCGCTGCTCAAATCACTGGTAGGTGTTAGAAACTGGAACTGGTTACCTGCTTCCTTCAGAAGGAGTCGCTGAGTGATATCTCGAGGTTTCTGAAACACAGGGTTTCTTTTTCTGGAGTGGATTAAAAATTGATTAAATATATATATATATATGTATATATGGATGAATGTTTCTGTTCATGTGCAGCACCGTGCTGCAACACATTGCAGGTGAAGAATTTATTTTGCAGCTCCAGATGCTGAAATAAGCCCTAGCCTGAGATTTAATGTCTGCTCAATCGTGGTCCCAATCCAGTACAGAACAGTGCCGAGTTACTCCCATATTTATGTATTTTTTTAGATGGCAATCCACGGATGAGGTGGCCAACAGGTCATTTTGGTACATTAAAAGCCACTAAGGAGAGGAATTTCTTTTAGTAAGTAAGTAATTCTCTAGGCTACTGCTCGCTGGCCTTCACCAAAAATAGCAACCTGTGAAAGCTTTGAAAATATTCATAAATTACCAAGATGCCACGAGTATTAAAAGCAGCTCATGCTCTGGTTTCAAGACTATGACTCACTTTCCCAGGGAAATCTATTATTAGAGTGAGGGGGTTTTGCTTTAGAAAGAACAATGCAAGAATTATATAGCAGTCGTTCCAATGCTTCCTTTCCTTTATAAAACCTGCAACCCTTATATTCATCATCTTTTCACTTTGCTGTCCAGTGACTGTAAAGCTTATATCCAAGAGGGGGCAAATAACACGTTGTATGTAAGAAGGGCTTTGCTGCAAGTAGATGAAAAAGGTATATATAACCTGAATGTCACAGCAAATAGTCATTTTTCTGCAACATTCAAGGCCTGCATTTAATTTCTCCAAGAAAGATGTTACAGGACTCGTGTATGAGCGAATTAGTCAACTAGGACATGAATGGGAGAAATAATATCATTAAATATTATTTCTTCCTCATGACTAATGCGTTATTATAAGCCAGGGAAGATTGGACAGATGGATGGAGATCCACAAAGCCGCGTTAGTCATTTGCCATTTTCAATCTCTGCATAAACCCAGATCGTGGAGAATAAATATGCAGGGAGAAAAAAACCTCAGGTAGAGTAAATCAGCATCTCTCCCTGGGCTTAATAGAGCTCTGCTGATTTACCAGCTCACGGTGTTCCGAGACACTGTTTCCTGTAAAAACCAAAAACGAGCAAAAAAAAAACCACCCCACCAAACATATTTATAGACCAGCTGAGAAATCAAATGCCATCGGCGCCAAACGTAATTGAATTCGGTAGCATTACCAGGAAATGGAAATGGCACCAAGTTTATTCAGACCCACCTGGGCTGCTTTTCAGCCCACGTTCCCGGTTTGAGAAAAGTCAGAAAGCAGCCTGAAGGCGAACGACGAGGGTTACGGGTCGGCTCGGACCCGCATCGCCTTTTTCAGGTGAGTAAATATGAGCTGTGTGATTTTTTTTTTTAACCCAGAGGGTCGTTTATTTGGCTGGAGGCCAGCCAGGAGCAGGGCTGAGCGACCTACTCCAACTGGAGCGACACCGGGTGACGTTCTGATGCCTCTGCTCATCTCCAGAGGTAAGTTGACTCATTCAAGGGCCTCATCAAAATCAGCATCACCAAGCACGAGGTCAGATGCTTTTCAGCAGGATGATGATAAGAACCCGAGTTCCTGGATGCTGGAGTTACCCACAGCGGAAAAAAACACAGGTATAGTGTTTTTCCAGCAGATAAGATGGGTTTTCTTGACACAGAAATGTTTCATGGGAGTCAATATCAGTGATTTTCTCTGGGGGAAGGGGATCAAAACAATTCAGATTTAATTTTTTCCCTTGTACTGACTTCTTTTATCTTACATTTGCTGGTGTTCATTAATGGTTGGAGTTAATTTGGGGATATACTGTATTTTATATGTGTGCTGTATCTGATGTTTCAGATCAGCATGTACAGATGCACGACTTTCACTTCCTTAATGTTGAATATTATATTAATGTTTTCCCCAACATCAATCGCTTGGAATGCATTTGTTTGATGCACTACATTTGGACATTTCAGCTTTTCCTTCTGATTAGTGAAAGAAGACAATTTTTCACAATAAAAAGCTTGAAATTCTTGTGGGGCAGTTTTCTGATTGCTGCCTTTCCTAACACAAATGAGTGAAAACCTTCTTGCAACATCAGTTCTATTGCTCTTTGTTTACCCACTGAGCTCACTGTGAGCACCTTTCCCATCACCCAGCCCAGGGCTGACTCTGCTGAAATCAATTTTCTTGGGGACAGTGAATTTGGAAAGCAAGTTCTGAATTCATAAATACCAGTTTTCCCCAGAAACCCCACTTTAGAATTTAGATTTATCCAGCCAAAACCAGAATCACACTGCCTGAAGTCTGTGCCCAAGGACACAGCCTGCAGTCTGAGTAGCCAAAGCTCTGTTTGCTCGTATCACACTGACCAAGATCTGATTTATAGAATTTTTGGTGAATTAGGCAGGGTGCCACACAAATGATGTATTTTCTGGTTTTAACATGATTCCTATTGTCACTCTACTATTCTTATGCATTTGAACCTGAACTTCACACTTCCCATTTCTCCATTGTTTCGCTAATCTTTATCTAATCTCCTGTTCACGACTGGGAAATGATCATAAGGCAGTATCATATCACCACCATCATAACTTCATTTTGTTAAAGTACTTCTGTGGGAAGTTTATAATTTATTAAAAACCTTTATCTATTCTTTAATCATCTCTTCATTGTAATTGATCCTCTAGAGCTCAGAGAAATTCTTCCAAGAGCCTGTTTGAATAAGATTGCTTCAGAACAATGAAAGGCATAAAGGAGCCTATTAAAATTCCCTCTGGCCTTTCTTTCCTTTATATAAAGCTTCAGGGTGGGCTCGTCCATTAGGAGAGTAATGTTGGGTCGTGCAGCTCAGAGCAGGGAGCTGTGCTAGAGGCAAAGTCTGGGGACATCACTGCAACACGGCCAAGCACACAGAGGAGCAAGAGGGGTGGAACAGAGATCAGCCCTCCAACAAGCAAGGGAGCGAAGAGGCATGAAGAGACGGGGTCTGGAAGCTCACTCTGAGCAGGGACTGAGGCCAGAAAGAGTTTTGGGAGCTGCAAAGGCTGAAATACAGAATCACAGACTGTTATGGGGTTGGAAGGGACCTCTGGAGATCATCTAGTCCAACCCTTTCCCAGAGCATGTCCGCCCAGAGAAGGTCGCACAGGAACATGTCCAGGTAGGGTTTGAATGCCTCCAAAGACAGAGACTCCACCACCTCTCTGGGCAGCCTCTGCCAGGGCTCTGCCACCCTCACAGGAAAGCAGTTCCTCTTCATGTAGAGGTGGAATTTCCTATGTCCCAGTTTGTGCCCATTGCCCCTTGTCCTGTCACTGGGCACCACTGAGAAGATTCTGACCCCATCCTCTTGGCACCCACCCTTTAGATATTGCTCAGCATTGATGAGATCCCCTCTCTGTCTGCTCTTCTCTGGATGAGCAGCCCCAGGTCTCTCAGCTTTTCCTCACCGGAGAGATGCTCTATCCCCTTGATCATCCTCATAACCTCCACTGGACTCTCTCCAGCAGTTCCTTCTTGAAGTGAGGAGCCCAGAACTGGACACTGCGCTGCAGATGTGGCCTCACCAGGCCAGAGCAGAGGAGGAGGATGAGCTCCCTCAACCTGTTGACCGCACTCTTTCTAATGAGCTGGAGATGTTCTCTGCTAAATGTAGCACCTGCTTGGGAACCCTGAGCAGAAGTTCCTGGGGAGTGTGGGTGTGCAGGGGACGTTGTGCCTCTGATGGGCTGCAGCACTTGCTGATGTCTGCTCACTGGGGGATCAAAAAGCAAAAGTGTGTTGGTGAACTGCAAGTAGAGCAACTGCCTTGAAAGGCTGTGATCCTGCCAGGCTTTGAGAGCGCCTGATCATTAGCTGCCGGTGCACTAGAGATTCAAAGACAGATTTCACGGGAAAGAAGCACCCAGACTTCAGATCATTACCTGGACCTGCTCAGACAACTTGAAAGAGGAGAAACTCAGCTGAATAGCTCAACTAAATTACCTTCCCTACACGACCCTCGCTTCTTCCAGCTCAGGCGAGCTGTGTGAAAAATAGCATCTATTTATCATGCTGCTACCATTCTCAAAATTAGGTCCTCAAATATTAAAATAAAGCTTTTAAAAATTATCAGAAAGTTGATTTATCTGCAGATTCTCCAGATTCTCTTTTTTTTTTTTTTTCCCCTCCTGAAAAAAAACCCATACCACCAGTTATTTGACTCTCGGTTCAGAAACTTAGTTCATTTCTCACGTCCAAGTGTCTTCCTTGGAAACGTTTTTTCTTGAAACTTGGGGGTTTTTTTTGTTGTTTTTTTTAAAATCAAAGCTGAGTTTTACTTTCTGTCTCCTGGTTTAAGCAGCAGTGACTTCCAGAGAAACAGATTTCAAGAGCTGCACGGAACAATTGAGTCAGATTTGGCAATATTTTAATCCCTTTCCCACCGTATGTGACAGTTCCTGAATTTCGCTGTGTTTTTAATACGTCTCGTCCCTGTCTTTGGAGGAATCTGAAGATGCCTGAAAGCAGAGATGTGTCTTTAATTGGCTTTCACATGCATTTGAGCAGGAAAGCTGGATGTGGGTTCAGTTCTAATAAAGTGCTACAGCGGGAAGGGCAGTTCTCCAACTTTATTCCGATCTTCTCCTCAACCCAGAGCGAATCCATTACTAGCACCACAGTGTAGTGAATTCTCTTGACCTTGAAACAATAAAACCCCGAGCAGGGGATGGAAGAGAAGGCAAGAGAAACCTCAACTCCCATTCATTCATCCTGGCTTGCATAAAGAATAGTGTGACCAGCAGAAGCAGGGAGGTGATTGTCCCCCTGTACTCAGCANTGGTGTTGAGGGATCTAGTGTAGGGGAGAACTTGTAGAGTAGGGCTGACGGTTGGACTCCATGATCCCAGGGGTCTCTTCCAACCTAAATGATTCTATGATTCTATGATTCTATTTGGAGAAGCGCTTCAGCGAGCAGGCTGGGGATGGAGAAGGACAATATTGCCTGACCTCCCCCTCAGGGCAAAGCTCGGGCAGCCTGGCACAGACAACGTTGACTCAGAAGGAAGCAGCCCCCGTGCTGAAATGGGCTCTGATGGCTTGTGTAACTGGCACACAACCTCAGGCTGCCTACGTGACTTCTAGGCTGTGCTTCATCAGGTTTGGTTTGCTGTGGTTTTGGTTGTTTCTTGGGTTTGGGGTTTTGTCTTTGTTTTTTTTTTTTAAACAAGCCCTGCTAAATTAGCAGGAAAATTAGACAGGGAGGAAGTGCCATGTGTGGATGCCTCAGATCTGAAAAGCTGAAATGCTCCTCTTTTTTCCAGACCACAAATTTCCTTTTTTCTGAGGTTAGCACTAATAGGAGGTGACATGAGCTCCCGTAATAAGATGCTTTGTGTCATGACTTAGTTAATAATGCCCAACTAATTGGCAAGTATATGTTATGTGAAGCAACAACTGGGAACCCTGCTTACCACCAAAACCTTTGGAAATGTTGCTTCTCTATATAATTCCCTACAGGCTATCATGATCTTTTACCTACCCTGTGGGGATGGAGAGAGATGCTCAGACATACACAAACTAATTGCCAACAACCCATGTACTGCACAAGACTTAGATCTTGGCTACTCCTTGGCTACTTGTCTCCTGCCTCTATCCTACAAAGCCATCCCAGCTTGGAACAAGCATGGTTCTACAGTTGCTTTTTTATCTCCCTGGTGGTACTGGGAAAATGTTTCCTCTTTCCAAGGTGTCACACCATGGAAAGCATTTTTCCTCTGTCTTGTGCCAAAGGTCCTCTGCCTGTGCTGGGAAATGCCATGCGGCCAGAACAGTCTCAGGGAGTGAGATGGGAAGGGTTTGAAAGAGTAGGTCCCCACTTACTCCCCAAATAGCTCCTAAACAGATTTTATAGAATCATTATATCATAGAATAGTTGGAGTTGGAAGAGACCTTATAGTCCATCGAGTCCCACCCTCCCAGGTTGCCCACAGCTCCATCCAGCCTGGCCTTGAACCCCTCCAAGGACAGAACAGCCACAGCTTTTCTCAGCAACCTGGGCCAGTGTCTCACCACCCTCACAGTCAATAATTTCTTCTTGATATCTCATCTAAATCTCCCCTCTTTCAGTTGAAAATTGTTCCCCCTCATCCTCTTGCATCATCCCCTGATCAAGAGTCCCTCCCTAGCCTTCTATAAGACCCTTTTAGGTACTGGAAGAGGCTATGATGTCTCCCCAGAGTCGAGTCTCATCCCGTCTCTTCTCTGTGCAGCAACTGTCAGACTCGTCAGGACTCAAGGCTTGGACTCCTCCACTTTCCATTGAATGCTAGTGAAGATGCTAGACTCTCATATACCTCCTGCTGGGAGAGGTCCTGGTCTTGACATCAACTGTTCCCAGTGCCACATGTGTCACGGGAACACACCAGCCAGCAGCAGGCAGTGGGGCTTGAGACTGAAACCTTTAAGTCCCAGGAAGGGAAAGTTTTTCCCAATCTTTTGGAGCTGCTGAGATGGCAAAGACGGTTTCTCTGCTAGATCAGAAGGACCTGGAAATGCAGGATCACTGTCACTCACCCATCTCACTTTTTATCTGACATGTGAAACAAAGTCATATCAGGTTAGGGGATGGACACAAGCCTGGCATTGCCACTGATGTGGATGATAGCTCTGGGCAGAAGCCAGGAAAGAAATCTCTAGTGTGGCTCCAGCTTTCAGAGCTAGCCCAAGACGGCAGCGCAGCAGTGTGGTGGCCCACCTGCTCTGCATCATGACTTGTCAGGGCTCTCATGATGATCTGCAGGACATCAGTGCCCAAGCAGGACCCAGCCCAGTGCTGCAGACAGTGGGACTGACACAAGGCATTGATGGCAAATGCAGGAGGTAAAGGCCAACTTCCAGAGAGCAAGTGAAGAGCAGCCTTTTACCTGAGCCTCAAGAAATGCCAGACTGAAAATACCCCCAACTTGGTGGCCCTGGACCAGCCCCAGGAGCTACAGGGTTGAGGTGTCCTTTGCAATATTGAGACCTTCAGTAAGCTACAGGCTGAGGTGCCAGGAATCACAAGGATCTCTATTAAAATCCCTGGGGACCCAAAGATGGTTGGAAATGTGCTGGTTTTGACAAGTTGCAGCTGTAAACTCTCTGATGCACTGCTGCTGGGTTTAAAAAAAAAAATATAAATCAGCTGCTCAATTTCTCATCCAAATTTTAAATCAAACCTCAGGTGGAGGAGCTGGGAGAACTGGCAGAAGGAGGCAGAGCTGCATTATCTGGACACAGTAGGGTGTTAGTGAAAGAGCACTTCTGACAAGGAAAGAACATTAGGCTATATTTTTTTTTTTCTTTGTCTTTGTGTGAAAGCTTCTAACAGCAGCTTTGATGCTAAAATAAGAGGGAAAACTGTTGCCAGATTTGGTGTTATTTATTACAGGTATTACTGAGGCACTTTCAGACTCAGTGAACACCTTGAGCAGATTGCCTCTTCTGCAGCTCGTTCTCTGTTATTGTTATGATCTGGATGGAATTCTGCACTTGTCTTTTATTTACATAGATGTATTGCAGTAAATGAAGGCCCCGTGCGCTTGCACAGCACACACAACATGACCTTTGTGGACAAGTATGGGTTGGGTGGAAAGCAGAGCTCCAGCTGTTTCAGAGACAGGCAGCTTCGTCAAGAGTATAGAAACATGGGAGTAATTTCTTGGTATTCAGAAGAGGCTGAAAAATGTAGAGGGAAATCTGTGCTCTACAAAACCTGCTTCCTGCACAGTGCTCATGCCCAGCAGAAGATACCACTCAGGGGCCTCTGTCCAACAGACCCAGAGCCCCATGGAGGACCTGAGTCTGTAGGCAAATATAAGACTCAGTACCCTGTGAACTGTAAAGGAGGGATGAGTTCCATCCCAAAAAGCATCAAAGAGCATAAGGGCTTGCAATGGGCTTGGAGCCTTTGCTCCAATCAGCTCTGCTCACTTCTTTTTTTTCATCTGGATAAGCTGGATGGATGAGCTGAGGCCAATGGGATGAGGTTCAACAAGGCCAAGTGGTGGATCCTGCACTTGGGTCACAGCAACCCCATGGACTCGCCAGGCTTGGAGTGGAGTGCCTGGAGCTGCCTGGCAGAAAAGAATCTGGGTGTGTTGGTTGACTGTGGACTTGCCCAGGTGGCCAAGAAAGCCAACTGCATCCTATCTGTGTCAGGAACAGTGTGGCCAGCAGGACTGGGGCAGTGACCAGCCCCCCTGTACTGGGCACTGGTGAGGCCCCACCTCGAGTATAGTTTTGTTCCCCTCACTACAATAAAGACACTGAGGTGCTCTGGTGTCTGGAGAAGGACAACAGAGTTGGTGAGGGGTCTAGACCACAGGTCTTGTGAGGAGCAACTGAGGGAGCTGGGGGTGTTCAGCCTGGAGAAGAGGAGGCTGAGGGGAGACCTTCTGGCTCTCTCCAACTCCCTGAAAGGAGGGTGTAGCCGGGGGTGAAATCACACTCTTCTCTCAAGGAACATGAAATGGGACAAGAGGAAACAACCTCAAGTTGCACCAGGGGAGGTATAGGAAGTATATTAGGAATAATTTTTACACTGAAAGGGTTTTCAGGCCTTGGAGCAGGATGCTCGAGGACGTGGTGGAGTCACCAACCCTGGAGGTATTTAAAGGACTTGTAGACGTGCTGATGAGGGACATGTTTAGAGGTAATTTAGCAGTGCTGGGTTAAAAGCTGGACCTGATGATCTTAAAGGTATTTTCCAACCATAACAAACTGATGATTCTATTCCTCCATCTTTTCACAGTCTGGATGTTCGTTTCAGTGGCATTTAGGCACTCAAACACGGGGGAGGCAGCCTCGGAGAGCAAACCTTGGACATTTAAAAATATCTCCCTTCGCTGTGGTCTGTAAGAAGTCCCTTGGGGAAAGAGAGTATGAAGGAAGATACACTTGTGCAGCAATTTTAATCAGGCAAAACTGAGGCAAAGGACTGATTACAAAGTTATTTAGATGATACACTTCTGACTGCAGCTTTGTAATCAAACAGCAGCCACCATTCAGCCATGTAATAACCAGACGACTGTACATCTGCCTCGCTCTGCATATTTATAACGAATGCATGGCTAACACTTATTTACCTTTATTAGCTACGTTCTCCATAATTAGCTGAGCTACTGTGAGTAGTTTTCAGTGCCTGGGTTGGCCGCAACTGTATTTGCATTAAAGTTGTCTAATCTTTCAATGTCCTCTTGGAAGCAGGTGAAGATTTGTCAAAGCTAAAAGTACCGGTAGCATAATCTCAGAATAAATGGGTACTTCAAGGAAGTTCATTTCCCACAAACACCAGTTTATTGGAGTCAAAAAAAAAAAGGGGGTCTGCAGTGGGAAGTAAGGGTTTCAGCGTGCTGAGCTCAGACCCAACAGCCCTAGGAAGAGGCCAACAGGCCAGTAGATGTTCCAAGTAGACAAAGCAGCTTAAAAGTGACTGGAAATCAGCAGGCAGGCTCTAGGAGATTTGCTGGGTTAAACAAGTAATCCAGAAGGATGAGGGATGAATGCTGATTTGCTCAGAAACTCTAAGAAAATTGGTGAGGGTTGTTTGGTTGTTTTTTTTGGTCCCGTTGCTGAACTTACTGTTGGGGGGGTAAAAAACCATATTTGGAGTTCATCTAACACAATTGTAGGCTCCCTCCACTGACACCGTTTCGATGACACAGTGCTTGGATTCACTTAAGATCTTGATTAACATGCAGTAAAAATTCACTAAAAAGAGATAGATTACGGGTTTTCTGTGGCACAGGACAGAACAAAACACTTTACACGGCCTCAAGTTGTGCCAGGGGAGGTTTAGGATGGCTATTAGGAAAAACTGAAAGGATTAAGCATTGGAACAGGCTGCCCAGGGAAGTGGTGGAATTGCCATCCCTGGAGGTATTTAAAAGATGGGCAGACGTGGTGCTGAGGGACATGGGTTAGTGGTGGTTTGGTCAGTATTAGCTTGATGGTTGGATTCCATGATCTGAGAGATCCCTTCCAACCACATCAGTTCTATGATTCTATGCTATTATTCTACACCAGAAGGAGCTCTGTAGGTGACCAGACAAGAAGCCCTCACTAGAAAAACATGTCTTTGGCCTTGCTAAAGTCAGCAAGACTTCCCACCTAATGCACAGATAGGACTAAGACCTGTTGGTTGAGAGTATCTAATAGGGGTTTTATTCATCTGGGTGTGTACAGGCTGAACCTCTATAAAGGCCTGTGTATTGAGCAGAGGCCATCTCCATGGAGTCACTCAAGTCTTACATAAATTTGTATGCAGAGATGAAATTTCACTGAAGACAACAACATCTGTTCCTTTAGATCACGTCTTTATTGACATTCAAACATAAGGCACAACTTGTTTTCAAGTTATTTGGGCTGGAAAGCATGTGCTCTGCTGCTGCTGAAATTGCCACAAATTAATAGCCCAGCAGTTAGATTTTTGGGATGTGCCAGCATGGGGTGAGGCTCGTCTGTCAACTCTAAATACTTCACTGCTCCATGTGCACAAGTTCCAGCCTGACATGCTTCCCTGCACAAGCAGCACTGAGGAGGCAAACCCTCTGTGGGAGAGCTGGGAGGGGATCGTGCCACAGGGACGGTCATCTCATCAGAAGACCATGGGGAACATCTCCAGACCTGGTGTGCTGGAAGGACACACGTGTGCTCGCAACCCAGAAACCCCACCATCCTGGGCTGCGTCCCCAGCAGTGTGGCCAGCAGGGTGACCTGGATTCTGCCCCTCTGCTCTGCTCTGGGGAGACACCCCCCCACCCCAGTGCTGCCTCCAGCTCTGGGGCTACCAACAACAGAAGGAAGTGGACCTGTTGGAGTGGGGCCAGAAGAGGAGGCCATGGAGATGCTGGGAGGGCTGGAGCCCCTCTGCTGTGGGGACAGGCTGAGAGAGTTGGGGGGTTCAGCCTGGAGAAGAGAAGGCTCTGGAGAGAGTTTATAACAGCTTTCCAGTCTCTAAAGGGGCTCCAGGAAAGCTGGGAAGGGACTCTTGGTCAGGGATGGGAGCCATAGGACAAGGGGTAATGATTTTAAACTGAAAGAGGGGAGATTCAGATAAGATATCAGGTAGAAATTCTTTCCTTTGAGGGTGGTGAGAGCCTGGCCCAGGTTGCCCAGAGCAGCTGTGGCTGCCCCATCCCTGGAGGGGTTCAAGGCCAGGTGGGACCAGTTTTTGAGCAACCTGGACTGGTGGGAAGTGTCTTTTCCCACGGCACAGTATTGGAACGAGAGGATATTTAGGATCCTTTCCAACCTAAACCATTCTGTGGCATCCCAACCCTCCACAGCACTGACAGCTACACCTGCCCTGTGCTTCAGCACCAGCCTGGGAGGTGGCTCCAGGTTTCTAGGACATTTACCTCCCACCCACAGGAAGGGGCAGATGGAAAAGTGTGCTTCCTCATCTTACTCCTGAAATTATCAGTGCCATAGTTTTCTTTTCTTTAAAAGCTGCAGTGGATCATAACTTCCAGCAAGTCCAAAGAGAGAACAGGATCCTTTTTCTTTTTCATGTTCAAACCAAGGAATCCCCAAGGGTTTCATCTTCACACCCATATTGTTTTTCTCTTATGTGGCTGGTATCATCAGCAATCTGATGTCACGTTCCCACTGACAATAACATTCTTTGCCCTCAGTATGGATTTAATCTATGAAAATTATATGGGGAGATTGTATTTCCATATGGAAGTTGTTTTAATTAATGCTCACTTTCTTCTTAATGCCTCAGAGGCTGATATCATATTGTTTGGGAAGAGAAAATGAAAGGCTATATTGAAACTCTTATTACAGTGTTATACTGAGATAAGGGGAGGCTGTGGAAAAGAACCAGGTGTACAGATAAGCAAACCCAGACCTTTCCCCACAGCTCAGGTATTTGCACGGATATGAAATGACCTCAGTGTGGAAGTGATTTCTGGCATCACTGAGCATTCCACACTTTGTCTTTTTTTTCTCTGTCTGGTTGTAGGACCCATAGGTGCACCTGAGATTCCTTGCTGGGCTGGGAAAAGGTCTGAGTCTCCATATGTTTTTAGACTCCGTATGTTTTAACCTCTCACCCTATAGACCTGATTTAGGCTGCAGTGATGGACTCGATGATCCCAAGGGTCTCTTCCAACCAAATGATTCTATGATGAGCATGGGCCACCTCTCCAGGGGACCAGCACCACGACTTGCCCACCCTTGCCAAAACCAAGGAGGCATTGGTCTTTCCAGTAGGATTTTTACAGGGCTTAGTGGAAGTGATATCTTGACCTTCCCTTATAAATGTGTGTTTCTGCTCAACTTGGAAAGCATTAGTAGGTGAAAGAGAAAAGGCCTCCTCGAGCCTCCCCTTGAAGATCTCCAGGGAAGGGACCTCAACCACCTCCCTGGGCAACCTGTTCCAGTGGTCCACCACCCTCAGAGTAAAGAACTTATTCCTAATATTCCATCTAAAGGTATCACAAGTGGTTGGATTGTTTGACCATTTCAATTGTACCTCATGGAGGTACCTCCCTTCCAACCCAAACCATTCTATGATTCTATGATTTTACTGGTAACTGCTGTTGCAAACAACTTGCTTTCAGACATGAAAAAGCAGACTTTCTGAAACGACTTTCCCCCTGAGAAGAGAGTTTTTCTTACAGGGCTTCTTCAGCCCACATCATGTCTTTGACACAGCTTTACACGTCGTCCCTCCGGAGTCCCTGAGGAAGTGACTTTTGAGCTGACATCCATCCGCTAATGCGAGACGAAGGGTGAAAGAGCAAGGACGTGCTGATGAACCTGGAGAGGCTGCTCAGCATCTGCCTTTTGTTTTGGGGACAGGGCTTGCACACCATGCGTGGAGGCAGGACACAGGCTGCTGCCACTCACCGCCGTGATGGATCGCCCAGCGGAGCTGATTTACAGTCACCCGTGTCGCACAGGCACTTGCCCTTGTCCCTGAGCTATGAAAGGCTGTAAGAATAAAGGAGATAAATGGCAAAGTACTGCAGCTGCAGAAATAATTACCTTCCAGAAACGTAAAAACAAACCATTTTTCCCCTCATCCCTTTCAAACCTAAACTCTTTGGCGCTGGGTACCTGCAAGAAGGGGCTGGCTTTTCAGGGTGCCACTCATAGGGATGGTAAGATGGTTTTTCCCTCTGAGTGTCCCATCTACAAATACTGGGCACTCTGTGCATCTTTGCTAAAAAAAACAGTCTTCCAAATTTCTTACTCCTCTATGTGGGGATACAATCAGAGCACTTAAATGTTTCTGTGGGCTGGATCAATACAGATGAGTTAGTAAAATAAAATTGGTGACCTGCTTCATCTTGCCTCTTGGGCACTGTCTCTGCCACGTGTTGTCAGCCACGCTGTGTTGGGAGAGCACTCTTCAGAGCAGACCAGAGGAAACAGACCTCCAGTTAAGGATCAGAGGTGATTACAGTCCACAGCTTGACTCTACGCTGCGTTATTTACAGGGACAGATGTAGCCAACAGTGCAGAGTTATGACATCCATCCCTTGGTTTGCTCCNTGCAAGCCACACTATTCTTTATGCAACAGTTTTGACTGTTTCCTTTCCTTAAGACCATTGTGATTTTTTGTTTTAAGCAAGGAAGGTGCTCTGCCCATCATCTTAGTAAGACATAGAATCATAGAATGGTCCAGGCCAGAAGGGACCTCTAGGGTCATCTAGTCTGACCTCCCCACAGACAGCAGGGACACCCTCAATTAGACCAGGTTGCCCAGGGCCTCCTCCATCCTCCCCTTGAAGATCTCCAGGGAAGGGACCTCAACCACCTCTCTGGGCAACCTGTTCCAGTGGTCCACCACCCTCAGAGTAAAGAACTTATTCCTAATATCCCATCTAAAGCTGTTCTTCAACATAAACCAGGCAAATGGGTGCATTCACAGTCTTGCACTAAAGCAACAAACTTAATGAATAGAGCACTCACCAGCAATTCTGTTCCGAGATCATTATGAAAACCAGAGCTTGATATGAGCAGATGTTCCATGCCTGGACTGCAGGAAGTGTTCTGGCCCCCAGCTTTCGCAGAGCATTTCAGGATGAAAACGAACAGTTTGGGCTCGCATCTGTCAGTAATGGCATCTGGCTGACCATAAATCCCATTATCAGACTTGCAGCTGGTGGCAGTGGAAACAGGTGGAGCAGGTCCTGTACAGCTTTCGTGACAGTAGTTCCACCCCAGTCCCACCGTTATGAGCCACAGATCTTTAACAGAACATGTAGCTGGGGTGTTCCTGTTGAACCTGCGAAGCAGCGCCTGTACACTTTGTCCTGACAGGAGGGAGTATAGGGAATAAATGGGCCTGGATGGAGAAGCTGTGGTGGGGAAGAGGCTGGTGGAGAAGTTATGCACAGCTGCTTACAGCAGAGTCCTCTTCCTTCTCCTCTGCCTGAGATTTAATGGAAAACATGTTCACATCCTTCAAGAACATTCTCAGGGTGGAGTTTGGGGTTCTTGGCTCAGAATTATGAGGGGATGGAGATGCCTCCTCAGGCACTCTTCCCTGAGCATTGTGAAAGTTGTAGTGATTCACATGAACCCCTCAACCTCTGCCTTGTCTGGAGAGACCTCAAGGTGGCCTTTCTCCAGTGCCTGGTTGTCCTCAGGCTCTGCAGAAGATCATAGATTTTGTGTTTCACTGCATGAGGCACATGTTTGTGTGCTTTCTGGGATTTGGCTCATAAATCAGATTTTTCCTGAGCGGTCTCCAGCTTTGTGCTCCCCGATTTCTGGGTGCTTGCCCTGTGACCCTGGCTATAGCTTGCACAAGGGCTGAGCATCCACAGCTGTGTGTGGAGTCCCAGATCCAGAGCATGTTAATAATGCTAAGAGGGCTAAAAGCACTATAATCGGTGTTCCAAAACTGAGGACCACAATCAGTGGAGGCTTTCAACCCTGAGTGCTCTGTGCAGCTGCTCCCAGTCTGTAAAATCACCCTGCCTTCACCAGAAAATTAACTGGGTAGGTAATACAGCTGGTTTTGGAGCAGAGTTGGAAGAGCACACAATAAATAAGGACCTAGATGGCACGCTGAACAATGCTAAAAAGCAAAATATTGATTTTTCTCTTATTAAGGGAATGACCTCTATTCTGTGCACAAGGAATCAGACAGAGGACCTGAAGATAAAAATGGCACATGATCATGTAATTAAGGATTGCACCAGGAAGAGCTCTGCTGGGAGGCTGAATCTGCATATGCAGCTTTATCTCTTTTCGATCCTTAACTTATCTCATTATCAGATTTTTTTTTTAAATACCCCCACAGATGCTAACTAAATTAACATAAACTTAATGTCATCTTCTCTAGTGACCATAGTATTTTTTTTTAAGCTCTTCAAGGCAATGTCTAAAGAACACCATCAGCTGAATGGTGACCAATGAACAAGAGAAACAGGACTAGACATTTGCAGAAGGACATTTTCTCTCTAAGATGCTTTTATCTTCTACAAAAAGTGGATTGTACAAATGTAGCTTATTTCCACTTCTTTCCAAAAGAATCCCCAGTGCGTCCCACCAAACTCCTAAGGTCATGCCATTTTTACCCCAGTTGACTTGTAGAGTCCAGCCCCAGTGATATCCAGACACCACTGAAGTTATTGCCCATGACCTTGCAGGTCGTTCAGTGATTATTGGAGAAAAGCTCTGATGAAAAATTCCAGTCTGGAACAACAGAAAAACCCCTATTTTACCCTTTCCTGACATTTCACTGCATCAAACTCTCATACATTTCTGTCCACTGCAGAAATATCACACCATAAACTCATGAAACGTGATCTGAGGCCCATAATCTGAGGCCCAGTAGCAAACCAAGAGAGTAAATATGAACCAATGGTCTGATGATGAGAACGGCTGAGCATCTCTGCCCAAACTGAGTGGCTGCTCAGGACCGGGGAGAATCAGGCCACAGAGAATCCCGGACTTCTCATCCTAAACTAATAAAAGTGGCAGCACAAGTTTCGGATGGGCGGGTCTTCTCAGGAGACTTGTCTCCCACACGGATTGCTCTCCTGTATTATACATCCCAGCGTGTTATTAGCCTGCTTTATTGTGAAAAACACACTGTCATTACTTCCTATGTGGTGCCTTTTGAAGTTTTTTTGAGGGAAAGAACAAGAAAAGCACGCTAGGAAGCCATTTTCCGAGCTGATTATGCTTTTGTTCCCCAATTATCCCTACCCAATCTCCTAACAGGCAAGAATCTACGGAGGTTCAAATGACTTCTGGTTTTCTCTGTACAGCTGAGGGAGCTAAATATAGATCTTGTTGCATTATCATCGGAACAAAAGCGTCTGGGTTGTTTTAAGTGACGGCTGCAAACTTCATACCACTGCAAATTTGGCTGGTGGCAGCCAAATCAGTGCTCATTTAACACAGGCAAGACGAAGAACCTCTGCAAGTGTCAAGCAAAGGCTTTAATGAGGAAATAGCAAAAAAAAAAAAGGAAAAAAAAAAACCAAAACTGCAACATTAGCTCGTACAGGCTGAATGCTCTAGGGCTGAAGCAAGAATAAATGCCCATCAATTTTAACCAGTGTATTGGCCTCTGGGATGCTGGCACAAAAGACACCGACAAAGAAGCCTATTCCTATTTGGTTATACACCAAAATACTCGTGTGTTCCCCTAATTGAACCTTCATACAGGATTTTTGGTTTGGTTTGGTGGGTTTCTCAGATTATGCTGCGCCGTGCCTTACTTCTGAGCCTGAAATATTTATAGCTACATGGACCACATTCCTTAGCTGCTCTGCAGTCTGTGTCTCTGAGAGCAGCCACTGCTGCCGTGTCGGTCTTGCATTATCGTGCTTCTCTGCATGGAGAAACACAAGAGTGAGGTGAGTCTGGGCCCATTGCCTGCAGGTGGCCAAAGTTGAGAACAAGCAACAAGGTGGTTTGGGCTTGTTTGTCTTTTTTTTCCCTCTGACTAGAGTGTTAACAAAACTGAAGTTGATGGCCTGACTTAATAGCCCTCCAGACATGACAACCCACAGCTTATTTTCACCTTCAGAGACGCTTTTTGTGCCAGGGAACGGACAGGAGGGAAGTTGTCACACTTGGTCCTGATGCTGTCATGTTGCCATGCCCATCACATGTCAGACAGTCTGTTTAATTCCCCGCTTTGCTCTTGCCAGACTTCTCTTTGACTTTTGCAGGGAAGGAAATGAGGCTCTACTGCCTTTGCTATGGTCCGTGTAACTCTGCCCAGGAGTAGAAAAAATAAACACTTGGGCAAATTTTGAGCATTACCACCCACTGAATGTGCACAGCCCACCAGGGAATATCACACAGGATCACAGAATGTCAGGGATTGGAAGGGACCTTGAAAGATCATCTAGTCCAATCCCCCTGCTGGAGCACGAACACCCAGAGCACATCACAGAGGAACATGTTCAGGCGAGTTCTGAATGTCTCCAGAGAAGGAGACTCCACAACCTCCCTGGGCAGCCCCTGCCAGTGTTCAGTCACCCTCACTGTGAAGAAGTTTTTCCTCATATTGAAGTGGAACCTCCTCTGTTCCAGCTTGCACCCATTGCCCCTTGTCCTGTCAATGGATGTCACTGAGAAGAGCCTGGTTCCATCCTCCTGACACTCACCCTTCCCATATTTATAAACATTAATAAGGTCCCCCCTCAGCCTCTTCTCCAAGCTCAAGAGACCCAGCTCCCTCAGCCTTTCCTCCTCTGGGAGATGCTCCACTCCCTTCATCATCTTGNGATGGCTGCTGGCGAATATGTTCTATGCTGCACCAAAGCTAAGATTAGGATATTTTTACCCACTGGGCATCTTTTAATCTTTTAATATATAATATTTACCCACAATGCTGTCATATGGATGGCTAGAAAGTGTAACGGGTGGAATCACAGGGGCCTTGTGATGATTTCCAGTTGTTTGCTAGAGTTTTGCTTTGTCTAAAGTAGTGTCTCCACCAATGGCACGCATT
>VZTM01003946.1:46842-64042 GCA_013400555.1 Jacana jacana | reverse complement strand
CCTGCGCATATGACTAATAACACGCATCATAAAGGCAGGAGAGGAAAATCTCAGTCCCTCTATGGAAGCAGTGCTAGTAGCGCTGATTATTGGCAATTATTTGTTTCCTGTAGTCTTGCTGTCCCTCTTGTGTTTACTTCTTGCACTTATTGNGATTTAGCAGGGATGGGATAACTGTCACCCAAATACTGTATCAAAGGGCTTTATAAACTGGAAATGTGAGATCCTTATTAACATATACAACCTTGTAGGAGTTCTGCTTTGAACATTGTTATAGAGTTTCAATTAAGTGTTTTCATTTCTCTGCCATAGGGGAACTCCATGCAGGATTTTACCTAGTGCATGAGGGTGTACAGAAGCAGTGTTTCATGTAGACACCAAGGGCAGTAGGGGCAGGTGTTTCAGAGTGAAAACTTAGGGTCTTTGTCACCTGAATAGCAGAAGTAGCCCTCCACTAAACCAAAATATTGTAGGAGGCTACCATTACATCTTCCAGCCATAAACTCATTAAACCAATGCAAAGGTGTTCTGGCTGGTGTGTATGCACTACGTATTTGTTCTGTATTTCCTGAATTATAGTAAACATTGATTGAGCTACATTAACCTCTATTAGAAGTCATCTGATACAGTGCACTCTGAAACCAACATAAGTCTGTAAACCTATTTAACCTTGCCATTTGTGAATGCATATAGCGACCTGATGTTCATTAAAATTAAAGATAGAAGATAATAGTATGTAATGCAGCATTTTTCGCTTGGCAACGTAGGGCTGGCACCTCCTTGGTGTTCCACTTTGACCTTTTGGTTGTTTTGAAAAAATGTAATTTCACATATTATTGGGATATTTTCTCTAGTTTTCTCATTGCTCCCCGTACTTCTTGTACATCACTATTACCCAGTCTGTCTTTCTCCATTCAGATTCTTTAGGGAGAATGTAATTACCTACATAGAAAAATTTTATACATATTGGTCTTCCATCTGGTGTATTTTACTACACCCCATCTCTGGAAGCATTCAAGACCCAGTTGGATGGGACTTTGAGCAACCTGGTCTACTGGGAGGTGTCCCTGCCCATGGCAGGGGGTTGGAATTTGATGAACTTTAAGGTTCTTTCCAACTTGAACCATTCTGTGATTCTATGACATCAATAGTCAGTTTAGGACATTGGACTCACTCTAAGCAAAAGAAAGGAGATGTAGCTGTCAAGGTAAAAGTAAATTTTCTTTCATGCTGGGCATCACTGTGGCTGTTTAAGTATAAAATAACATCAGTAACACTAATTTTGTAGATACTGTATTTTGATTACAGCTACAGAAGTCTGATTCCAGTGTTGTGCATATTGACCTATCAGTAACTATAATTTTTTTTTCAACCTAGTGCAAGGCTGACCTACCTCAAGTTCTGGAATTGGGCTGATTTCTCTTGAAAAGAGAGAAGCTGGAAATGAATAGCAGTTTTTAAATTATTGAATGTGGAAGATAGTGTTTATAAAGCAGTAGCCCCAGACTAGAACAGTTACAGATCCAGAAAGGTAATATTTAAGTATTGACATATATAGACTCTTTACAGAACATCAGGATTAACATAATGGACCAAATGCATCCTGGGTGCTAAGATGTCTAAGGTCACTGTACCAGAGGTACTCCTGATGTATGACATAAGAGTGCACTGTTTTTTTACTTTGTGGGGACTTGTTGCTAAACGATTGAGAAAACAGTAAAGCAAGAGATATGAAAGCATAATTCACTTTGTAAACAATAAAAATCTTGACAGTTTTGGAAAAAGCTGCAGCAATAGTACATAACATCAGAAAGGAGAAGCATCAATAGAACACTATGCAGGCTTTTTTTATGAGTACCAGATGATTGATGACTCTATGCTGATGTAGAATTGAGTTACCATCACTGGTATCAGTCATTTCCACACCATGGTACACAGGACCTAAAACCACAATAAAGTTAGAGAGGTATGCACATGCACAAACTCACACTGCAGATTTATTTCACCAATGTACCTTTATCACATCAAAACTGGTGATAAAGTTTTACAATTTTCAGATGGGGAAATTTTCTTCACATTAATACAACTTTGTACAGCTAGCTCTTTATAGATAGTTTTATGATGCAGTTTTTTGTTTTCATTTTTGCTTTTTCCAAGAGGGCCAATACAGATCTATGTTGCAATGGCTTTTGCCTATGAATGAGTACAGGAAGAACAGATTTCTTAAGGACAGCAGAAAATTAGCTACTGTTTGTCCCTATAGATGAACAGGTTTGACAGAAGAAAGCAGCCACACCTGATCTTCCCCAATCATAGCAATAGCAATTTTTTGTTTATCACTTTTTCAAATGGTGTTGACTCCCTGATTGGGCAATTCCAACTAAGCACCTACTTAGGGGTCCTGCAGCATTATTCCCTGTGCCAGTTGTTGTCTGATTAAATTGATGTTGCTCTTTTGAAATCAATGAAATGAAGACATTTTATATTGCCCTATGTCCTAATGTAGAAACACTTAATTTTCTACTGGCTCTACTGGTTTCAAAGGTGCTTTCGTCCAGCTTGGAAGTGAGTTTTAAGACTGTAGTATACTTTTATCATTTAAATCAGCTGCCAGTACATTAAGAAAAGCTGGCACTGT
The DNA here is from genome assembly GCA_013400555.1 of Jacana jacana. Classification (NCBI taxonomy): domain Eukaryota; kingdom Metazoa; phylum Chordata; class Aves; order Charadriiformes; family Jacanidae; genus Jacana; species Jacana jacana. The sequence goes on along the minus strand of VZTM01003946.1, from coordinate 61,404 downwards.
CTGTTCTCCTGTTATCTTTATAAAAATGATCCAATATTTTCTTTGAAACTCCCAAATATGCAAGTCCATGTGTTCTTGGTGCTCCTGGGTACTTTGTGAGAGTTTGCTTGAGCAAGACCATTCATGTGTTTTGCACATGGAGATGCGGCAAGAACACATCTGGATATGTGAAACTGATTGCACAGAAACTTTTTTTTCTGCTTTTGTCGGTGTTTAACTGTATTTCACCATGAACGATTCTCCTTCAGCAAAGTAAGGGGAGAAAACCCTGATGTTCCTCTTTAACTGTAGACTGTTGCACTCAGAAAGAATGGCTGTGTTTTAAATCAAACATTTATCTTGTTTATTTTTTTTCACAGCTAAGTCCTTTGGTTGATTTAGAAAAAAAACTTTTCAGGAAGCTGTGTTAATCCTTTGTAGCAGCCAATGGAGTGAAAAGTTTTTAAGTTAACATTTTATCTGTCTTGTCTGCTGCTCTCATTTGCACTTAGCTGAGGAAAAATAAATGATTCAGCCCAAAGCTACTGTCTAATACTGCTGCAACACCTCTGGTTTGCTGCTAGCTGATGCTGGCAAGTGCCACGTATTGCATCTTATCAGATCAGCATCCCTATTACCAAAGCAAACACATCGGCAGCAAGCACTCCAACTGCATGCATTGCCTCACCTCACCAAACCCACCCTGTTGCTACCTTTTCTTTTGCTCCATTTCTTGATTGGTTTGCTCCAGCCATCTGATGCATCTCAGTTGGATGGGATGCTGGAGTTTGCTGAGCTGTCTGCATGTGCTCTTCTGGCATTAGCAAGAGATATTTTGCCTTTGCTGTATCAGAATAAAGAACTGCAAATGAGATTGTAAATACTGTCTGCCCTGAGCAATGGGCCCTCTGGTACCAAGCTTTAATTAAAGGTCTGAAATTAAATTCTAACATGTTGTTATGAAGCTTGATGATCCTCCAAAATCAATCACCCAAATCCTGTTGATTGCAGTGGATTTGAGTTTCTAAGGTGTTTCTACTGTATTTACATCCTCAGAAATGCCAATGATCCTGCAGTGTGTGTTCATTTGCTGAAAAGCCCTTCAAGTTCAGAGAGACATGCCTGAAACAGAGTGGGTTTTGGCCTTCTACAGACAATATGTTTTTTTTTTTTTTTTAAACTTCCACTTTGGGTTTTATATTTTTAATAAACAGCAACAATTTAGATATTATTTTCTGTGCAAGTCTGGTACCATGAAGAGTTTGTTTGGTACATAGGTGAACTCATCCATGACAAATTGCATGGAAACTATGGAAACACTCTGCTTAATGGAGTACAAGGTCAGGCTGCCTCACACTAAAAAAATAATCCTCTTCTTTTTTGCACAGGGTGTCTTTGGATGTGGGAGAAAGAGATTCAGATTAGTAGGACACAAAGAGACTGAAAAATGGAATTGGTTAGTTAGTTGAATTAATCACTGAGGACAAATTAGCTGACAAATTTCATCTTTTCCGTGTTAATTGGTTCCCTTCATGTGAGAGGAACTGTTTGTTTCTGCAAATGTTGATCTAATGATTTACCTGCACATGTTTCCACTTCTGGAAAATTTGCATTGCCCACAGATGTGCCCTTGCATCCCCTGGACCAACTAAATGAGGGGCAATGGTGGTCCCATGGGGAACCAGGAGCCCCAGGCAGGGCTGGGATCCTCAGGTATCTCTTGATTTTCAGTGGCTTTGCTAGTGGTGGTTGAAACAGGTCATTGTGCTGTAGCATGCTAAAATATTTTTTCAGGACATGGATAATGTCACTTTTCACTCAGCCTGACTGCAGGAGGGTTGGTGGTCTACTGGGACTTTGAATTCATAATGAAATGTTTCATTTGTCTTGTGACAGAAGTCAGCTTCTCTGTTCCATGTAGATCTCCCATCTAGCAGGGGCTTATCCAGCAGGTGTCCTGGAATCATTGTGAGTGTTCAGCAGAGAAAAAACATTTTTGTGGATTTTATCTTAGATTTATTTGTGTTTGGGGGATTTAATAAGATTTCCAGTTATTTCCCCCCTTCCACATTTTTAGATTCTGATAAAATTAGAACTAAGTTAATCCTTCTAATATTGAGATAACCCAAATATTTACTATTCAGTTTAGTGCATATGAAAAATCCCATGCATTTGAACTCATATCATAAGAAAATTATTGCTGTGAAGAAGAAGAAAGGTCACATATCTGCTACCTGTATCACTCTTGCTTGGTCTTTCTTTTGAGCTGAAAGTGATACAGTCATATCTGTTTAAAAAAACAATAAATCCTGAATTTCAAATGGGGAGGATTTTTAGGGATTTCAGAATTAGGAGAAATTAGTTGCCACTGTCACTCTTAGTCTAACTTTATTTACAGCAAATACTTAAGATACTTAATGCAACAGAGTAAGCTGTACCAAGTAGTTTGACCTCAATAGGTTTTCAGCATATAGCTGAATGTTATGGTGATTTCAAGTTCACAAATACAGTTAATTTTGAACATTTTGCTGAAACAATGCATTCACAACTACATTTTACCATAGAGTGGTTTGTTTATAGTGTTATTTTCTTTAGAGAGGCAGAAAGGAGAAGAGGGACTAATGCACCACCATCAGTAATTAGGAACTCTGGCTGGGCTTAAAGGAGACTGCTGGACAGGTCTGCACCCTGCCTGTGTTGGAGACCTCTGATATGTGAGGTACTTGGCTGTGAACTAGACAGACTCAGAATGTTATACCTCAACCTTTCCCATTTTTCCCGTCCATTTATCCTGAAGTGAATAAATAAGCATACCTGTATTTCTGTAGCTACAATTCCATTCAGAAAATTTTGCCAAACCCCTAGTTTATCAGTGTTCTTTATCCATCACAGAATCACAGAATGCTAAGGGCTGGAAAGGACGTCTAGAGATCATCTAGTCCAACTCCCCCGCTAAAGCAGGTTCACCCAGAGCAGTTTGCACAGGATCACATCCAGGCAGGTTTTGAATACCTGCAGAGAATGAAAATCTACACCCTCTCTGGGCAACCTGTTCCAGTGCTCTGTCACCCTCAAAGTAAAGAAGTTTTTCCACATGTTCAGAGTGTTCTAATTTGTGCTCATTGCCCCTTGTTCTGTGGCTGATGTATCCTCTCAGTCTTCTATTTTCCAGGCTAAACAGACCCAGGTCTTCCAGCCTGTCCTCATAAGAGAGATGCTTTAGTCCCCTGATCTTTGTAGCCCTCCACTGGACTCTCTCCAGTAGTTCCCTGTCCTTCTTAAACTGGGGGCCCAGAACTGGACACAGCACTCCAGATGTGGTCTCACCAGGGCAGAGCAGAGGTGTAGGATGACCTCCCTCGACCTGCTGGCGATGCTGTTTTTAGTGCACCTCAGGGTGCCATTGGCCTTCTTGGCCACAAGGGCACAGTGCTGCCTTATGGCCAACGCCTCCCTTCTGGAATGGTCCTTCTTCACAGAACTGCTTTCCAGAAGGTCAACCCCTCATCTATACTGGTATGGGGGGCTATTCCTTCCTAGGTACAGCATCCTACACTTGCCTTTGTTGAACTTCATTATGTTCCTCTCTGCACCACACTCTAGCTTGTTCAGGACACGTGTATGGTGGCACAACCTTTTGGTTTGTCAGCCCATCCTCCCAGTTTTGTATCATCAGCAAACTCCCAAAGTGTGTGCTCTGTCCTCTCATCCAGGTTATTAATATATATATATTTAACAAGATTGGACCCAGGGAATACCCCTGGGAATACCACTGGTTACAGACCTCCAACTGGACTCTGTGTCACAGATCACAATCCTCTGAGCTCTGCCATTCAGCCAGTTTTGAATCCACTTCACTGTCCTTTCGTCTAACTCACTTTTCCTAAGCCTACCTATGAAGGTGTTACGAGAAACAGTGTCAAAAGACTTGCTGAAGTCAAGATAGACAACGTCCATGGCTCTCCTTTCATTCACCCAGCCAGCCATACCATTGTAGAAGGCTAACAGGTTGGTGAAGCATGATTTCCCCTTGGTGAATTCGTGCTGATTACTCCTGATAACCTTCTTTTCCTCCACATGTGTAGAGATGACAACCCGAATGAGGTGTTCCACCTCCTTCCAGGGACAGAGGTGAGACTGACCAGCTTGTAGTTTCTTGAGTCCTCCTCATTGCCCTTTCTGAAGACTGGAGTGTTGTTGGCTTTCCTTCAGTCCTCAGGCACCGCTCCTGTTCTCCATGACCTTTCAAAGATGATGAAGAACAGCTTTGCAATATCTGTCAGTTTCATCAGCACTCGTGGGTGCATTACCTTACAGCCCATGGATCTGTGGGTGTTGAGTTCACCTAAATGATTTCTAACCCTATTGATCTCAATCAAGGGAAAATCTTCCTTTCTGAAGACTTTTTCCCCTTACCTTCTGGGTCAGGGATTCACGAGGACTGGCCTTAGCAGTGAACTTACTTAGCAGTAACTGCCTTCTCTGCATCCTCTGTCACTGGGGCACCACCTCATTCAGCAGCAGGCCCACATTTTCCCTTGTCTTCCTTTTGCTACTGATGTGCTTGGAGTTAGCAGTAACTGCCTTCTCTGCATCCTCTGTCACTGGGGCACCACCTCATTCAGCAGCAGGCCCACATTTTCCCTTGTCTTCCTTTTGCTACTGATGTGCTTGGAGAAGTCCTTCTTCTTGTCCTTGACATGTCTTGCCAGATTTAATTCCAAGTGGGCCTTAGCATTCCTCATTGCATCTCTGCATACTCTGTCAACATTCCCATATTCCTCCCAAGTGCCCAGTCTCTTTTTCTACATTCTGTAAACGTCCTTCTTCCATTTGAGTTTTTCCAGGAGCTCTCTGCTCATCCATGCAACTCTCTGCCCTTGATTGCTTATTCCTGAGGAGGCACCAATCTTGAGGTTGGAGGAAGTGGTGCTTGAATACTAACCAGGTCTCTTGGATTCCCCTAACTTCTAGACCCCTAACCCATGGGATTCCTCTAAGTAGGTCTTTGAAGAGGCCAAAGTTAGCTCTCATGAAGTCCAGGTTTGTAATCCTTCTTATTGCTTCTTCCATGCAGGATCCTGAATTCCCCTATCTTATGGTCACTGCAGCCAAGGCTGCCCTCAGCCTTCACATCCCCAACCAGTCCTTCTTTATTAGTACAAGGCCCAGCAGTGCACTTCTCATTGGCCCCTCCATCATCTGTGTCAAAAAGTTATCCATGAAGGCAATTGTCACAACTGAAACAGAACAGGTCCTATCTTAGGGCTTTGTGAAGTGCCTGGTCAATAGGTGCATCCAGAGTATTTCATGGCTCATTAATGTATATTTTTTTCTGGAGGTTTGGTATGAAAAAAGGGGAGACCAAAAATTGCTAATTTACAGGTAGCTGTATATTTAAGCATGAAGGAGGCAGTGTCTGATGGGTCTGGTTTTAGTCTGTATGTTATGTTCCTCTGAATCATTTTGTTGAGTGGCAGCTCTTGAGGGATGGGGACTGCTCCATGCCCTGGGGGACAGGGGAGTCTATGCAAGTAGGGAGATTTCCAGGGTGCAGGTGACAAGAGGAAAAAGACAGCATGAGCATTACAGCAAAAAGTCCAAGAAGAGTGAAGGCACAAGATAGACTTACAGAGGATGGAGACAAAAAGCTTCCTTGAATTTATGAGGGATTCACAGACTTTTTGTGATGGAGAAAGTCCTTGAGCTGGGCAAAGAAAATCCTGAAGGCTGGAACCAGCTCTGCCAAGATGTCAAGGGAAGATAGCTAATAAGCCCCTTGTGGTCTTCAACTCTCTAGCTTTCCTGGTGATTTTCAATTATTCTTTCTGTAGGAAGTGAAGTGTTTTGTTTAAAGTTCTTATAAAACTTGAAGGTTTTGAGTTTTTCCTTTTCTTTTACTCCTTCCAGATAAGTAAGAAAGGTTCACCTGGGCTTATCTCACCACACTACTGAACACACAATGCAACAGCTCCAGAAGAAGAGCTGTCATTTTTTGATAGTGCTGCACGTCCTGCAGCTTCATGATGTTTTATTGTTTTGCCTGACACTAATTTCTCAGTCTCATATTAGAACACTAATATCCAGTGGAATATTTTGAACAGTCATAAAAAATGCTTCTTTTCTCATCAATTATTTCTATGAATTTGATTTCCTCTTCACCGTGCTCTTGATCCCACATAGGCTATTGCTCTACTGTCCCCAAGTTTATCTTATACCCAGTATTCTCTGAGTGCTGCCTGATTGGAGGTCTTTGATTAGTATTTACCTAAGCTGGTATGAACTATGAATGTACACCTTTTCTTTGTTAGCATACCCACTACTCTGTAAAGCAAAAAAAAACTTGTGAAGATCTGATTTCTACTACCCTTTCCATTTAGGGTTATAGGCATGGACACATCTGATACTTTTCTCTCTGAAGCTGCTTATACTGGGATGAATGATGTGTGCGGGGAAAAAATAACTTAAACCTGGGAAGGAATTTTTAGTTGCCTTTCAGATTCCTACAATTGGATCCTCTGGAATGTGTACCTAGAAGGAGCATGAATCATCCACTTTAAGAAATTAATTTCCCTGCAGGTTGATTCAATATTTCCATACCCTTTTGAGGCAAGGTAAATGTTAGCTTCCTGAGTGTGAGTTCACCCACCTACCCACCTTTTGTTCAATGAAAATAAGGTCATATTAAGCATCATTAATAACTTCCCTATATGAGGTTTACAAATGGGTCCACATTTACCCTACTGAAACTTAAACCAAAAGTATTTATGAAATGCAGCACAAGCTTGTTCTCCTTCTGCCACCACCTTTACCTCCATCTCAGCAACCTCCTTCTCCAGGCAGATGGCTCCCACCCCCTCTCAGTTCTCCTTGACACCCTGCCAACACCATGCCCAACCACCCTTGTCATCTGTCTCTTGTCTCTAACCCAGTTCCCTCATATATGACAGACTATAGTCTCCACGTTTTCTGTAAAAAGAAACACTGCACCACCATGCCAATAACCAGAAGGCCTGGTCAAACAAAGGTAGTCAGAGATCACAGAGTGGGTGGAAGGCTTCCCTATGGAAGATTTTTGACTTTTCAGCCAATAAAACTAGAAACTGTAAATTTATAAGCTATTTATTTCTTTCTGTCAAAAAAAAAAAGGCAATACACCCTCACTTTTTCCCTGTTAGAAATGCTGCTGAAGCACAACATGGGAGCTCTAGTTCAACACCTTGTGCACTATTCTATTCTGAGACTTCCTGACCTGCCCCCTCCTACCAAAGCACTTCCCTGAGCCTCCTGAATCCTGTCTCCATGCTTCCCAGAGGAAATTCAGCCCAGAGAGCATGTGGCATTTCAACATCCACATGCCATTTTTCTGGCTGAAATCTGAGAACTTTTCAGAATCCTAGTAGATGGGTTTTCCATTTTCTCTAGCAAGCTGAATTTTTTCAAGAAAAGCAGAATTCCCCTTTTCATTTAAAAAAAACCCAGACATCCAGTAAACCAAACCAAACCAAACCCATCAGGAAATCCTCATTTCCTCCATTTCTGTTGAAAATATTTTTATCAACTTCAGTAACAAGCTGTCTGCTGCAGTGTGTAAGGTAGCCACAAAATGTGACTCTTCTTGAGACAAGTTTCTAAGATTTGCTCGCTCCAAGCTCAATAGGTTGTTTTGTTTTTTTTTCTTTGGTACTGCCAAAGTAACCTGATGCTAGTACTCTGGTCGGGTTTTCTTTCTGTGTTAAAGAATGTTGAGTTCTTATCTCCCAGTATTAGGCTTGCAAATAAACCTTAGTAAATTTGTCCCGGGAGAGCCTGAGAAATTTATAATCAAGATGATAAAATATCTTCAATAAACTATCTTCATATAAGATTTCACATTTGAAGAAGACACATACCTTTCTAGTTCAGGGAACAAAATGGGATGGCACCCGCCCTTAAACTCATATTCATAACTATACTTAATCCAGTGCCTCCCACTGACACATTGAGCTTTCAGTGATTTAAATTGCCCAAAGGGCCAATTGCCTAAATTGCCTAAGGGGCTCTCCTTAGCTTTGTTACTTTCTGAATTTATATGTAAAATGCAGAAGAAAATTAAGAAAAATAAATTGGGACCTGTGATCTGAGTCTTTATCTTTCTTAAAACTCTTTTCTGGAGTGTTAAATGCATAATGCTTTTAAAAAGAAGGCGAATAAGTAATCACCAGGAGCAGCTTCTGCTGTGATGCAATCTAAGCAGCTCTGTTTAGAAAGCCCCAGGGTCCATGATGAAATGTAATTTTAATAATGTTTGCATTTAGTACATAATGCAGAAAAAAAAAGAGTTGCTCCCATGAAGTAACGCTTCCTATTTGCATACTGGGGTGAATGCAATGATGCATCCTTATGGCACCATGGATAAGTGTCCAGACAGACAGTCATGGCTGTTAGCAAAAGCAATGCCCTACTTGCCAAAACAATGCCCTACTTGATCAAGACTACACCCTACTTGGCCCCTCATTGTTAATATTTGGTGAATTAGTAAGTGTTCATTATTTTAAGCAGTTAGGTTAGTATAAAAAGGGAAGAAAAAAGAATCATTTTGTGCTGACTTGGGCAGCAACTCTGCTGACTGCTTGAGTGTGATAAACAGCATGGGTGGAAGAGGGAGTAGACATTCACACTCATCCTAAGACAGTGCACATATCACTGAAAAACGCAGAAAAAATATCCTGTATTTTTCCACTGAGGAACAAGAAGGGCAGTCTGGGAATTAATAGTCTGTGTAGCCCATGCTTCTGGTCAGCCCCATCCAAAGACCCACTCAAGAGCTCTCTAGGGACTTGGTCTATCAATCCTAGGTCACTGGGGACCTTATTTCAAGTGGAAGCTCTGCCTACAGTGCTTACCAGTGAGCACATTGCCATTGACTGAATATTGTCCTCCTCACTAGATTTAAGTGGCCTGCATAGCACTGAGTACCTGTTGGTGCATGGGCTCTGCTTCTGTTCAGAGAAGAGACACAGATTTGTGGTGATGTGCTGAAATGCTGTGAAAACATGGTTTTATAAGCTGATCAAAGCCTGCATTGCTGCCAGAAACTAGGGTCTTACCTTCCACAGTCTTCATTTCTCATTGATTTCTCAGCCCAGCTAACCATGTACCTACCCAGAGGGCTGGGCAGCTACCTTGGGGAGGTAGAAGAGGGACAGTGTGGCCTTGAGGCAGGAACAGGCAGCTGGGTGCATGGGGACAGAAACTCACACGAGGTGGCTGTGAAGACAGAGGTGAGGCCCAAGGGCAAGTGTGGCCCTTGGGTATCGCAGACCGGGTGCTATTGGTTAGGAGGTGAGGAGAGGTATCATTAGTGAGGTCATCCTGAAAACTGAGACTGGGAAACTTGGAAAAGAATTACAGAAGTAGCTCCAGACCTGGGACTGCCTTGGAGAGAATGAGCTTAAGGCTGACTTTAGTTTACCAGCTCTGCAGAAAGGTGGCCTCCAAGACTTTGGGAATGGTCTTCAAATCAGCAAAGGCAAAATGTGATCAAAGAAGAGGAACGGGAAATTCAGACAAATTTGTTCTGGAAACAGTGTGGTTTTGACGATAAAGGATAATTCCCTACTGAAACTGCTTACAAAGAGATATAGGATCATCACTGCCCTAGACTTGACTGAAGAGCATTCTAAATATGGGCAATAGCTTCAAAGATACTGTGTGTCTGATGCTGGTTTTTGGGTGAGGGATCTTTGGTTCACAAACTGTAAGATGGTATGAGGTTCCCAAACAATTCTGTCTACTTCTTTAGAGGGGAGACTTTGTTGGCTACAACATTTTTTCTTTACTTGCTTGGGATACTTCTCTGTGTCTTAGATGAAAAAAATGCCAATCTTCATGGGGTTTTTTGTTTTTCATTTAAAATTGCAACGTTTGAGAAGGATTTTTTTCACCTTAGAAACTTAATCCTTTTCTCTGCTTTTGTGGCCTGGAGGTTTTCTCTCTCTTTTTATCATCTCATATTGCTATGGTTTGAAGATATACAGCAATGATGCAGGCTGCTGTTGAGTTTTGGTTATTTGACTGGTTTCTATTTTTAGGGTGTTCTTCGTTGCTCTGAAAATGAGCAGCAGCAACTGTATTGGCCCCAATATATAGCACAGTTTTTGTTACGAGATACAGTGTGAATAACATAGCTTGCCCTATATTTATGGACTATGTAGAACATGATCCTTTTAAGGACCATACCTTTCCTGTGTAAGTAATAGGTCTTGCTGTGGCCGCCCATATCCCCCCTGGACATATGAAACCAGAATTAATAATCTTGGTTCAGCAACCTCACTGAGACAGAGCTCTGTGACCAGCTGCATTAGCTCACCCTACAGAACGTGGTGAAATGCATAGCTCTTCTGCTGTCTAACTGGCTTTGAAATGTTTAGCAGGCACTGGAGTGCATATGTACTGCTTTGCAGGTGGATGCCCTAACCAGCTCAGAGGACTAGCCTGCCTGTCTCTTTTCCCCAAAGTTTGATTAAAAAGTAGAACATCTCCTCCAGGAGGTGGGAAGAGTCTGGCACTTTGATCCTCAAAACAATTAGAGAAGACAGAAGAGCAAGGATAGCAGTTCAGTCTGTGCTGGCAGAGCAGTGCCTGTCCCTCAGCTTGCTAGAGTCCAGCCGAGTATCCCTCATGCAATTAATCACTGTCTCTTTTGTTTGCTAATGCAGAAAACATTGAGCCCTACTTATGCTCTAAGGTGTGATGGGAACACTTGGGAGTTCCCAAAATTTCCATAGGTAAGAATAAATTTTTTTTTTTAAATCTCTGCCCAGTATCTGGTATAGCTTTTTATTAGTGTTTGTGCTTTAGAGAAATCAGGAATTCCTAGTTCTACCCTTTCACGCAGCCACCTTCTGTCTAGCTCAAACTCCCCATAGAAGAAATCTCCACTTGGGATAATAATACGAAGTAATTTTGCTAACATTTTGCTGTATAAGAAGCTTTGTCTGTGGTAGACTTCTTGAAATTGATTTTCCTAATATGTGATCTCCTTTTTTAACTTGAATTTCCATTGAGGTTTTGTCTCTATATTTTTGCTTGTTGTCTCCAGAGATACAACAGCACCCTCTTAGGCAGAATGTATGTGATTTACCACAAGGTTGCAGGCAAGCTCCAGAGCAGATGTTAGAGGCACATATGAGAGTGGAGAGATCCAGCCTGCCCCAAAGCTTGAACTCATGTACTGATGATGTACCAGACTGTAAACCAGTGCACAGCACAAGTGCTCTTCCCAGGGGAGGAAAGAGGTACCACCTTAGGTAGTCCTAATAACAAACATACCTCCCTTCTCCCTTTTTTTGGTCTGTGAAACCTTCTTCCACTTTCTTTCCTCCAAAGTACCATTTTGATTTCATCTTGTACTATGCTGTAGCTGCAATTCACCATCTTACCCGGCACAGAGTCTGCCTGTATCACCCCTAACTTTCTTTTAGAACTGGAGTTCAGCACCTACAGTCTGTGTTTGTCACCTTAGCTTCTGAGACATTAACATCTGAGGCAGATGCCCTAGAGGGAGGTTTCGGTGGAAAGAAACACCATTTCATGGGAGACAGAGCGAGGATAGGGTGTGAAAGCAACACTGTTGAGAAAGTTTATTTATTGTTTCTCTGCCTGTGGGCTGGAGCTGTGGATCCAGAACACCAGACAGCAGGGTAAAGGGTCAAACCCTGTGTGTCCTCCCCAGAGGCTGCATCCCTTGAGAGTCCTCACATACTCAGGGACATGAGGTTTGTACTTCCCTGCACCAGAAGACAGCAGACCAGAAAGACATAATTTAAATCCAAAAAGGTTGTTTATAATACTCCATTCTCAACTTCTGCCTAACCCAGGCCAGAGAATTCCTCCCAGTAATTCTTGCCTTGGGCATTGCATCCCAGCCTCTGTTGGAGCTAGAACAGATCTCTCAGAAATAGGGATTTAGTCATGTTTTAACACTATGAGGTGCAGAATTTGCTGCTTTCCTTGGTAATCTTTTTAATCTAACCAATCTCCTGAGTGGGAGAATAGGCCTCAGACTATTCCTGAATAAACAGAGACTTTAAACTCTTTTATAATTTATGTTTTGTTAACTAGATTTTTCTATTAGGAACTTAATTTTATCATTCGTCATCTAGAAAAAAATGACTTGACATCAGAAGTAGGCCTGGAAGGTGCTGTAACTCCATTTCATTTCACGTTTTTCTCTGATGGCTAAGAAATTCTATAACTTACTGCTCCACTATCAAAAGGTTATTCTTATAGCCATTAGCTTTTCCAGTAATGCAAATATGTGACTGGTGTTGATGCTGGTAATTAATCATGTTTATTATTTTAATCTCCTTTGGTAACATGCAGCCCAGCTGCTTATGCAGATGCCAGTCAAGCAATAAAACCCCTTAACACCAAAAGACAAAATCATGATGGATGGCTCGGGCTACACATTTGTTGAATGCAATGCTTTTTCTGCATCATTGACCAGCAGCATAAGAATCCTGTTCTTTTTTTATCAGTAGCTTGTAAAATGCCATTTTCACATTGCATAAATGCAGCCAGAGACCTGGGTGATGCTTTGGCTGTGCAGGCAAATAAGCTGATTGCCCTGAAATTCAGGAATAGTTAACAGAAATGAGTTGAAATGCTAATACTGTCTTCCCAAGTCTGTCTGCCCAGCCATGGAGTATCCTTCAGGACCATGCCAGGTATAAACATGCTCAGCCTGGGCAATGCTAACCAGCTCCCGTTTCAAACCTAAGACCTTCACTTCCTGGCTTCCCTGATGGCAAGGTTGGCACAGCTTTTGGGATCTCCAGATGGGCAACTGTGCTTATCAGTTGGCCTTGGTTATTGAAGTAACCTTGGTAAACTCTGAACCTTGGGGATAACGTGATGAAATTCCCCCTTCCCTCAAAGGAAGCAATGTGTGTTTGAGAATGCACTAAGTTATCACTGTCCCAAGAAGCAGTCAGAAAAAATATCTGGGTAAAGGAGTTCCCTGAAAATCTGTTAGAAAGATTTTGTGTACCCTGTGTAGATCAGAGATCCTTTAACATCCCGGGCATATTCACTGTGAATAAGATGATGATGCTGATTTGTGTGTCCAGTTCAGCCATTGTGGTACATGAGGGCTGTTATTTGTGAGACCCCTGAGATTTATCTATGCATCTGCAGCTTCTGTAGAGCAAACAGCGGTTGCCTCAAAGATTTGGGAAAACCTGTTCCTTAGATATTTTTCTCAAAATACTCCATATTGGTGTACATAATAGCATTCCTCAGGGTATCCAGCAATCAAATCAATCCTAGGTCTCTTTCTGTCTGAGGGCTGAAGGTCTGAGCTCCATGGGACTGTGACACAAAGCAGATACAAATAGTCAGTAGTGCTTAACAATGGAAGCAAACAAGACAAGGGGTGGAAGGAAATTTCTGCACAAATGCATCACTTGGAGCCAGAGAAACAAGTGTGACTGTTCTTTTGTATAAATTATTATGTCCTGTGTAAGCAGAGACCTTGCTGTATTTCATTCCTGTGGCTGGAGCTTCATCTTAAACTCTGCTGTGTGGTAATTCACAGCTGTTTGCTGTGAACAAGAGCAGAGCTGCATGTTCCTGGCAGCAGAGGATCCGCTGCAGCAGGATTGCATTGGGGAATAGGATTTTGGTACCTGTGAGTATCTTTCCACATGACTTACCTTTCTTGTTATAAACTTCTGACCTCAACTCTGGGAATCGCTCATGCCAAATTAAGACGTGCCTCTAAAGATTACTAGTGCAATCGTAGCTGAAAAGCTTTGGGGGATAAGGCTGGGATCTGAGATTATACCAGAAACTGCAGTATCTGCTTACTATGTTAATTGTGATGGTGATTGCACCCCATGTCCCATTAATTTTTTGTCTGTTTTTTTTAGAAAGTGAAATATTTAGCCACTTTTCCAGCACAGTCAACCATCATACCTGGGTACAGAGTATACCCCTGACAAATTCAGTGTGGAAACACATTTCTTCTGTCAGTCCTGATGAAAGCATACCATCCATTTCACAGATAAGAGTCTCTAATGACAGAGATAGAAGGGAAAAATTTTTTTTATTATGATAATCCAGAGCTGGATTATAGTACCTGAAGTATTTATAAACCATACCACAAGAGTTCCCAGAGCTTCTGTCTCTCCAGCTTTTTTACAGTATATAGTAAAAAATATAGTATAACCCTCCTCAAAAATGCTCCTTAAAAACACGTTGAAATTACTTTCAGGGGGAGCATTTTGGTCAAACAAGTGTTAGTTCAAACCTCTCTTTTGCAATCTCCACTGAGCTGGAACAACATACCCTACACATGTGCTGACATGAAAGTCCAGTATGCGAAAATATTCCAGAAAAGGCGTGTTACTATTAGGAGACATCATAGATGTCCTGATGATGTATATATATCCTGCTGTCCCTTTTCATTGAGTTTAAACCATTGTAATTACCTAGCTTGGTCTGCTGCACAGAGAAGCTTATTTTTCTTGGAGCCAGATACTTTGTGATTGAAACGGAGTATACATTTGAATAAAAATACTTTAAAAAGTCAGATGGTGC
>VZTM01003946.1:9625-46823 GCA_013400555.1 Jacana jacana | reverse complement strand
CACATTATGTTTAGTTATTGTCACCATTCAAAATGTCTTATTCTGTATTTAAACTTAAGCCTCAGAGGACTCAAAATTCTTATGTTTGCTGGTTTAAAGTGTTTTTTGCATGGGGTCTGTTTCCACTGTTCCCGTCTCTTGCCTTGATTTAAATCACATCCTAAGTTAAAGATAACTCTAAGTAAAAACTCTCTTTAAGTTAAAGATAAATCTCTGATAAAGAAAATAGCATAAATGGAAATCAGAAATTCCTTTCCACAAAAGATAATTAATCATAGAATCATATAGGTTGGAAGAGACCCTTGGGATCATCAAGTTCAACCATCAGCCCTACTCTACAAGTTCTCCCCTACACCAGATCCCTCAACACCACATCTAATCTACTCTTAAACACAGTCAGGGAGGGTGACTCCACCACCTCCCTGGGCAGCTGATTCCACTGACTGACTACTCTTTCTGTGAAAAACTTTTTCCTAATGTCCAGCCTGAACCTACCCTGCTGCAGCTTGCAGCCATTCCCTCTCGTTCTATTGCTAATTGCCTGTGAGAAGAGACCAGCACCAATCTCTCTACAATGCCCTTTCAAGCAGTTGTAGAGAGCGATGAGGTCTCCCCTCAGCCTCCTCTTCCTCAAACTAACCAATCCCAACTCCCTCAATTGGTCCTCATAAGACTTATTCTCCAGGCCCTTCACCAGTTTTGTAGCCCTCCTCTGTACTCGCTCCAGCACCTTAACATCTGTCTTGTGTTGAGGTGCCCAGAACTGGACCCAATACTCAAGGTGCGGCCTCACCAGTGCTGAGTACAGGGGGACAATCACCTCCCTACTTCTGCTGGTCACACTATTTTTGATGCAAGCCAGGATGCCATTGGCCTTCTTGGCCACCTGGGCACACTGCTGGCTCATGTTCAGCCGCCCGTCAACCAGCACCCCCAGGTCCTTTTCCACCAGGCAGCTCTCCAGCCACACTGCCCCAAGCCTGTAGCGATGCATGGGGTTGTTGTGGCCCAAGTTCAGGAACTGGCACTTGGCCTCGTTGAGGGCCATGCCATTAACATTGTAATGTTTATATTAAATTAAATTAAACTGTATTGCAAAATGCAATACAGTTTCGTTGTTGGAGCAATATCAAACTGGAATGTTTTGATATTACTCAAATATTTCAATATGTGTATTTTTGAGAGAAACTTCATCTAAAGGTACAATTTTGTGTTAAAAAAAATTTCTTATGAAGAAATGCTTCATATGTGAGGTCACAATGTTGGAAAATTACTGGTTAGCCTGAGCTCCTTCTCTTTTCTTTCAAGATATGTCTTTAAGATAATGCAGTTTCCCAACATCCTTTTAGAAGTGTGGATGTTCCCTCGGTGAGTTTATTATTCCATATGCAGAGGAGACATAAACAGGGCACCCCTTTATAAATATATACAAGGACCTTTTAGGAGTTCATGTCTTTATATTCTGTTCCTCTCTTTAAATTTTCTTGCACCAGCCTCCTTTTCAACAGTTTTCCATATTTTCTTGCTCAATTGCACAAGCAAGTTGATAAGAAAGACATTTGCTGCCTAGACTAGTCATTCCCATACATAGATAGACTTGATTAGCCCTGCCATGCTGCCTTGCTTTGAATTTTTCTGCTACTTATTCTGTCAAATGTGACATTAATCTACTTTAAATAAATTCAGTTTTGTGGTTTTGTTGTTGGTGATTTTATTAGCCAGTAGTATACTACCTCACAACTAACTACTTCTTGCCTTCAGCTTCATAAGAAGATCTGTTTGGGAACCAAATTACTACCTCATAAACAATTCTTATTTCTGTTACAAATTGTAGACATCTGTGTTTTCTCTCTTTCCGTATTTTTGCAACCATTCTCACCATTGTTGTTTGGTATGCTGCTGATTGTTGGCACTGGTATATATCCACGGAGGTCAGTCTGTTAACTCATCACAAAACTGCTGAGACCTTGGCCCCAGACAATTCAACCTGCAAATTTTGTACACTTTCTTTTCTAATATTCTGGCTTTAATGATGACTACCTTTTAAAAATGTTCAGGGACCCTTTTTTTTTGTTGTTGTTGCTAACTCACTGATAAGTCTCTCATGTGGATAGAAACCTGTGGGAAGAGCCTAGTAGGAATAGGCTGCCTCACCCTTTACGTGAGGGAAGATGGAAACTGCACATAGCAAAGAGTATTGGAGTGTTCTTCACCCACCAGTCATACATGTAGACTTTGGGAAGCTGAGATCCATGCCACATTGCTATGGTCTCCCTGTTAAGTGTCACTCTGCTCTTGTGCTAGTTCTGCTGCCATGTGAGGGTCCACAGCCACATATGCCGTATACACAGGTGTTACTCCAGGATCTTTGGTGTAAAAACTTTAAAATGTCTTTTGATTGTTGGATTTTCTTTTATTATTGTATCTATGACTGAGGATCAGGGCTTAATTGCTAAGATTACACTGCCCTGCTTGGGCTGTGATCTTTGTTTACTGCTGGCTGCAAGGATATTTGCATAGATTACATGAGATTTGGGTTCATAATCTTTACTGATACCCTCTACACCTGTGACTGGCACACTCACATTGAGGAAGAATAGTCTTGTGGTTTAATCCGAGCCAACAGCTAGGACCACAAAGTCGTTCACTTAATTCTCTCCCTCTCCAAGGGTAGGGAGAAGAGAGAGAAAAGGAGGCAAAATGGAAAAAGACCCAACAAATTGTGAGTTGAGATAAAGACAGTTTAATAGGACAATAATGGAAAAGGAAAATCTTACTAATCACAGAATATCAGGGATTGGAAGGGACCTTGAAAGATTGTCTAATCCAATCCCCCTGACAGAGCAGGAACACCTAGATCAGGTCACACAGGAACACGTCCAGGTGGGTTTTGAATATCTTCAGAGAAGGTGACTCCACAACCTCCCTGGGCATCCCCTTCCAGTGTTCCGTCACCCTCACCATAAAGAAGTTTTTTCTCATATTTAAGTGGAACCTTCTATGTTCCATCTTGCACCCATTGCTCCTTGTCGTATCATTGGACGTCTCTGAGAAGAGCCTGGCTCCATCCTCCTGACACTCACCCTTTTGTAAACATATTTATAAACATTAATGAGGTCACCCCTCAGTCTCCTCTTCTCCAAGCTAAAGAGACCCAGCTCCCTCAGTCTTTCCTCATACAGGAGATGCTCCACTCCCTTCACCATCTTGGTAGCCCTGCCCTGGACTCTCACAAGCAGTTCTGTCTCCTTCTTGAACTGAGGGGCCCTGGACACAGTATTCCAGATGTGGTCTCACCAGGGCAGAGTAGAGGGGAAGGAGAATCTTTCTCGACCTACTAACCACACCCTTTCTAATACACCCCAGGATGCCATTGGCCTTCTTGGCCATGAAGGCACAGTGCTGTCTCATGGTCATCCTGCTGTCCACCAGGATCCCCAGGTCCCTTTCCCCTGCGCTGCTCTCCAGCAGGTCATTTCCCAACCTATACTGGTACCTGGGGTTGTTCTTGCCCAGATGCAAGACTCTGCACTTGCCCTTGTTATATTTCATTAAATTTCTCCCCACCCAATCTCCAGCCTGTCCAGGTCTCACTGAATGGCAGCATGGCCTTCTGGTGTGTCAGCCACTTCTCCCAGTTTGGTGTCATCAGTAAACTTGCTGATAGTGCACTCCATTCCCTCATCCAAGTCGTTGATTAATATATTGAACAGTACCAGTCCCAGTACTGATCCCTGAGAGACTCCGGCCTCCGAGTAGACTCTGTCCCCTTGACCACCACTCTCTGGTTTCTATCCTTCAGCCAGTTCACAATCCACCTTACTACCCTACCATCCAGGCCACACTTCCTCAGTTTAGCTACAAGGATGCTGTGGGAGACAGTATCAAATGCTTTACTGAAATCAAGGTACACCACATCCACTGCTTTACCATCACCTGTCCACTTGGTTATGTCCTCATCAAAGGTTGTCAGGTTGGTTAAGCATGACTTCCCCTTAGTGAAGCCATGTTGACTGCCTCTTATGACCTTCCTATCCTTGATATGCCTAGAGACAACATCAAGGATAAGTTCTTTCATTACCTTTCCAGGAATAGAGGTGAGGCTGACCGGTCTATAGTTACCCGGGTCCTCCTTCTTGCCCTTTTCGAAGACTGGAGTGGCATTTGCTTTCTTCCAGTCTCAGGCACCTCTCCCATTCCCCATGACTTGCCAAAGATGATGGAGAGTGGCCTAGCAATGACTTCTGCCTAGATTGCTCAACTGCTCCTTAACCCAGTCCTCATCAACTGAGGCAAACTCCTCTTTTATCTTGACTTCCTCTGAGGCCTCAGTGCTATAGGGCTCCTCTGGCCAGCCTCCGTCAGTACAGACAGAGACGAAGAAGGCATTCAGTAACACAGCCTGCTCTGTATCTTCTGTTCACCAGGGCACCTACCTCATTCATCAGCAGGCCTACATTGCCTCTAGTGTTAGTTTTAGTTGCAATGTATTTGAAGAAGCCCTTTCTGTTGTTCTTGACCCCTCGTGCAAGGTTTAATTCTAAGAAGGCCTTAGCTTTCCTAGTTGCATCCCTACATCCTCTGACAACAGTCTTATATTCCTCCCAATGTATAATAATACTAATACTAATACCAATACTACTACTACTACTACTACTACTACTACTAATAATAATAATAATAATAATAATAATAGTGTAAAAAGAATATACAAGATCAAGTAATACACCACAAGTCACTGTCATCACCTGGTGAATGAGTTGCCTGATTCATCCCAAACAGTGATGGCAGATTCCCACCCCACATTATATAAACCCTTGTTTATATAATGAGTATGACATCTATGGTACGAAACATTCCTTTGACCAGCTTGCCATAGAATCATAGAATGGTTTGGGGTTGAAGGGACCTTAAACATCACTGAGTTCTAACCCCGCTGTCGCAGGCAGGGACATCTCTCACTAGACCAGCTTCCTCACAGCCCCATCCAGCCTGGCCTTGAACATCTCCAGGGATGCAACGTCCACAAGTTCTCTGGACAACCTGTTCCGGCATCTCACCACCCTCACAGTAAAGAATTTC
Organism: Jacana jacana; assembly: GCA_013400555.1. Lineage (NCBI taxonomy): Eukaryota > Metazoa > Chordata > Aves > Charadriiformes > Jacanidae > Jacana > Jacana jacana. The sequence continues at coordinate 41,741 of VZTM01003946.1, read as the reverse complement.
TTCCTAATATCTAATCTGAATCTCCCCTCTTTCAATTTAAAACCATTACTCCTTGTCCTATTGCTACACTCCTTGATAAATTGTTCTTCCCCGTCTTACCTGTAGACCCCCCATACTTCAAAAAGTAGTGGAAGGGAACTATAAGGTGTCTTCTGAGTCTCTTCTCCAGGCTGAACAAGCCCAACTCTCTCAGCCTGTCTTCATAGGAGAGGTGCTCCAGCCTTGGATCATCTTCATGGCCCTCCCCTGAACTTGCTCCAACAGGTCCATGTCTCCTTCTTACACTGAGGGCCCCAGAGCTGGACACAGTACTCCAGGTGGGGTCTCACAAGAGCAGAGTGGCAGAATCACCTCCCTCAACCTACTAGCCATGCTTCTTTTGTCCTGTCTATACTTGCCCTCAGCTTCTATGGGAGCTGAAAAAAGCCCTTGATTAACATAAACATCTCCTGCCAACAGTATAAAAATATGCATTATCAGCATTCCTTTCATACTGAATCTGAAACAGAGAACCCACTAGAAAAAAAATTAACTCTCACTGAAACCAGGACATCTCGTTAATAGCCCCTATCCTATTTAGGTTGGGTGAAACTTTAGGTCCTATTTGAATCACTGATTCTTCTCTGATGTAAAAGGGCAGGATACTCAAGAAGTATCAAAAGGTTATAATCAAAATAAATAAATTGGCCTGAAAGGTTTGGTTTCAGTCACTCAGTTGGCTGGGTTTGATGAAAAATTATCTCCCTCCCCAAAAACATGCCAGACAGGTTTCCTAATTACGTCTGCCAAAAGATCACAAATCTGGCTAAGTTACTCAGTGGTAACAGATGAGGTCCAAATTCTTGAAAGGTCCTCCTCATCCAAATATTAGGATGCATAGCCAAGGATATGCATAAGTATGTAGGCTATTGATGGCAAATAGAGCACAGGATGGTGCTTAAAATAGACAGAAATAGAAAATGATATGTCAGCAAAATTATCTCCAGGCATGTTTCAGAATTTTCCATGAGGCATCAGGGATCTTTGACCTGAGCTCAAACAAAAATATTCTTCCTTTCGTTATGTATCTTAGTCACAGAATGACACATTAGGTTCACTTCAGCAGAGTCTGTGTCATCAGAATCCCGCATGAGTTCTCCTGTGACAGTATTAGATCAATCATTTTTTAAAGAATGCAAGTAATTGCATCTACTCCATCAGTCCAAAACTGACACTTTGGGTTCACTGCAACCTGAGTTGCTAACACAGGTTGTAAGGTGACACACAAAGTGTAAAAAATCACAAAGTGATTTTTTTTTTTAAATCTAAGACATGTTTAACAAATTTAAAAAGAAAAAAAAAAAGAATATGAACAACATACTTAGAATCAGTTTTTGAAAAATGCAATATATTTTATTGAAATCAAAGCACTGTTAGCTCTTATTGAACATACACTGTGGTTATATTTGTAATGGATAGGTCAGGGTATTTGACTACCAGTGGTTTGCAAGAACGTCTGTGAACCAGGTCTTTAAAGGCAATCATTACAACAGTGACAGACCTAAATAGAGAATAGAAAATGCCACCTGGATGTAACTTCTTGGTGAATTCATTATGAAGGGGTGATACATGTGGTCTTTGAGTGTAATGGATTACAAGCCCAGTGAAAGAACTTTTCCGTGTGCTGTAGATGTTCATAAATGCATTATGGTATGTGCACCTTTGGCTAAACTTGCACTTCCTTTTCATAGTCTTGTCTACAGGCACTGCAAGTTCAAGGCAAGCCCCAACCACACTAGAAACAGTCCGTGTTTTTCATGGTGATAGTAAGTAATCACTAGAGTAGATGAGAAGCATTAATAATAGCTCTCTGTTGCTGTCATATCTTACAATAAGATTAGATATTTTTTTCAAAACAGAACTGTACTTGAAATAAGGAGAAATCTCAGGAAGTTTTCAGTTCTGCATTACGCAGAAAGTCAGACTAGATAATAGCAGTATTTCCTCCTGACCTTGTAGTCTGAAGATATATTATATACCACATGGCAGTACCACCAGAGAGGAAAGGCTGTAGGGCATGGGAAGGAAAACATTGAGAGAGCATTCCCTCTACCTTTATTGCTGTTATCCTGCTATGAGAAATATCCAGCACATTTCTTCCCATGTCTCTCAGGGTTCTTGGTAAGATAGAGGGTCCTCTGAGGGCATCCTGTAGCTGCACCTCCTGACAGCTTAGCTGAGTGCTCTTGTAGGTAAAGTATGAGAGGCACTAGCAAGCTATTTCCTTCCCCTTTCTCATCTCATGACCAGATAAAGATTATTCTTGGCATTTGGTTCAGGTGGCATGAAGGGTCATCATTAAAAGCAGTAAGGATTAAATCTTCCCACTTCTTTAGGGTATCTAGCAGGTAGCCAGTTGAGATGGACCAGCGGGAGTCCTACTACATGGAGAAACAAAGGCTATGGGAATGGTACAGGCACTAGACTTTCTCCTTTCCATTCATTCATTTCATTCATTCTTCTCAGGCTCCACCCATAGGTAAAGGTGTGTATTTCAGGGCCGNGATAGTTGGACTCAAAGACCCAAGGGTCTCTTCCAACCTGAATGATTCTATGATTCCATGATTGGTAGTCACTGGTTGTGACTAGGCCATCATTGTAAGATCTGTAATGAGGCTAGAGGCAAGGAGGACATAGCAGGATATCTTCTCTATGTCTTAAATCCTTCAGCTTTGTACAAAGAAATGAGAAACAAGAGGCTAGGTTGATGAACTGAATCATGCGAATCTGTTTTTTATGTGCCTTTGATACTCTAAAGTCAAAGCACTGCACCCCTGCCAGGCATTAAAATTTGAGGGTCATTAAAAGCAGTAGCATGCAGCACAAAGCTGCTCCTCCCTTTCTCTACATGATTTGTTTTTTAATAAGGGCAACCAAGATGGCAGCCCATACAACACACCGTGCTGTGCAAGCTGCTCTGAAGCGAGACATGATGTTTTGCCAACTCCCTCAGCAGTGTTAATGTGTACGTGAACAACTTGGAGGAAAGAGTGCCTTCCTCTTCCTTTACATGGTTCCCCTAGTCTTATGGGCCTCTCAATCAGCTTAAAGAAATCAGTGGCAGGACTCATTATGTGGATATGAATTTTTAAACGGTCTATCTTTATTACCTTCTGGTTTCCCACATGGACTCCAATATAGGCTAACCTAAGGTAAGGGAGCTTATTCCTGGGTCTTTTGTGAGCTATCTAGCCTTCATCAGATGATGCTAATTGGCTGTTATGGTAAACCTGGCTTATTAGCTTCATCCTCAAATAACGAGGAGGATGGATGTGGGAGTAGATAAACCTTCAGCTGAGTTTTTATGAGTTTGAAGTGCAATAGAGGCAACTGAAAGCTAAGCCATTGTCCCAGTTGTAGCTCCAGGAATTCCCTTGCATGCGATTCATCACTGAAGTTAAAGACAGGGTATCCTTGACAGGTGGCCAGGACCTCACAACAACATCGTCTGCAGAGCAATTTGGAAGCCAGGCTGCCTACACCAGCCATCCACAAATTTTATAAAGGCAGAATGTGGCTTCGTGTGTTCTCACACTGAAAATAGAAAGCAACCAACATACACTGCAGGGTTTGCTACTGTTTCTTCATCCTTTCTCATGAAATTCACTGTCCCATCTTCATCACTACAGCCGTAATGCTTGGGACCTGGGTCGCTCTTGCTGCTTTCTCTGGCAAGCTCTGACAGCTCCATCTGAAGCTCAAGTCACCAAACCCAGCTTTTGGCTCAGGCTGCACCCAGCAGACACTGGAACCAGTGGTTTACAGCACTCAGCCTAATAGAATTGTGCACCTAACTCACTGTTGCTCTGGTAGCAGAAGTGTTGTAATTAGATCAAGCACCTCACGGCATGGACATGTCACAGATCAGGCTGGGATGTACCAGAGGACTATACCTCCTTTGTCTTCCCACCTTTTGCCCTTGGGATACATGTCTATTATGGCAATCTTGATAGCAAGGGGAGGTTTTCAAGCAGGAGAGGACAGCCATAGGGAAGGCAGGCAGTGATGTGCAAACAATACGCAAGAGAGACAGGCATCTGATGTCCTAAAGCACTTTCACATTAAAAAAAAAAATACAATTGGAGGCTTAAGTTGAAAGAGTGCACAGGGCACTTTTAACGTGGAGGGCTAGTCCTTACATGAAGGATTGCCTTTTTGCGTCTCTGGTCTTGGCAGTCTGCAGGAGCAAGCATATTCAAATGGCTTAAGGATTAAGAAAAGAAGTTCCATTGTGGTTTTGTGGTGGACAAAATAAGAATCACATTTGCCCTTTCCTTTCAAGTCTTCCTTTTTCATTCTGAGTCTTTGCTAAGCAAACAAATCCTCTAATTGTGAGCTACCCTTTATTTGTCTGCATTTCAGACATAAACCATGCTCAGTTTTATGAGCCAGAGAGACCATTCTGAAACCCTGGGGAAATGCAATTGTGCATCTGATTTCCTAGCGGTGAAGGCAAAGGTTTTCAAACACATCTGATGACTGTGGGAAAGTACATTGTGAGAAAAATAAAGGGAACCTGTAACGCAGAAAATGCTGAGCATTTTGGAAGCTGTCTGCATAGACAGAATTTGATGGAGGGAGAAAAAAACTTGCTTGCTTTTTTTTCCTTTTTTTTGCTTGCAGATGGAGCTCAGGTCTTATGAGAGCAAGAGATAAGTAGCATGGATATGAGCCAGACCTAGGACTGGTAGGCTGTGCTGCGACTGCCCCAGATAGATGTGCTGATCCCATGGCGTGAAGGATTCTCTGCTGTTCTCATCCCAAACAGCTCCTGATCACAGACTAACAGCTGAGCTGTGGTGTTGATTATCATAACACTCAGGGAAGGTTATAAAGGATCCTGCTTTTTATCAGAGAATGAACTGTGAGGGTTCATTTCCTTCTAATTGAGCCAAGGGTTTCAGACCAGATGGGTTATGTTTTGCTGATCTTGTTGCACAAAATCATCCTACTTGTGTGACTCTGAGACTGAAATATTTGAAGATTACCCAGTGTTTGCTAAGGGTGCACGAGCTAGTTCAAAGAGGAATGAAGACAGAAGTCTCAGATTCCTCTGTCTTTTGTTCTGAAGGATCCAGAGGCATCTCTCAAATTATAAATACTTTATGCCACTGAAGTACCGCCATTTTTAGGATAATCTATGGATGTCCTGATGAATGGGAGAAGCCAGGAGTGATATACACTGTGTAGCTGTGGGTACAAGGATAAGTAGCCAAAGGATGACTGAAATAATGTCCTGAGAAATAAATGTCCGGTGAACTCCTGAATGACCATGCAGAAGATGCAAAATTTAGCTCTCATCTGAAAGACTGAGGCTGGTTAAACACATGATATTCTTGTTCTCTATTTGGGGACGATGAATTGCTGAATGGACTGTGCCAGGGTTTGAACTTTTGCCCAAAGACAGTGATAGACTTCAAAGACAAAGTGTTATAATGATACTAGGTGTTTGGGTTTTGCTGTATGTATCCTGATGTATCTAGGAGACAGATAGATAGACCATGATAGTTCTTACCTGCTTCTTGCTATTTAAAATAGTCAACCCTATCCTGTCCCCAGATCAACCCCAGGTCTTCAACAGGCAGTACTGTGAAAAGCCTCCACAAGAAATATTTGAAAATGTTGCAATTTGTTATTGAAAAAAAGAATATTTACTGTACTTCTGCCAAGAGAGTTTGGCTTGGTTTGGCTGTACTCCTCCTTCGTATGCTGGCCCATGAAAAGAAATCAGGACCAGCCAACCTAAGTCAGCACTTTCCCATGTTCCCAGTCACCACCTGACCCTCTGCAGGGACAATTTGGTGACTCTGGTCCAGGAAGGCTGATGGCAGCACAGGTTTGGAGGGTCATGGATGGGTGTCCTTCTCCGGTCCATTACCACATTACTTCTGGTATGGAGCTTTGTCTTTGTATTGCCCTTTTAATGCAATGTAGGTAATGCATAGAAGTTCACTTGTGAAGTGCTCTGAACTCAGAGTACTTCATTATAATGGTGATTGTTTTCTCCCATGGTAAAGGTGAAGCCCAAGGTTGCAATGAGATGACAAGGGGTGGTGTAGTAGATACAGGCTATATCTGGCTTTGGCAGCCTCTCCTTGAAGAATGTGTGAAGAGGGCAGCCACGTTAATTTGCTAAGAGAAAGTGGTTTTGGGGAGGGCTGAAGATTCTTTCTCCTCTCCCCCTAGAAGCCATTCATTTCTCCAATTTTTTTTTTAGTATCTTTTTATTGTCTGGTATTGTTAATATTCCCAATGTGTGGATTTTTTCTTGTAAACATGAGATATGAGGACAGATTGGTAAGGTTGGATAAAATAATTCCATTCATTTCAAAAGGATTTCTGCCTCTGTCTCAGGTGGAAAATAAATTTTCTTTGGGATAATATTTTATTTTTGTGAACTGAACACCCACTCAGAATAGGAACAGACATAAAAGCCAGCAGAATTGTGATATGACCACAGAAAAAAATTTCCTTGGAATCAGCACTGTCACGTGGCCTGAAACATGTATGATTGCATGTTTAAAACATGAAGCATGAGCAGGGAGTACAAACAGACCAGAGTTTGACCTAATGTACACAGAAGATATACATTTATTCCCTGGAAGAAAATCTCCCATCAGGATCTAGATATTATATGTTCTGGCCTTTCAGACAGCTTTTCATTCCTACCAGTTATTTTGTCCCCTAAAAATAATGCTGCTTTTTGAAGAGCCTTCTATTGTGCTGCTGAGACCCTCCCTAACAGGACCACATTAGCATGAACTAGCCCACTTTATGAACATTCATAATTAATGAATATGCTATAATTTGTGTTCACTCATCTATCCCCAGCCTGCCTCTGTATGGTGGCATCAAAGTAAATACAGTGGTTTTAAATGTGAAGGGCTGATTAAAAGGAAAGGGGAAGGCAAATTTCACACTTCAGTTAGTGCTTTTGAGTCAGTCCCTCAGGTTGCAGATTGCCTAATGCAATTGGCTGCTCCCCACAGCTGCTGTTGAACATGAGAACCAATGCAACTTGCCCTGAAGTCTCTGGTTAACAGCAAAGGTCATGTGAAAGCAATATTGTGGTATTTGACAAGTTAACACTGCAATTAAAGAGAGGTTAGGAAATAAAATCCTGCTGATGATTGGCTTGTGAACATTGTGTGTCTGTATTCTGGCTGACACACAGGACAGATGCATATGAAAAGCAAATGAAATCCATTCCTGTAGCACAGTCTGCAGAAGGAGTATGTCTTTTACACCAGGAAAGGCACAGACAGGACTCAGAACCACTCAGATGCACACCCTGGCCACATCCTGACAATGTGCTCCTCTGCTGAAAGCACCATTCAGTGCAGTGCAGTCATCTCTACTGTCTCTCCAAGGAGGCAGTTGGCCATTTGATCTCTTCTGCTGTCCCCAGGTTAACACTTGTGGCCTCTTTCAGACCCTTTAAACTTTACACACTTTTTAACTTTGTACACTTTGTACACTTTTAAACTCAGATATAAATCAGTGAGGAGACTGAAAACACAAGAAACCTGTGATGCCTTAGATAAACCTGTACATTTTGGTTCCAATGCAAGGGTCTCTGGAGTGGGATGCTGGAAGACCTCGCTCCTTGCTGCATGGAAGGGGTGTTTTGGCACCGAGGCAGCATGGGGACAGAAGGATAGTGTGTGCACTGGCAAAGGTCACATTAGCAACCTCTTGACTGCTAACAACCTCTCTGGTCCCCTCAAAAGGTATCATTTTAATTCTGTGGCATGCAGCCCACTTGAGGTGCCAGGCAACATGTTGGGGTCTCTCTGGAGCTGGCAGAAGTCATGAAACAGCACTTTTTGGGTTTTATACCATGAGGTAGGAAAGTGGAGGAGCAGCCTAAACCTCCCTGTTGTATATCTCTCCCTTCACAGGGCTGTGTGTGGCACCAGGAAGACCCATTTAGGTCCCAGACCATTTCAGTGCAAGCTGGTTTTCTCATGATGCCCAATGGCTAGAGTGGAACAACATGCCTTCAACATGTCTTAGTGCTATCCCAGTGCAGAGATGCGCACCACAGTCTTTGCATGTATGTTGCTTTCTCCCCTTTCTCTTGGACAAATTAGCTCAAAATTTTTGCAGTATGCGGTGCTCATTTTGGGAACCATACATGTTATCCCTCAACTGAGAAAGCACTGCTTTGATATTTGACATTTATCTGTAAGGGAAAAAAAGAGAGCATTTAAATGCCCTCAGAAGTGTGCAAGTCTTTGAGCATTTTGGAGCAGAAGTGATTCCTCAAATAAACCTCTTTGTGTGAATCCCCCAGGGTGCTTCATCTGTATATTTCTACTGCCCAGGTGGGAGTAGTGAGCTTGTGCAAGCCAGAATGGACCACAGAAATACATGTCTGGTTTTGCTCTGGGGAAAGATCCCTTTCCAAAGTGCCTTCGTATAAAGTACTAACCCTCCAAGAAAGGCAAGGAAGGAAATGCACACCAAGTACATGGCTAAAGGGGATGCCTCTACACACAAACTAAAATTTATAGAAGTGTCTGCCTCCCCTCTTTCTCAGATACAAATAACTTTTAAAAAATTGTGGAAAGTATGATGTTAAGTTATTTAAGATATCAAACATGGGGGCAAAACATTTGTGACCCATTCTGCCTCTGCAAATTTTGTGTGAGACCCACTGAAGCATGCAATGGGTAAATAGGTTCCCCTAACTCTATTTCATTTCCCTTTCTTCCCTTCTGGCACTCTATGAAATAGGTTTCCTTTTCTTTGGTTAATTAGATTTGCCAGAATGGTTTTTGTAACATTTTAAAGTGACGAAGAGCTCTCCGGACTATTATTGTAGGCTGATCTGCTATATGCAGCTCACTGCTGTTGCCCATGAACTATTTGCTGGTGCTTGACCTGTGAGAAGAAGGGGAGGTTCTGGTAAAGTAAAAGGTCAAGAGACAACTGGAGCGGTGCTCCAGAGCAGTTACAATTGAAATGCTTCAAATTACATTTGAAATGCTGTTATTGAACGTGGCTGGTCAGAAAATGGAATTTTCATTCTAAAGGAAACTTACAGTTTTACTTTTAAGCCAGCACTAGAAATCAAAATTAAATACCAGCTGAAATTTGGGAAATTTTTTGTTCCTGAAACATTGAAATGTCTTTCTTGAAATGCTTTGTAATGGTAATTTAGAGCATTTTGCTCTTATTTCTGCTTGTCATAACAGTAAATAAGATTATTCTATTAAACTAAATTATTTGAATGCATCACAGTGAAATGTGATTTGCTGGTGAATGTACTGATGGAGTTTGATACCTTCCTGCAAAATTTCTCGATTTTGTCAAAAAAAAAGCACTTATAAAACTTGAACAAGCAGCCTCATTTGACTTGTTTTTATTCTGTTGTCATTTCTGATATTTTGTGTAAAAACAGCAAAACCAAAATCAAAGCCAAATAATAGAAAGGCAGATTTGGATGTCTTACATTTAGATAACCAACATGAAGAAAGGGATTTTGGACTGTGTTGTATCTGATTTTCTGCTCACTTGACCTAATAATTTAGTCTCACTGAATTCCCTTCCTCCCTTCATGGTATCTGTCGAATCAGGGAGATGTAACTCTAACACATGATGTCAAGGAAGTCCATTACATTTTTGTGATTATTATCTTCCTTCCCTTCTTCCTTCTGACTTGGAAGATGCTGAGTTTCTGCAGCGCCAGGCTGAGGTACCAGACCTGAGAAGGCATTCTCTCTCCGTCGGGATTGGACTCGTTCCCATCTGTTTTTTTTGAAGACAGTCATCTTTTGAACTACTTTGGAACTATAAACTATAAGCCTTTGCATCATGTAGACAGAGGAGCACTATTAATGTTTGCAGGGGCTCTTGGATGGGAGAATCCTACCCACATGGAGTTAATCATCCGCTTTTGCAAGCATGGCAGCTCTCTTGAACAGTAATACTCCTATTACTTCTAACATATCAGCTTTGCTAGGCAGAGGCATAAAGCCCACTTTATTAGCATGCAATATACATTTCTATTAATAGCTGTTCACCAATTCTTAATTAGATCAGCATATATTGAAGATATGTAGCTGAATTAAACTAGACTGAGTGAAGAGCTACTATCAGAATTTCAGATTTTCAACTGGATTTTCCATGTTATCCTGTCTTTATAACTACAATGAAATTTTCCTTAGGTTGCTGCCTTGACAAAATGCAGGGCTTCTATAGAAAGAAAATAAATAAAAAATAAAAACCTGGCATACATTTTTCTCCTCCCCAGCCCCCTTCCCTTCTGCATGATTGAATTTTTCAGCATTTAATAACAGTTCTTGCCAGCACAGCAATATCATTTCTAAATCTCAACACCCAGAAAAAAAGTAAGTTTAGACAATATTGAAGTGAAGCAACTAAAAGTTGGAATTGAAGTCTTGGCACTGAGTATGAAGTCTGCCATTTATGCACCTTCTAAAACATCCCAGGCTCCATTTCAGAGCAGTCTATTGTGGAAATTTTAATTCAGTGTCTGAGGAATTTGTGACTTCATTCGGGGCTTTTAAAAAGTCCATTAAATGTTCCAATTGCTTCTTCAGAATTCACAATTGTCTTCTGTTACTGACTGCTTTTTTGTTATTGGGTGGGGTTTTTTTACCTCCAGCCTCAATAATTCAGACGTGTTAAGTGCTGACTGATTTTTTCAACATCTTGAAGAAAACTAGAATTTCAGCCAGGTTCTGTACCTAACTCTTCCACGCTATGAAAATTCACAGGATTTCCAACAGACTTAGCTTATTCTAACACTTCTGACAGACATAAAGTGACTGGCGAAGGCAGGTGAGGGAAAAAATTCATCAGCAGAGGATCAGTCAGCTACAGTAACAACAACAAAAACCAGGAAAACTGTCCTCAAACTGAAATAGCAAGTGATGTTTTCAAAAGTAGACACTCACTCCTTCAGTGACAGTCACTTGTTCAGGATGCCACGCACCCACAATTTCATTTCATCATTCAACCTTATAGGGATAATATAACATAAGGTCCATAGGCAATAAGTATTTCTGCTTTTATAAGAAAGTTACACAAACTGACTGCCAGATAATGGCTCAGAAATGCCTGTATGGCCTCTAACTCTATTTGTGTCATGGGATTTTATTTGCTTTCATTAGACAAACCAGTAGTTGAATTCACCTAAATATGCCAAATCAGAAATCCTTGATGTGATTTCTGCAGGAACTTCTCATCTCTTTCAGAGGTGTCCCAACACCAGGTTGGGGAGGGGTGTTAGCAAGGAGGTTTGATGTGTCATCTTTGTTAATATGAAAGGAAGTGAATAACAAAACAACTCAATGACTTGGCTGATGGAATTAAACACTGTGACCAGAAATGGAAAGGTTTGGAAGAGAAAAGAGAGGTCAGAAAATGGGTGAAGAGGTTGGCTAGGTGGAAGAATGGTAACTATAGATCATTAGGCACCTCTGGAGAAGTTGTTAATCTCATACCAAATCTTTTCACTCAAGTCTTCAGTTAAATATATTACCATTCCTCTTGTATATTCTTAATAATAGAGAGATGTGGGTTTCACAGTGATGAACAGAGAAGGGCTGGCTGTCTTTGTACCGCAGGAAAATTTAAGAGGCTTGTGTTTTTCAGCAAGTCCATAGCAGACTGGAAACTAGACAGCAGATCTTCTATTTGTGTAGCTAACCACTAGGGACTGATGCTTTCTTGTACTACTTGTATCTTGGGAGATTACAAATGGAAACATTGATAAATAATACCACAATAGATTTACATGTTATTTTATCATATGAAATTAAACAATGGGTATTTTAAGACAGCAAAGTTGATCATTATTAAATTAGCATTATAAAGACATTCCATGGCTCTTGGGATCTAAATTGTTTTGGTGTCAAGCTGGATTAATTGTCCATATAGGAGAATTATTTGCCTCAAATTTATACTGCTGTAATCGAGATTGAGAGCTATCCAGTAATGCTGCATTCTTGTCCGAGTCTGAGTTTTTCTCTGAAATGGACAGCTTCAAGCTGGTGCAGATTTCGCAATTTAATAAAACATGCCATATTTCTAATTGGCATGCATTATCTTTTGAACAAGAAGATACAAAACTAGAAGCTTTGGTCTTGAATGACAGTTGTTAGTCATACCTTGATTCATACCCTGATGAAAAGAAAATAGCTGGGCTTCACTGCCCACTCAGACTATCTCTGTGGACAGCTAACAAATGCTACTCTCCTTTAGCATCTGTTGTTCAAAATCATGGACATATACAATGGTGGAAAAGAGCTTTTGTTGGAAAAGAGCATCTATTTGTCTTTTGTAAGACAGTTTTACTTTCTTTTCTTCAGAAACTGCACAACCCAGTAGAACACCCTTTCTGGGGGTTCTGAGACCCTTTCTTCTTGGAAGAATGTTGGGGTCCTTTCAGAAGTATCAGAATCTGAATATTTGTCATAAACATATCAAGGTCCTTAGTTTGCTTGGACCTAGGCCACTTGATGGGATACAACATTTATATTGAGGTAGCCTTCATATCCAGCAACATAGAAAACAATGATGTGGGTGTAGTGGGTGATTATGCTACTGACTTTGCAATCCAGATAAATATGTGCCTATTTAAAGTGGGGTCAGTTCAAGAAAGTTTTAGTATGGTCTATATAGAGGTTTAAATATATGAATGTAGAGCATGATAACTTAGCCACTCAGGTTTAAGATCTTAAGATCTTCAGAATTCATAGCTCGGCACTGGGATACATGGAGGAACACTAGAGATTTGCTAAAGTAAAGAATGTAGTGTTGAGGCTGTCACTATTTTCTGCCTGTGGTAAAGTAAAAGGTTCTGCAGATGGTATTTTGCTGAAGTGAGCAACAAGCTCACCCCAACAAGCAGCCTGTTCAGAGAGTAGAAGGCTGTTGGTGAGGATCACTGAGTTTCTTAATTTCTTTTCTCCTGTCCTTTGACTAACGGACTGTCAAGGCTGTTCTGCACTTACAGAATTGCCACACTGGCAGGTATAAGCAAGACAAATGTTGCTTCAAATGAACTTGACTGGGATAGTACAGTCAATGGTGACCCCAAGAACTGAATGGATGTGTCATTGTCAACATACTTGCTCAGAGCATGAGCACTTCAATCCATCAAGGTGGTGGCCCATATCTAATGAAAGCCAAGTGGTACCTACCCTGCTGCAGGATATTTTCAAAGACTGAGGCTCAAATATTTGTATTTCTTGCTCACTCTGGCTTTGTGACTATTAATTCTTGAAAACACATGTGAAATGTGTTACCTCATGTGAGGGAAATAAGCTCCTTGCTGACCACAGGCCCAGCTGGTTGCAATGATTTCTAGAGTGCTTTGCAGCTCTCCAGCTAGGCTTGAGTCCAAATCTTGAGTTAGTTTTTCAAGGAACAAGTAGTGGACTCTGGTCAAACTGGACTGCCTGCTCTCAGGGCAGTCAGCAGTCTGCACAGGATAAGCGATAGCGCACACTATTTTCAGTTGCATGATTTGATTTGTCCTTTCAATAGAGCTTAGTACTATAGGTCAGAAAGAGGGAGACTGAGGAAAGCAAAGGCAGGGAGAGCTCAGCTAGGCACAACTGCTGGTGAGAACAGCCCAAGCACAACATTTTCAGCATTTTTACAGTGAGCTTGTCCTCTCAACTGCACCAAGCAGGAGAAAGTTGTGGACAGGACCCACCTTGGTATTCCACATGAAAAGATCATGTGGTCAAGGGTATTTCCCAGTCACAACCTCACACTCTGACCCTCAAGGGAAGGTTTCCTTGAAAGAAGGGACCTCCATAAGTTCCCTCCCATTCTTCTCCCTGTGGTCATTGCCTTAGCTTTGGGCTTACTCAAGCCTGAGCATTGCCACAGGTTTCGGTTTCGGTTTCACTTCTCAACCTTACCTGCTGAAAAAGCACTGGAAATGTTTGATATGGTCTATGCTTGCTTGTAAGGAGCCATAAGTGCTTGTCCACCAGCTTCCAGTGAGATCCAGATACTCAGACTCATAATGCAGTCTCCTAATATTCCTTTCCCTTGACCTGCCTCTGTTATGAATTAAGTACTTACAACTGGAAAATGGAAAAAAATTATACACACGATTGAATATCTGTATTTTGTGTCTGAAGGAAGTCCATTTAAGTAGCATGCCTTATATTTAAAGGAGAACACAGGTATCCTGAAATTAATATTCAATACCATGACACAAAATTATTTTACATTGATATCTATATTTCCAGAGCATGATATTTTCTTTGCTACAGAGTATGGACATTGGAAAGATTCACATACTTTCTGGAATATATATTATTTAGCACCCAAGAACCATTAATAATGTCTGTTAACAAATGAATGCACTGTGTTGGTGAATTGCTTCAAAATCAATTATTGTAATATTCAAGTAATCAAGAACTTTTTCTAGAAATTGTTGTGCTGAAACATTAGCGATTGTTTAAAAGCAACTGTATTTCTGTCTTGTTTGTGTACATGTTAGAATGCTTGTTCCATTATCCACAATAACATATTATTAATTAGCGTATCCAGGAAGCTTCCAATTATTGATCATAGATGATTCTCCTAGGCACTGGAGGAAGCATAGCAGAAAAGATTTTTAGAGGATGGCTGTTACCATAAGGAACTACTCAATATGTGTGTGCTGGAGTGACACCAGACTCCCCTCACTAACCTTGTAGGTGCCATATCATACATATATGAAACAGAAGTGAATGAATATGTATCAGATTAAAAAGCCATCACACACATTACAGTGTTTTTAAGTGAAAAAAACTTAAGTTTTTAAACTGAGATATTTTTCCATGCAAGACTTGTTGTTTTCACAGGTGGAAACTGAATTTCCTGTAAAGTCAGTTATGTAAACTGTCATTGACCTAGAGACTGCGAAGTAGGAGGTAGTAATCAGGATGAGTGGGAAATAATGTCCATGTAAGAAACTGTGGCTCCTAAAAGAGTAGCCATTTTAACCACATAGTTAAAATGCTGGGTGAAATTAGTCTTGTACTAAGGCAAACATACTGTTGCTAGCATACTCTGAGGCAACCAGTATCTGTACATTTTCAGCAAAAGTTTGGCCCACTACCTCCTTTTTCAAACCATTGAGAATTGGGTTCATGGCACTGTCAGAACAGAATGATTGAAGGAAAAAGCATAGATATTATGGAGCATTTTTTGTAATGCATAGAATCCAGTTTATAAGTAGTTTTGCTTCATATACTAGAATTGACAGGTTTATGTATGATATACTCTCAGCAGCCTCATAATATTTTGTCCCATTGTGAATTTTTGAGGTTTTTGTATTTAAAGAAGGGTAAACGAAAAACATTGGCTTGGAAGAGGGCACCCAAGACATTTAATGCAGTCCTTTGCAAGAGCAGGATACCAAACAGTAGTTGAAAAAGGTCCACAGGCTACTCCTCACACCAGAAAGCACCATGAAACATGCCTCACTTGGGACCAATCTAAGACTTTTAGTAAATGAATACATGCTGCAAGGACATAAGAGTTCAGGGAATCAGCAATGCCCCCCCTGTGATACTAGAGCACTTGATAAACAAATTTATCTGAAATCTATCATGGAATCATAGAATGGTTAGAGTTGGAAAGGACCATAAAGATCACAAGTTCCAAGCCCCCATGCCTCCCACTAGACCAGGTTGATCAGAGCCCATCCAGCCTGGCCTTGAACACTTCCACAGCTTCTCTGGGCAACCTGTTCCAGTGCCTCACCTCCCTCACAGTAAAGAATTTCATTCTAGTATCTAATCTCTAAATTTCCCCTCATTCAATTTAAAACCATTAACCCTTATCCTATCACTACACTCCCTGACAAAGAGTCCCTCTCCTGCTCTCTTGTAGGCTCCCTTCAGATATTGGAAGGCTGCTACAGTCTCCTCGGAGACTTCTCTTCTCCAGGCTGAACAAGCCCAATTCTCTCAGCTGGTCTTGACAGGAGAGGTGCTCCATCTCTCTGATCATCTTCATGGCCCTCCATTGGACCCATTCCAAGAGTTCCATGTCCTTTCTATGTTGATGACTCCAGAACTGGACACAGTACTCTACGTGGGGTCTCATGAGAGTGGAGTAGAGGGGCAGAATCGCCTCCCATGACCTGCTGATCACGCTTCTTTTGATGCAGCCCAGGATCTGGTTGGCTTTCTAGGCTGCCAGTGCACACTGCCCACTCATGTTGAGCTTCTTATCCACCATCACTCCCAAGTCCTTCTCCTAAGGGCTGCTCTCCAGTCATTCTCTGTCCAACCTGTATTTGTGTTTGGAATTGCCATGACCCAGGTGCAGGACCCTGCACTTGGTTGAACGTCATGAATTTTGCACGATTCCACCTCTTGTGCCTGTCCAGGTCCCTCTGGATGGCATCCCTTCCCTCCAGCATGTCAAGCACACAACACAGCTTGGTGTCATCAGCAAACTTGTTGAGGGTGCACTCTGTCCCACTGTCCATGTCTCCAACAAAGATGTTAAACAGCACTGGTCCCAGTAAAACAGCACTGATCTCAGTAAGAAGATAGATATAGCACATAGAAGCAAACCAGAAAAGCCTCAAACTTTCCTGCCAGTCTTACCTAGAGGGAAATTTCTCTCCTAGTCCCAAGCCTGGTGGTTGAGTGTAACCATTGCACACTTCAGAGGGCAGAATGTCATAAAATGTCATAGAAAAGCAGCTTTCCTCTCATGTTCAAATTTGTCTGCTTTTCAGTACCCAGAGAAGGAAGAAAATAGCAACCAACTAAAAATGAAATTCAGCAGCAAGAGACAAAAGAAGTGTGAAACTCTTACTGTCCAGTGCACACAAGCAGTAGCAGCCCTGAAATCTGAGACTTTTATCATGTGGCCACAGGTCTAAAGAAGTCACCAGTCACATTCTCTGCTTACAAGTATGCTTGAATATACTAACAAACTAGTCAAAATACTTTATTCTCAGGGACAATGCAGGATGAAGAAAATAGAGCATGAGCTAGTGTCTTAGGGTGGTGTAAGGCAGAGACATTCTGGTTATTATTTCAACGAGTGCAAAACATTGCTGGTTTTCCTTCTGTTAAGACAATCAGGTAATTGTCTTAATTGCTTTTATTTGCCAAGACCATAACTCACTCAGTCCATCTGTAATTATGCAGTTGATCCACTGCTGGATGGACCAGAATGGCCTGTATTTTAGGCTGGTTTGTGCTTACTTCCTTTAACAGGAATTGGTGTGGGCTAGGCCTTTTTCTGCAAACCTAAGTAGTTTGTTTTCTGGACCTACGTTTTCTAAAAATAAATAGTAAAATATTGGTGTTGGTCAGCCAGAACTTCTGCAAAAACTTCTTAAAATGGAGTGGGAGCCTTCAGGTATCTGTTTAGGGTTGATTTTAATCCCAATGTAGGATTTTGAAATACCACTGACAGCTTCAGCCACCAAACACTGCAAAATCTTAGTCAGATAGACTCCCTGAAGAGGAGGTCTCCCTTCAGCTGTACTAAAGGAAGAACTTCATATCCATCCCTTATAAAAAGTAAAGTGAGGTTAAATGTGAAAAGTAGCATTGCAGTGTCTGTCCCCTATATACCATTTTCCTCTCACATCTAAATGATAAACTGCAACAGAATTTCTTTCCAAGGTTGTCCCACTCCAGCAACTGCTCCACAGAGGATGGCTGCATTTTGTCACATCTGTCATCTTTTAACATCTTTGGTAATAAGGTCTGCACAAAGCACCTGCTCCTTTAGCAGCTTCTGTCAGTAGGCTTCAAGCAGAGCCAGGGGGTGCATCTGCCCAGCTTCCAAATTTGCTGATAGATTGTCAGCAACTCTATCAATGGGTCCTTGGTTTTTGGCACAGATACCAATAATCCTTGCTTTCTTCTAATCCTCCCATCTGTAATAACCTGCTGGAAGCCACTTTTGATGGGCAGCTGTGGCTAATTGGTTTGTTTTGAGGAGATCAATAATGTTTTCTTCAAATAAGGCCTGTTTGGGGGATATGGGGCAAGAAGTGATCAAAGTGCCTGCAGTTCTTCAGCTTTTTCTGTGATACACGCTGGATACATTGATCTTCTCAACAGCCCCATAGGTGATTTCTCAGGGGAGATTCCTCAACACCCAGCTCCTCATTTTCCTGCAGTAGCCCTTACTTGCTGAGACCTGTGAAGGATGGCATTACTTCTGCCAGATTTGCTTGTAAAACAGGGCTGCATAGGGAAGAGTGTGGCCAGTAGGTCAAGAGAGGTTATTCTTCTTCTCTACTTGATACTGGTGAGGCCACAACTGGAATATTGCATCCAGTTCTGGGGTCCCCAGTTCAAGAGAGACAGTGAAGTACTGGAGAGAATCCAGTGTAGGGCAACAAAGATGATTAAGGGATTGGAGCACCTCCCTTATCAGGAAAGGCTGAGAGAGCTTTTCTCATGTTAGATACTGCAGATGGCAAGCTCAGGACCCCTCTTACCAGGGCAGCTATTGAACTCATGAGGGTTTGACAGACGTCAAAGGTATTCAAGACCCACTTTCCTGCCACCTCCCAACTGGGTGGGTTGTGCAATTATTTGCTTTACCTAGCAAGGTAAAGCAGTTTCTTGCTAAATAGGCTTGTCCTCACATTTCCAGCTCAGGAAAACCTGGGCTGAACTCTGGAAGAGTCTTCAGTTGAGAAGATAGCCCATGTATACCCTGGCTTTTGGGGCATGTGTTTGATAGCCCCAAGGGGTAAGACTTTGTTGTGTCTTAGTTTTAGCCACAACACTATGAGAGAGAGCCTGAACCATGCTTGAGGTGGCTTAGAGGCTGAAGCAGTAGAGAATGACACAAGGAGATGCAGTGGATGATGACCTCTACACAGCTTTATTTAAAAAGCTGAAAAATTTAATATCTAAAATTTAGTCTTAGGACTTTTTTTCTTCCAGTCCAGTATTAATTCTTGTTAAAATAGCCTCCTTGTTTTAAAATGAAAAATACACCTGATGGTGTCACCTTATAAAATTGCCTTGGAAAAGGCATTAATTCAATTTAGAGGCCTCTGGCTGAATTCATCAGTGTCCAGTCTGACTGTGTGCCCAACAGAGGCAGGGAGCCAAAGCAATATAAAACGCCTGTCCTCCTCGTTTGTGCAGAAGGACTTAAAAGGCGTATGTAAGAAGGTGCCACACTAGGGACCCTCAAACCACTGTCATCTGAGGAGATATGGCCTTTTGGTGATGCTTCTACCTCCTACTCCACTTCCTGTCCTTCTTTCTCCATGTCTCCCTATAACTTGCTGAGAAATGTCACCTCCTCCCACTGTCTCACTACTGTCATAACGTACAGTCAGGAGCATCCAAATGTGGCTGCAAGGCGGCAGGGTGGTTGTTAGATCACATATTTGCTTGCAAGGTGAATCCTTAGAAGGGAAGACAGCTAGTGAGTAGAGCAGGAATTGGCCCCATCTCCTTCGCACCGAAAGGTGGATTTTCCTTAATGAAAGTCCTCTGTGCTAAGAATTTTACATGTGTTTTCCATTTTAAATAAGCAGTGGGCTAAATCTTAAAAGTTAATGATTTTGCTGGAGGGGAGAAAAAGAATCAGCAGCTAAAGTTTAGAAATCTCACTGTAATTACAAAACTGCTTGGTTACTGGGAGAGGGAAGGCTGGTGAGTGATTAGAAGAAAAATAAGGGATCAGGAATTTCAATACCCACCTCTGACTCAGTTGGTAATGCATGAAAATTTTCTTAACTTCTTTATGCCTTAGGTTACCATAGTGGTACACAGTGGTACTTTAGTTATCTCCTGGGCATTTGGAAGATTTATGAATACCAGGCTTGAAAAGTACATTGCCATCAGAGAATGAGGAGTATTACTATCTACAGATGCCAAGAAGCATTTGTAGTCTCAACACTCCTGGTGAAGGCCAAACGCAGAAAATATTTAGAAATAATAATAATAATAAATTAAAAAGGAACCTCCAAAAATATAATGCTGTTTGTTTCGGAGACTTGGGCAAAAGTTTAGAACAATCTAACCATTGCTAATCTAAAATCTCTCATCCCTGTAGAATTTTTTTCTACTGCTGGGGAAAAACTACTATATACTATTTAATGCTTATTATATGTCATTTACAATGGAGTCACTGTACACAGAAAGGTAGCAAAAGGCAAGGTGTAATGCAAATTGAACTGAAGCTCCCAGAGCAAGGAGAGCAGCACAACTTTCTTTGTAAGACAAGATTGACCCTCTGTAAACCTAGTTAAAGAAATAACTGTTAAAGTCTAAAAATCTTCAAGTGGAAAATAATTCTGTTAAAGCCTAGACTTTTAGGCTCTAATTTTAAGAATTTTAGATTTGACTGAGTGGCTGCAGTAAGTACAATACTCTATTTTTAGGTACTGCAGGTGTTGCAAGTTTGATCCTCTTCTACTACCATTTTGCTTGGAAAGGTTACATTTGATTTCTTTTCAGGCAGTTCAGATATCAGTGAACAAAGTCAAGCAGGAACCAAGAGCCCTCAAAGAACAACTTATCTGAGAAACATTCCTGAGTTGAATTTGTACTCTGTCCTTTTTATGACTTACTGGAGTGGAGAATAAGCCTAACTGTGATGAAGGGGTGAAGTAGTAAAGAATAAGGTATAGCTTTGATTACCACTAATCGAGCACTACAGATGTTCAGGTTTGACTGTCTGTATTAGCGGCAAGCTGACAACTGTGATATGAACAGTTTCTTTGCCAAAATGGGAACCAGGATTTACACATAGGCTTGCAGGTAGGTAGGGGTGTAAGAAATTCATTGCTGTAATGGCCCTGCAGCCGTGGTCTGCCGAACAAGTTTCGAAAGACAAGACTGAATGTCCCATTGGCATCAATGACCCAAAGTTTGTGGCAGTGGAGAAATGCTATGGTATAGTCTGTATGTCTTCCCATCCTTCCTGATTATTCTTCATTCCTGGAAGACTGTCTGAGTTAATGCTTCCTTTAGTTTATTTTGAGTGCCCAGGGAAAATCTGATGCACCAATGGTCATTCAGAAATGCCAGAAACTGTGATGGAAAAGACTTACAGGAGACATGAGACCTGTAGTACATCCTGAGGAAGACCTGAAGCAGCCAGGCTTTTATTTTCAGACACCCTCACACAGCTGAGGCTGAACTCTCTTGGGCTGACCAAGACCTTCTCAGTTTCCGCAGGGTTCCCTGTGAGGAAAGCTTTCCTGTCCAGGTGACAGGCAGGATCTGTGCTGCATGTGAGCTAAGTAAGCATGGTAGATCTTCTGCTGACATTAATAATTTAATTCACATTTGAAATTCAGAGTTAAGGGAAACTTTTGACACATGCCTCCTTGTAGGTAGACACCAGAGACATGGAAATGTCTCTGGTGTCTCTGTTTTCTATGTCTCTGTTTTCTATGTGTCTAACACATAGAAAAATCAGAAATTGCTTGTTGCTTTAGGCTTATTATAATTTGTTGCTCCCTAGGGAATGTATCAGCCATTCACTTTGCTGGTGTAATAAAAATTATTCGTTCTTTAACTTTATTTTTTTTGTAGTGACTCTGAAGCTAAGAAACTCAAAATATGAAAATGAAGGGATGAGAAGTTGAGTAGTTTAACAAATGGCAATAAGAATAGAAGCTGTGGATACTCCGAACAAGAAGAGATGCTGTAGACTTTAAAAAAACCTACGTGTTTACTTTCTTCATTTACAATGGCATAAGAAGTCTGTCCCATTACGCAACTTGTGAAGGGATTCATTCTCATCAGGTAGACTAAAGTGAAGTCCATGTGTCCATCATGTAATAGGTTGTTCATCGTGCCACAGAAAACACTCTTCTCATTTCCCTCCACTGGAACAAGTAAGCTGAGGGCCCAGGAACCCACTGCCTTACCTATACTGAGAAAATGAGTGGTATGAGAGGTGGCATCTTTTTTTCCCAAGTCCAGGGAGAAATCATGTTGGAAATGAGTGTCTATCCTGTCCCCAAACCCCATGTGCTACTCACTGGATCTCAGGTTTGCATCAATTTCAACCTGCCAGCCCCACTACTTCTAGAGGAGGCCTTTGATCATGCTGTATTAATTAATGATCAAGCAGTCACCAAGCAGCTCTGGCTTTTGGTCCTCTAGAAATGCTAGACAAATGGCCATGGTGTGCACACACCACAGAAATTCTACATGCAAGGGAAGGTTGGTGTTTCAGACTCACTTCTGTTGTGACACAGAGCCAACTTGTGCAGTGTGGCTAGATTGGCTAGCAGAGATACCAGGAAACTTAATGTTCCTCATGGTCATGTGAGATAGTCCTGTCTTGGTGAGCATTTGCAACTCCTTGTATTGTATAGCTCAATCAGCATTCTGCAAGTGCTTCTCTTTCCAGTTTGTATGGTGGAAATCACAGTATATATTTCTTTGTGTCACTGGAGCAGGATTTGCTTTGTGTAGAGCTCCTCTGGCTAAATTGCAGAATACTGAGAGTGATTTGGTGCACAATTGTGGCAGGTGGTTCAGGCTTTGAACCAAACTGTGCAGTCATTTAGAAGGCTAAAGGTCACTTGGTTTTCATGCAATTTATTGCCATCCCTTGTGTCCTGTCAAGTTCATGACAAGTGAGAAACAGTGGCACTAGTGCAATGGCCTGGCTCAAAGTAACCTTAGTATATTGTTAGTGCTCAGGGTCATTCAGGAGAAAAAATTCTTGTGTGAAGTAGGGCTAGCAGGAATTTAATGAGCCAGTATCCAGATCACTGGATGATAGTTTGTGACCACTCGCCTGTTTTTTTTTTTTCAGCAGTCACATCAAAGAGTCTGAACCCACAAAACAGTTTTGCAATGAGAAAAGGGTATTTGGCTTTGATGCAATTCCATTTTATTGATGATATTTCATTTTCTGTAATCCTGGAGAGAGAAATGTCTTGTCTGGCTGCTGTGCCCTGTTTTTAAATGTTTCTCTGAGAAGTGTCATTCCTGAGAAATGGGAATGTGAGTCTGGAATCAGAAACAAAACAAACCCATGGGCTAGCTTGGTCCTCCAGCTCACTGGAAACCAGGCCCAGGCTTGTCATCTCTGCTGCATATCTTCTTGATTTGTAGAAGGAAAGTTCAGTCTTTAGGTGCACACTTGCCTGTTTATTCTTTGATAAGCCTTTCTCAAGTGTCTATACAGTTTGTACTTGATGTGTTTGTGCATTTCCAACACACTTATCCTGGCTTCTCTTGTCTGGAACAGGCTTTTCAAATTCCTCTACTGGTGCAATGATCTTTTAGAGTAAACATGGGTTTTATATTAATTTAGTGCACTAAGCAGATAATCCACGATGTGCATGCTTCCTTCCTGCCTCCAGAAGTGGAGATCCTCTCTGCGTATGTTATCTTATTGTGCTCACTGCCCATACTGCTGGGGTTTGCAAGAACCTGAATGGCATCCTTGAAAGTTAGTACAGGTGGAAATGGTTTTGTTCATATCAGGATGATCCTTCATGAAACAGGAGTCATTGGCTGGGGATAACACGCCAATGCAGCTCTAAGGTAGCATATTTACATGATGCAGCCCTTTACCTGATAACTGACTCCTTTCACAAAGATGTCTGACCCTTGATAATGAACCCTAGTGCTCCTGATTCTCCCCAGGCCTGGTTGAGGAGCTCCATTTCAGGGCCATAAAATAACAATGAAACTACTGCAACCAAAGGACAGCTGCAGCCAACAACTCCATAGAAAGTTATGGTAAAGTAAGAAAATCCCTTTTGTGTCTGTCTGAAAATGGGGATGCTGAGGACAGAAGTCAGCCTGCTGAGCATTACTGACCAAATAAGACCAAGGAGGCAGGAAAACTATGACTTTAGTTTATTAAGCATTTATTCTCTCTCTTCTGTCCCACTGCTTTCATCCCCATTTTCCCTGACTGCTGAAGGTCACAATACCTGAATTTTTAGTTTGTAGTACCCACTGCCTTTGCTCTTCCCTCTTCTGATTTACTGCAGGGTTTTAAATTCACTTTATGTCTTTTAAGGCTACTTGAACTCCAAAATACAGGGAACAGCCATATTCTCCTGAGCATGAGACTTACTTGGCTCAGATATTTTGTGAAAGTATAGGAACTTTTTCATTGTTTCTCACTACTTTAGCTGTCTTTGCACTGCAGATGTTGCAGACTGTGAAAGGGCTGGATAGATGCTAAATCAAATGGTTTGAAGGGACAAATATATAGTTCCCATCTAGCACTAAGCAAGATCAGTGAAACCTAAGCATCATTTGGAGTCCAAAAAGAGAAACACTGGGAAAGATGAGGAGCCAAGCAGATGCAAAGAGGATTGTTCAGATGGACCAGGAAGAATACTGTCCTTCTTAAAAGAGTAACAGGCCTGTTTTGTTCTTAGTACTCTAGAGTGGTATCCCAGCTTTCAAACACCTTTTGTTAACTGAATCTGTGCTGATGTGTGCCCTAGGAAAGCTCTCCAGAAAATGAATAGGTGGTTTTCAGTGCTTTCAGCCCTGTAAATACAGTCATCCTGAGTTTTCCTTCTGAAAATGATAGTAGTTCAGTAGTTCAAATAAATCACAGTGACACTCTCAAATTATTTCTTTCAGCAATATAAGATGAGCTTGACACAAGATATTAATTACTGAGATCTATCTTTGTGTCAAACACATAATGAACAAAGAAATCTGATTCTGACAAGCGAAAATGGAAACCATTTCCAAAATGCTCCTTCTGAAAGCCACCTTCTTTCGGGGATAGGTTCTTAGTGTTTCTTCCACTCTATGTTTCTAACAGAATGCAGAGATTTATAGACCATAATTCTTTACTGTAAGGATACTTTAGTAAGGGAGTACCCTAGCCCACCACTAAAGAGTGGAGCAGAGGATGGAAGGGTAGGTAAAGGTTGCAGGTCATCTTGGACAGAGTGATCGTGAAATCATAGAGTTTTTAATTCTTGGAGAAGCAAGTTGGCAGCCAACAGAACTGCCATCTTGGACTTCCAAAGGACAAACTTTAGCCTGCTTAGGAACATGGTTGCGAGTGTCCCTTGGGAGACAGGGCACGTCTGAAGGGCACATGCCCTGAAGGACATAGGTGCCCAGAAAGGCTGGTCATACTTAAAGGAGGAACTCTTAAAAGCACAGGCCATCCCCAGGTCCTGAAAAATGAGCTGACCAGAAAGAAGACTACCTCAGGAATAAAAGGAAAGTTTATGGTCTTTGGAAAAGGGTGTTGGCAACTTATGAGCAATATCAAGATGTAGTGAAGCTGTGCAGGGGGGAAATAAGAAGGGGCAAAGCTCAAGCAGAACTTATCTTGGCCACTACGACTAAAGATAACAAGAAGAGGTTCCTTCAGTACATCAATAGAAAAAAGACTAGGGAAAATGTAGGCCCACTGACAAATGAAGTGGGCACCTTAGTGGTGGAAGACACAGAGAAGGCAGAGTTACTGAATGCCTTCTTTGCTTCACTCTTCACTGCTAAAGCTGTCCCTCATGAATCCCAGACACTGGAGACATGGAGGAAATTCTGGAGAGAGGAAGATTTCCCCTATGTAGAGGAGGACTGGTTTAGAGACCACTTTTCCAAACCAGGCATCCATAAGTCCACGGGCCCTGATGGGATGCATCCATGAGTGCTGAGAGAACTGGCAGATGTTATTGAGAGGCCACTCTCAATCATCTTTGAAAGGTCATGGAGAACAGGAGAAGTGCTTGAGGACTTATGGAGCAGATCATCTTGACTGTCATCACTAACCATGTAATGGACAACCCGGGGATCGGGCCTAGTCAACATGGGTTTATGAAAGGCAGGTTCTGCCTGATGAACCTGATCTCTTTCTATGACAAGGTGACCTGATTACNGAATATGAGCCAGCAGTGTGCCCAGGTGGCCAAGATGACCGATAGCATCTTGACTTGTATAAGAAATAGTGTGACCAGCAGAAGTAGGGAGGTGATTGTCCCCCTGTACTCAGCACTGGTGAGGCCACACCTTGAGTATTGTGTCCAGTTCTGGGCACCTCAGCACAAGAGAGATATTGAGGTGCTGGAGCGAGTGCAGAGGAGAGCAACGAGGCTGGTGAAGGGCCATAAATCTTATGAAAAGTGACTGAGGGAGCTGGGACTGTTTAGTTTGAGGAAGAGGAGGCTGAGGGGAGACCTCATCACTCTCTACAACTGCTTGAAAGGGCATTGTAGAGAGGTTGGTGCTGGTCTCTTCTCACGGGCAATTAGCAATAGAACAAGAGGGAATGGCTGCAAGCTGCAGCAGGGTAGGTTTAGGCTGGACATTAGGAAAAAAATCTTCACAGAAAGAGTGTTCAGTCACTGGAATCAGTTGCCCAGGGAGGTGATTGAGTCACCATCCCTGAATGTGTTTAAGAGTCAATTAGATGTGGTGTTGAGGGGTATGGTGTAGGGGAGAACTTTGTAGAGTAGGGCTGATATTTGGACTCGATGATCCCAAGGGTCTCTTCCAACCTAAATGATTCTAGGATTCTATGACTGGAGAAAGGCAAATATCACTCCGTCTACAAAAGGGCAAGAAGGAGAACCCAGGGAACCTCTGTCCCTGGGAAGGTAGTACAGTGACTTGTTCTGGATCTCATCTCCAAGTGTTGAACAACAGGAAGTTATTGGGAGTATTCCACACAGATTTACCAAAGGTAAATCATGCTTGACCAATCTGATAACCTCTATGATGTTATCACTGGGTGGCTGGATGAGGCAAGAGCAGCAGATGTCATCTACCTTGACTTCAGCAAGGCTTTTGACACTGTCTCTCATAACATCCTCATTAGGAAACTGAGGAAGTGTGGGTTAGATGAAGGGGCAGTGAGGTGGACCAAGAGCTGGCTGTGTGACAGGACTCAGAGGGTTGTAATTAATGGAGCAGAGTCAAGTAGGAGGCCTGTAACAAGTGGTGTCCCCCAATGGTCAATACCCGGTCCAGTCTTGTTCAACATATTAATCAATTACCTAGATGGGGGGACCGAGCGTATCCTCAGCAAGTTCGCTGATGATACAAGACTCACAGGGCTGACTGGAACTCCAGAGCGCTGTGCCACCATTCAGCATGACCTGGACATGCTGCAGAGCTGGGCAGAGAAGAACCTAATGGGGTTCAACAAAGGCAAGTGTAGGGTCCTGCAGCTGGGGAGGAAGAATGCCAGGCACTAATACAGATTAAGGGCACACTTGCTAGAAAGCACTTCTGAGGAAAATGATCTGGGGGTCCTGCTAGATAGTAAACTATACATGAGCCAGCAATGTGCCCTTGTCACCAAGAGGGCAAATGGAATCCTGAGCTGCATATGGAACAGTGGGACCAGTAGGTCAAGGGAGGTCATTCTCCCCCTCTACTCAGCACTGGTGAGGCCACAATTGGAATACTGCATTCAGTTCTGGGCTCCTGGTTCAAGAGAGACAGCGAACAACTGGAGACAGTCTAACGGGAGGCAACAAAGATGATTAAGGGATTGGAGCAACTCTCTTATGAGGGAAGGCTGAGAGAGCTGGGACTCTTCAGCATGGAGAAGAGAAGGCTGAGGGGAGACCTTACTAATACCGCTTATTATAGTCTCTGAAGGGTGGGTTGAAGGAGGATGGAGATGGACTCTTCTCAGTGGTTCCCAGTGTCAGGACAAGGGCTAATAGGCACAAACTGGAACACAGGAAGTTCCATTTGAATATGAGAAAAGGCTTCTTTACAGTGAGGGTGACAGAGCACTGGAACAGGCTGCCTAGGGACGTTGTGGAGTCCCCTTC
Organism: Jacana jacana; assembly: GCA_013400555.1. NCBI lineage: Eukaryota > Metazoa > Chordata > Aves > Charadriiformes > Jacanidae > Jacana > Jacana jacana. Next base: position 13,975 of record VZTM01003946.1, on the reverse strand, counting down.
TCTGGAGACCTTCAATACCCACCTGGATGCAGTCCTGAGTAATGTGCTCTAGACAATCCTGCTTTAGCAGGGGAGTTGGACTAGAAGATCTCTAGAGCTCCCTTCCAACTCTGACAATGCTCTGGTTCCATGACACTTAGGGCACATAGAAGCACAGTGAGCGCCATGGGCCATTTCAGCAAGGTCAAGGATCAACCCACTTCATTTTAAGATGTACAGAACATCAGAGCACTGTCTGTGTCATCCATTCTTCTGCTAATCTAATATATGATTTTTTCTCATGCTGATTGTACATCTATGATGAATATTGTACAGGTCACTTCTTCAGCTACAGATTGCAGCTGTGTACCACTAGCTTGCAGCAGGTTGGAAGTCAGTGCTGTGCAATTGCAAAGTGATTAATGTGGCTCTTGGGCATGTCCAGTTCTGAAATTCTAATGGAGTTTTGCTTGGAGAGGGGAATTGCACAGATCTACACTCGGTCCTGTTTAATCAATGCCAGGGAGAATTCTGGATGGCATTTCCTCCACTCTGCCTCTGGTGAGGCTGTGGTCTAGGAAGTGAGGTTACTAACCTGATGGGAGAAAAGATAATCTGATTCTGAAGCTGTTGGCTCCAGGGATTCACTGCCTTGGTGACTTTTACTTTTCATTGTTTATTAAGATCACAATGATTTGACACCAAAACCATGAGGTCAGGAGTCCCAAATTAAGAAAATAAATACACGTCACTTCTACTGTAAAAATATCTCTGCAAATACACTTTTCTATGAGAACAGATGATTGCATCATTTCTGCTTCTGCAGAATGTTTTATTTTGGTAGGATACAGCCCTTATCTCAGTTGCTGTTTTTTTTCTTAAGCTTTTGTTTTATGTGAGTTTTCACCATTATCTCATCTCTGGGTGCATTAGAACCCAACTCTGTGATCACAACAAAGAGAAATCAGCCTTACCAGTTGTTTTCATGGTTTCTTGAAATAATTAGGGTTTTCATTCCAATTTGCAATGAAATAGCATAATTTCACACACCTAGAAATTCTTGTCAGCTCTAATTTTAAAGCAATGGGCGATACGATTTAATGTGTTAGATAAATAACTTGCATGCAATGCCTACACTGAAAGAAGACGGATTACATGTACTTCCTTCTTTCCTCGTTGTCTTGTAGACTGTCTTGTTTGAAGGACAGCCAAGTAAGGACTGAAATGTGCTTTAGATAGACTCAAATAGCTTTTTTTGCCTTTTCTCCTTTCTGACCAGGGGGATTTAACTTGCAATGTGTAGCACAGAAGCATACGCTCTATTTGGTACAGGTTCAAGAGCACAATAATTAAAGGAATAAATCACCAATATATGCTCAGTATTTGTGGAAATGAAGATTATAAAGCACTAGAGAGCTGCAAATACTAGCAGCTAGAGAAAACAGTCCTGGAAAGTAATTTGTCTCTGAAGTTACCTCCTTAAGGAAGAGATTTAATTATGATTATAATATTCTTATTCTTTTCTTTCTATAGGGACTAGAACTTTGGAAATGGGTCTAAGTAGTGGTACAGGCCAACAAATCCAGAAATGTCCCCAAATATAAAAACCTGCAGTATTTAAGACATCACCTTCCAGAGAGAAGAACGTGGAGGATAACTTTTCTACCTCTCTCAGGCACCATTTAATCTTTATCTTTAAAAATATTCCAGCTTTTGGTTCCTGTGGAAAGAAGGGGAGGTTAAAATGTCCAGGAGGTTTTTATATCTGCTACATAAAGTCATTGTTTTGCTCTCTGTCCTCTTGAAGCTAGCCCGAATTTAGAGCCAGATACACTATACAACAAATTTATTTTTGATTGCTTAATATGGGATGCAGAAACCTGCAAGCTTGACCTTCTTTCTGACTCTCCTTTCCTTGTCCCAGATACAAGCATGGTAATACTCAGTATCACTATACTCAAATATTTGTGGATGCTGCCTCCCAGTTGTGTCCGTACAGTACATTACCAAAGAGCTCGGCAGAAAACTTTGTGGTATGTGTACAGACATTCAACCTTTGGGGCTATTTTTTTATTGGCTTGACATACAGTAAAGCAAGCAGGAGCTCAGCTACTGAGGAGTGGTAAATTTGTTACAGAGCTGTTGAGATTAAATGCATCACTTCATCATCCTTGAAGGTTTTTGGAAAGGTTCCACATCTCGCTCCCATTTCTTGAGGGAGTCCTCATGGAAGGATCTGCCGCAGTTCATTCCAGCACTAACCAAGAACTGAGGGGCAGGGCAAGAAGAATGATAGCTGATAAGGCACAATAGATCATAAATGAGATACTTGGAGAGGTTTTAGACAATCCTTGAGTGTAAGGATTGAGTTTCTGCGGTCTTCATTTGACTCACACTAAACGAGGAGTGCAACTGGCCTATTGGTATCAGACTACCTTGCTAAGGACAAGCTTGTTATCCAGGTGAGACTGTAGAGTCTCAAAGTAAAACATTTCATAAATGAGAGGAAGTGCCTAACATTTATACCACCAGGCTTGCTGTTTTCTTTCTGTGGTAAATGCCAATGCTGAAAGGCACATAAGAAACAGAATCTATTCTGTTCTTCATAATTTTGGACAATAGAGGTTCCAAACTGTTTAAATTTGGAACCACTCAAATGCTAAAAAGACATCAAGCCAAATATAAAATACTTTATAAATATACTTCAATACGACTTGTTAATTTTTCTGTGATTAAAGTAAGAAATCTCTTGTGACATTTTCAAAACAAAATGGGACAACCTCAATAAGTCATTTACTTTTTTTCTAATAATAGTTTGAAATAGTTTGATAGTTTGGAAACAGTATCCTGAGAAGCAGTTCACTTTCAATGAAACTGCAAGGAAAATCTCTTCTGTCTAAAATATTTCAACCAGCTCTGGGATTGAAAACATCCTGGGTTAACATTTATTTTACAGACAGTCAGATCTATTTCCTGGCAAGACCACCTGGCTGGTAAATACCAGGGGATAAAACCAACATATACAAGGCTCAAGATAAAGGTTTCTGTCACAAATAAATCATTGCCTCAGCAGTACATAAATGGAAAGTGGGAGAGGAGAGACTGTAAGGTTTTGATTATGTGGATTTATTAGAATTCAAGTCATGCAACATATGAAAAACATTCTCAGGGAACAATAATTCACTTTACTTTGGACTGGATAGACTAGGAAATACGGCATCTTGCCTCAGTTTTCAGAGCTGGTATTTCATATGCATGGGAAATGCGTATCGTGGTTTTGACCCTCAAACCAGGACAATGTGTCAGTAAGGAATGAATCTGAGGTTTAACCAAATTTTTCAAAGTGATTAGAGACACCAGATTGGTAATGGAATCTTATTTTTGGAAGGCTAATGTAGAAATGCCTGTTTGGTGTCTCATCAAAACCGGGCACCCAAAAGTGAGAAACACATCCTAATTTAGTACGTCTTATTTAGTGATTATTCTAGACCCTCTTTGGAAGACAAACCATACAATACCAATAGTTCTCTGAGTAAGAAGAGATTGTATATTTGTAAGCAATCTAGCAGTTGTCAACACTGGATAGCAAGAACAGTAGACAAACCCATAAAAAATAAATATGATCTGCTCATAGGACTTTTTAGCACCTTGGTTTGCCATTTTCAGGAATCTTATTTTAAAAGCCTTTGTATATTGCCCAGAAGTAGGCTTCATCAACTTTATTAGCCTGGTGTCAAGTGACATCAAGTGGTCATTTGAAGAAATCATTTGTGTCTTTCCTTCACAGCAGTGGCCTTAGACTACTCTGCAGACCCAAAAAGGCTGAGATGCACAGAAACATAGTAAGAGCTCAGTACTAATTCATTCTACTGCATTAAAAACAAACATTCACAAATGTGTCCAATCTGTGCATGTAATTTGTGCACTCCACGAAAGACTACACTTTTCCCATGATCCACTGAGCCAAATATTTGGGAAACAAATTCTTGAAGTTACTCAGGATTTCTCTACTTCCTGAACTAGCTATATTTACTGCTATCAGCCAATACATTCCTAAATATATTGAAACAGAGCTTGTTTCAATAAACAAATTCAACTGACCATTAATGTTCATTTCACAAGCATCTGAAAACTTTTGCAAAATGCAGGTGGGCCATGTTTTAGGAGCATGGATGAGATTTCTAGAATAGTAACCCTGAGCAACCTGCTCTGCAAGACTGTGCTTGAGCATGGGTGTGACACTAGACAGTCTCCAGGTATCCCTTCTGTCCTGGTTTGAGGTAAAACAAACCAATTTTCTATTCAGTAATTTTACTTTTTTAGCTGGTCCTCTTCTAACTAACTAAAGTCTGAAAATAACTGCACATTGTT
>VZTM01003945.1:0-15241 GCA_013400555.1 Jacana jacana | reverse complement strand
ATTAATAAAAAAACCCCAAAAGTGTTGGTCTCAGTATGATTTCCCCTCCCAAGTATTTCTGCAAATTGGTCACCGTTCGGCTATTTGGGTAATTTTCTACCCACCTTACCATCTTCCTATCAAAGATGCATTTTACTAGTTTGGCAATAGGACCCTATGGGAATCTGTACTGAAAGCATCACTAAATTTAAGGTAAATGACCTCTGTGGTGGTCTTCTTGTTCACAAAGCCAGTCATTTCTTTGAAGAAAACAATGTCATCATGCATAGATGGAAAACCCATGCTGGCTGTTTTCAGCAACAGCCTTATCTGTTTCTTTTGTCATTTGGTATCTGGCCTCATTTAACTGTAGCCTCATCCTCATATTTTGTGTAGTCTTAATTCTATTGGTGACATACATATAGAAGCCCCTTTACAGCCCTTGCTAGTTTCAGCTCTGGCTGAGCTATGACTTTCCTAAATCCAACCCTGTAAGCTAGAGCAGCCACTAAGATTGCTCTAGGATTCCTGCTAGGAATACTGTCCTTGGTTCCTGCTCCTGAATACTTCTTTTTTTTGTATTCGAACTCAGCCCTGAGTCCCTTGTTCACTCATGCTGGCCTTTGGTAACTCTTTGTTAACTTTCTGCACAGCATAATAAATCACCCTTGTGCTTTGAGGAGGTTACCATTCATCATCAGCTTTTCTGCGCCACTTTTCCACTCAGAGCTAGGTCCCACAGGATCCTGCTAGACAGGTACCTCAAGCTAACATATACTGTCCAGAAGGCTGGATTGTGGTTCAAGGATGATTGTAAGAGCTTTTTAAGAGAAGTTTAGTTCACTCTTTACCATGTCTCTCTAGAGTTGTACCTGTCCTTACCCCAACTGTCTAAGCCGAAGATGTATTATCACCCCATCTAACAGAAGATCTAATGACCTTGAAACAATAAAATATGTGGCTTTGAAGATATTCAGGTACCTACATTGCTTTAAATGAAAGTTAGAATATTCCTGCATAGATAGCTGGATATAGCCCTAAAATGTCTTGCATTTAGACAGTGTATTATGCTAATGTATACTTGGCTCAAAGTTGAATGTCAGCAAAAACTGTACATCCAGGGAAACGAACCAAAATCACATTGAGTGAGCACATACAATCACGATGCATGGGTAGGAAGGAATAAACCAATCCATATGCAGCCTGGAGAAGTGAAAACAGAAAATACTGGCAAAATCTAACTCCACATACATTTGGCAAGTGGTATCTACAAGATGAGTGATAGGAACCTCTCAAATTGCCTGTCAGTTTCTTTTGACTATACCAAGTCATTCCTGGTAGCTATTAATGGATAGCTAAACAAAATAGTATATGTCATTGGTACATTTGGATGACTACACAAGATCTGAGATCTGAGATGAAAAAGGTTAATGTGGACTTCATTCCTCTTCCCAAATTCAACTTCCCTAGGAAAGAAGAAAAACAGACTTATATATACTTTTTTTCTGAGACCGCATCTGGAATATTGTGTCCAGTTCTGGGCCCCTCAGATCAAGAAAGACAGGGAACTGCTTGAGAGAGTCCTGGGCAGGGCTACCAAGATGATTAAGGGAGCGGAGCATCTGCCATATGAGGAAAGACTGAGGGAGATGGGTCTCTTTAGCTTGGAGAAGAGGAGACTGAGGGGTGACCTCATTATTGTTTATAAATATGTAAAGGGTGAGTGTCAGTTGGATGGAGCCAGGCTCTTCTCAGTGATGTCCAATGACAAGACAAGGGGCAACGGTTGCAAGCTGGAACATAGGAGGTTCCACTTAAATATGAGAAAAAACTTGTTTATGGTGAGGGTGACGGAACGCTGGAAGGGGCTGCCCAGGGAGGTTGTGGAGTCTCCTTCTCTGGACATATTCAAAACCCACCTGGAAGCATTCCTGTGTGACCTGACCTAGGTGTTCCTGCTCTGGCAGGAGGATTGGACTAGATGGTCTTTCAAGGTCCCTTCCAATCCCTGATATTCTGTGATTCTGTGATTCTATTCTTCTTCCAAAGCCACTGAGTGCTGCCAGACAAGAAGATTCAAGAAACCTGTGTGCCTTTGCTCTCCAGAAAGGAGAATTTACTTGGGCCATGTTAATGAAGTACAGTGGTTTGCAAAACCATAAAAAAGATTAAACTAGAGGGTCAACAAAGTAGTAAAGAGCTACTTGGCTACCTGTATTGCCACCTGAAGGAACCTGAAGGATTCTAATTTGGAATCCAAGAGATGTCTAGAAGTCTGTGAAGAGAATGAGAAGAGATGGAGATAAAGTTCATGTTTACTGTGTGAACAATGTGAGATGTCTTTACTATTATTTATAGTTTAATTTGCATGGGTTGTGAGGAAAAACAAGTTAGGTAATGGAACTGGCCTCAGTGAACAATCTTACCAAGTGAAACTCTGACCGACATGCAACTCTGCACTGACCCATATTTCAGCTCAGATTTCTCATGCCTTTTTCCTTGTCTTTTGTAATCTTTCTGGGCAGGGTAAAAAACGTTTCCATTAGATAATAGTAATTTTCATTCTTTCCCTTGTCAAGCACTTTGAACTATAACAAGGGAAATGTATTTACCCTTTTTTGTCTTACTCACACTAGTTTTACAATTCCCCTAGACCCTTCTTTATGTGACTTTTATGTGATCTTACTTGAGTGGCATAATATATTACTTGCTCAGAATAAGAATATAAAGTTTAAGACATCCAGATTTCTGCTGAGTCCTTATTAAGAATGAGGAATCAGGTTGTACAACCTTTTTTGGTCAGCTTTCAACATCTACAGAGGAAGCAGCAGAGATGTTAAATTTTTTCTTACCTGGTTTTATTATGTATTATTAATCTACCTTTCTTTCTGATAGCTTCATATGTGTCCCTCTGATCTACGCTGTTGAAAAAGGCTCCTACAGTATATATGATCTCATTTTAATTGTATATCTAATATAATATATACAGCTTTAGACTGATCTTTGCCTCCAACAGAAAAAGTTATTTTTTTATTATTTATAACATTTATTAATAATAATTACAATAATTTATTAATTCAGAAGAAGTGTGGAAGAATACATTGGATGACATAAATTATATAATGTCTTCTGAAGTACTTATATATAAGAATCTTACTGTATTAATGTGTCCTAAAATCTATGTGTTTGAAAATCAAATAAGGTTATTAACCTTTTCTAGGGAATTTTAAGATCTTCTTTGGAACTGTTTAAAACAATTTTTTAGTCCAGAAGATAAGCAAGGTGTCAATCAAGACAGTGTGGGAAGGTATTATTCTAACTCTTACTGATAGTTTAGTACTGGTTTATTCCCAAGCCATGAAATGATAACCACAGCAAGCATAAGACACCATTAAAATGAGAGCCACTAGTAAGATAGGTGTGATTTTGTGCCTGATTTAATTTGTTTATATATTTTTCTAATGAATTGTAATTAATTTAGTCAGATGGGTAAAGATATTGTTGAATTCCATAATTAATTATATAGAAAGCACACTAATGGATAACAAATCACACCTTGTCATTATATTGACTTTGAAGAGTGAAAATAATTACCTCCACTGACATTATAGTATGGTATACACACAGGTGTGTAGAAAATGGATTTGAAAAGTATTCAAAAGCTCAAGTCATTAGTTTGCAAAGAATACCATAAAACATCACCTTTCCATCAGGAAAACCCACTGTAGACTCTCAGAAGTTGAATACCCAAGGACCTACATTTACAAAGTAAATTCTTAAACAAAACATTTTCTATTTCACCCCCATTATCATATGTTTAATGCGTTACCACCTTAATGGATTGCACACCTCACAGCAGCAGTGTGCAGAAAAGACATGGGTTTATCTCACAGCCAGCAGAGGAACCTCAGCCTCTGCAACCCACCAAGGCTGCCCAACCTCAGCAACATGACTCAGCCTCCAAGGCTGAAATGCCACTCACAACTGAGCGAGGCAGTTTTATGCTAGCTCAGATGTCTCCTTGCTCTCATGCTGCAGTCTCTGTCTGCAGCATGAAGGTGAGCAGCCTGAGAGAATGCACATTTTTGTCAAGGAGGGAGTGCATAGAAACACTGGAAGGTGCACAAAAATGACAGCATCTCTCTCTTTTTCTGTCTCTTATATACAACCTTATTTTAAATGTAAGAAGCCACATAATTGTTTTAATTGTTTTTTGCTTTTCCTTTTTCTTTTTTTGTTGCCATTTAGATTTTGTGCACTTTTTTCTATAATAGCTCCTCAAAGTTAATTCCCAATTATAAATGGGAATAAAAGAGATAAAATGTAGAATGAATATCTCACAGATACTCTCCGAGCATTCTCCCTGTGTACTGAGATTCCTCATCTCTGTTCCTTGAGGTTTTTTTTCTTAAAGTTGCAAACACTGGGCAGGGGAGGGAAATATTATTCTCTTTATACAATGATAATTTCTCCTGCTAAGAGATGTAGTTAAAAGAATTAACATTCTATGGTGTTGGTAGACCAAAGGCAGAACAAATATGCTGCCACTGCTGCTGATGTAGAGTGTATAATGGCCTGGAAAGGACTGTTATGGTTGTGTTAGAGGACAGGCACCCATCGATTAGAGAAAGCCGTTTAGAGGCTAAATGCTGCCCAGGTTCTCTTTTCACATAAACCAAAATACATCTGCATATCGTATCTGGTAATACTTTAGTGAACTGAAGACTCGTTTCCTTTGAGGAATGCGGTGGGGATATTTTATTTTATTTTATTTTATTTTATTTTATTTTATTTTATTTTATTTTATTTTATTTTNATTTTTACTGGCACAGGTTAGCTCAGTTTTTCCTTAGGCTAGTTCTAACATGGTGAAGATTGAGCACTTCTGAACCACAGGTAGGACTTCAGATAAATGAAAAACTCAGTGGCATTACATGAATGTCTCAATTTAGTGTTCTGATGACCTGACATTATGTAAATGATCGTGTGAACCAGATATATGTAATTCTGCATTTTATATTAGTCCTGTTTTAGAAAGTAGATCAAATTTCTGCTTCCCTAGCATAGTGTGTTTTCTTACAAGGTTGTTATTTTCCCTAAGGCAGATAGTTTGGTTTGTTTTATTTCCAAGTATATATGGAGGAAACCCCCCAAACAATACAGCTAAGAAGACCTTTGTTTTATTTCCTTCAACATTTTCTCTGGTAATTAGACTAGTTATGTACAGAGACTGCTGTGATGACAAACCTCTGATTTACAGGTCTTGAGGAAAACTTGGTGAACGAGTACCTGTGGGAGAAAATGATGTGTTAAGGTTATAAAAATCTTCTTTTTTTTTGCAATTCAAGCTTCATTTGTCTGTTGAATTTATATATGCCTCATGCATTTCTCATTAGTGAAAAAAGCACTGAAAAGGTTGGTAGTGAAGAAAAAAAAAATTGCCACATTTCAGAGATATTTGCATTACTTGGTTTAAAAATTCTTTTAAATTATTTTTTTATTTCTATAAGCAGCCCTGAGATGCACTGAAGCAAGCAGGAAAGCAATGATCCTGATCAGATCCGATCTCTTCCTCCCTTTGTGTGCCCTGTGCACACTTCCTACGGCTCTGTTTTAATAAGATTCTTTGCTGAGAATTTGAGAGAGCAGACCTAGTTTCTCTGGTGCATTACAATCAAGGCTAATAAATGTGGAAAAACAATATCTAAATAAAAGCGTTGGCTTATTTATTTATTTATTTATTTTATTTTATGTGCTTCAGCTTTTTATCTCGTTGAATTATTGATTTCCCAGTCTCAGATTCTGTGTGTTGGGAAATGACTTACAAATTCATGATGTTCACAGAGGCAATACTGAAAACCTTTGTAACCCATGTGACTCTTTCCTGAAATTATTACTCATCAATATGAATTAGTCATCAGATATGACAAAACAGAATGCTCTTCTAGGAAGATCTGAAAAAGGGTAAGACATTGTTTAAAGTTGAAAAATAAGAACATCTGGTTCAAATGAAAAGCAGGCACTTCTCAGATATTCTTCTTGTAAGCTGGATACAGGTGAATTTTAAATGCCTTTCAGCCATCTTTCTGCTCTGACTTCCCTTCAGCCTGTTTTCCCCAGCTGCTCAGGCTGCTGACAGGTCAAAGCCACAGCAGACAAGCTCCATGAAGCCCATGAACTGTTTTTATCTTCTGCCTGGTTCATGCTGGCTTCATGATGCAGGCTTCAGTTCACGATAAACAACCCACCTTAGGGTGCCCAGTTTTGGCTTTTATACATTGCGTAACTCTACTAGTCTGCATTAGTGAGGCTGACACTGTACTGGTAAATTAACCACATCACACATCACAAATGCCCTCACATTTTTATTTACTATTTTTATCTATTCTTATTCTTTCACTTTTCTGTTTTTCACCCATCCTCTTCCCTCCTGTATGGCCCAGTTCAGAAACTATCCATTACACTATTAGATGTCTTGACTACCCACATGAGAAAAACCAGATCCTTTTCTTTCTCTCTCTCTTTGATTTTTTTTAATTTTATTTTAAAGGTACATCTGAATGGTTATGTTTTAAAGACATATCACAAGTTAAACTCTTCTCCTGGATCACGAAGACATGCAGTATGTAACATTGTTATTGTGGCTTAAATGACATAACAACATTGACTTAACTGCTTTGCTGATGGGCCCCCTAGGTTTTCTTTCATTTTCTACAGATTTATTTACTTTCTGAACTATCTGTTGATTACTTTCTGATCACATATGCAATTAAAATTTGCAAAATGATATTGCTTGCTGACATTTATTGATTTCAATGTAGGTTTTGGGGAGAACCATCTGTACAGAGAGTCAAAATTCTTAAGTCCAATTCATTCATGATGTCCTATTTGCATGATCTTTAGCATATCACCTTAAAAGAGTAAATACAGCGAGAATTGCAAGCATTTTCTGTTATAGAACTGATAAATCATCAAGTTTCTTAGCAGTAATATATGACCAATTAGTTTCTGAATTTTATCAGACTGAAATATCACGTCACTTCTTTTGTCGGTTTAGGTACTGTTTCCTCTACGTGATTTACTAATGAACAGCTCATTCATTTAATGAGGGGTATACTATGTCTCCCCAGCTCCCAATGCTTACCTTCCTCAACCCAGTTTGGAGGCTCAATATGCTCTTTTCAATGTTAAAGGGATAGATCCACTGAGCTGTGCATTCTCTGTCACTTTGCAGATCGCCCAAATAATTGATGCAAACACTTAGAAAGACTGAAAGCCTGGCAGCAACTTGATACTGGACATGAGGTTATCAAATGTATTCAGGTAAATACAAGTTCAGAATGACTGACAGGTGTCAGCTTTTCTTCCAGGGACACCATAAANTTTAAAGGTACATCTGAATGGTTATGTTTTAAAGACATATCACAAGTTAAACTCTTCTCCTGGATCACGAAGACATGCAGTATGTAACATTGTTATTGTGGCTTAAATGACATAACAACATTGACTTAACTGCTTTGCTGATGGGCCCCCTAGGTTTTCTTTCATTTTCTACAGATTTATTTACTTTCTGAACTATCTGTTGATTACTTTCTGATCACATATGCAATTAAAATTTGCAAAATGATATTGCTTGCTGACATTTATTGATTTCAATGTAGGTTTTGGGGAGAACCATCTGTACAGAGAGTCAAAATTCTTAAGTCCAATTCATTCATNAAATAATTGATGCAAACACTTAGAAAGACCGAAAGCCTGACAGCAACTTGATACTGGACATGAGGTTATCAAATGTATTCAGGTAAATACAAGTTCAGAATGACTGACAGGTGTCAGCTTTTCTTCCAGGGACACCATAAAACAAAAAACAGAACATTCTGTATAATGAGGAAGAAAAACCCCTTTGAATTTATTCAAAATTCTTACATTTTATTTGTAGTCTAACTGGATTTGCTGAAGTTTTGTCATTCTAAACTCACACTTATAGGATGCATAATCAGATCCAACAATTCTCCTTTGCATAATCACACATTGTTCTTAGACACTTCACTAAATTTTACTTAGTGCTTCTAAGCACAGAATTTGTGCCACAGTACAGAAGAAAAGGATGAAAAAAACCCAACACCACAATTTGAAAATCTGTTAAATCTTATAACTGCCTAGAGAGTGGAGTAGAGATTTCCACTCATTTAGTATTAAAATAGTTGAAAAATGTCTAAATGTCTAAATAACTGTGGATAAAGACTCTAAAGGTAGCATTAAATCTGAGCTCCATTTCCTGTATAAAGTGGAGAGAATGAGATCCCAGCTGATAAAATGGGAAATTCAGTGCACATAAGTTTCCCAGGAGGCATTTGTAAACTAACAATGAAGAAGTAGTTTTAAGATCTAGAAGGTGAAGGAATTTTTTTTTTTCAGGAAATCTTAAAAAAAAAGCCACTCCTCTAATTTTATTTATATTTTGAGGACATCTTTTAAGAAAACTTCCTCTTTTAAATTCAGATTTGAATTCATGTTTTAGCCACCAAGATCAACTACACAATGGTCAAAAAAATTAGCAAAGTTAGCACAAAACCTATCAAACCAGTTACTAAAGCTATAACACACTAAATAATTCTACCTATAATGTTTTTGAGAAAATTGCCTCAGCTGAATGCAAGCAGGTCTTATGTAAGGATTTATTTAACCATTTAGACATTTTAGACCATACAGTTTCTTCAGACAGAATCTATGGAAAAATCAGTAAGGCATACTTTTACTTTATTTGCTGATGAAAGAGTTTTGGATAAAAGAATCATTTAATATATATATAAATATTAAGAATGCATACTATGGTTGTATGGAAAACATGCAGTTTGGAGATAAGGTTTTATAACACAGATTAAAAAAAATCTATATTTACATGAACATATTTACAGTCCTAAGAGGGGTTCATAGTAACAAGATGCAGAGTTTCACTTAGTTATCAGTGATTGCAGAATTTTTGCATCACAAATTATTCTGTTTTTTGCACTGTACTGAAATATGAACAATCTGGCTTTGTACTTGTGATGGAAAGTTACTTTTTAAGACTACGCTGTGTTACATTCACATATATTGAAAGAATTCAACTGTAACCTTTTATAATTAAGAATAATGCCTATGCATGAGATCCAGACTGCTTACAGGACTTAAAAATCAATTAATTTCTTATTAGTTGCACTGTACTGATTAAACCTACTCAACAGAAAACAAAATAAACTGCCAAACAGAGCTTTGTGAAATAAGCCAAACCTAAGCTATTAATTTTACTCCTTTCTGTCACTGATTTAATTACATTTCATCCCATAATCCATTCTTTAAGTTGGAAATGTAGAGAAAATTATATTTAATATTACTTGATGTTGTAGTCAGGATAATGAAATATCTGTGGTAGTGTAAAGCTGACTAACAACATAAACTATACATATTATATATATTTTTCTTTTATCTATGTATAAAATACATCGCAAGATTGCTAAATTTCTGAACTGAAAAAGTATCAAACTTGTACGGATGTCTAGCAAAAAAATTCATTGCTGACTTTGATCTTCTAAGTTACGAAACCCATTCATATTCACTATAAATACCTTGCCACATAGTCACTTCCAGGAACTTACCAAACTTAGTCTTAAAGCTGTTTAGATTTGCTACCTCTTGAGGTTTTGCTCTTAAAAAGTTACCGCATATAGGTGGAAAAGAGAGATGCTTACATAAGCACATGTGGAAGACTAAGAAGCTCTCATGCAAGGGTGCTCATTTTCACTTCAGTTAGCAATTCTGTGCTGCAGAACCTTACTGCTCCAGAGGTAGCAAAACATTTTTATTTACAGGGTACATATGTAGCCATTTTTATATATGCATATTTTCTGTAAGCCAAAATAACATTTTTTATTTAAATATGCTTTTCTGTAATAGTGTTTCCCTTTGTTTATGAAAAAGTCTGGTCCTCTTGAAAGCACTAACTTGAACTGAAAAATCTGAACTTTCCAACTCTGGGGCTGCCATTCACTTGGCTATCCTAACAATTCTTTCATCTTTATGTGTTAGTTTCAGTACATTTTTCCTGAGCATAGGTGGCCAGAGTACTGTTCTGAATTTTAGCTATGGTTTCATAGTTACCTTGTTCAATACCTCAAGTAGTTACATATTTTCAGTTTTTCTTTCTTGTATTTTCACTATTTCTTCCCTCTCTATGCTTCCTACTGGAAAACCCTTTCTGCTGATGACCTAGTATCACAGTCACCGTTCACTAATTTGCTTTCCTGTGGGAGCTTGATGATACACTGAGCTCCCTATACTCTTCCAGCCTCCTCAGATTATTGCAAAAGTTCTGAATTTCTTAAATGCACAATCTTGCATTTTTCCATTGAGTTGCACCCTTATTCCTCTTGTTTCAGTCCAAACATAAACAAAGTCTGTCAGTATGGTACCCTGATCTTTCCTTGTACTGACATTAACTTTCAGTTTCATGTCCCTAGGAAATGTCCTACAATTTACTTCAAGTCTGTGAGTAAAACACTAAGGAAGAACGTTTACATTAATGTTCCAGAAAAAAACTTATGTATTACTTTTGAGTAGGACATTCTGTCTCTCACTTCTGTTGGATTTCTTTTGGAGGTTCCATCATTTGCAGGTTTTTCAAGATCTACAAAACACTCCATCAAATGCTTCACTGATAATCCTCACAGTGCATACCTATCACATTTCCTTTGCTTCAAGAAATCACTTTTTTCATAACCCTACCTTCTCACTTACTCAAATACATGTATTACAATGCAATGGTAATTGCACGACCTCACAATAGCACTGGTTCAGAAATCTTCCCTCTTTTCTTCACAGAGCAGACAGTATACGAACAATAAGGAAATGACATAGTTTTAATATAATTATGAAAAAAAAATGGCCCACAGCATATCTTCTATGAGTTTATGAACACTTAAAAACCTCATGTGCCTAGATTCATTTCCTAGACCTCACAATGGTAAAATTCAATTTAGAGTACAGTTCCAAATTTAGACTGTGAACTGCTTCTATGCTAGCCTTGGTAGCACAGCTCACGTTTTGATCAATGCTGAATCAGAGTTTTGAGGTCTGTTGCCTTATTTTCATTGCATGTTGTTCAGACAGCTTAGTTGAGGCAGTGGGTTCATAAAACAGCTTGAGAATGCATTTAATTTTGGCTACAGGAGCTATTCCATTCAAGTAATTGACTCTATGGTAGTATTGATGTTGTTGCCATGTGCCATTACATTTTGCACTTTTTTACCTTTATATGCTGAAACGATCCCCTTCATTATTATATGGGCAGCATTAAAATAAATATTTTCAAATTTGCACTGATACCATTCTCTTAATTGAAACATTTTAGGCAGGCAGGTACATACTTCAGTGTACTTTTGGGCTCAAATAAAAGACCACACCTAAGTGGTTTGCTGGAACAGGATCATAATGTGTCACAGTTCCAGAAGGATTAATAGCACTTATTCAAATAACTAAAACCTTCTTATAATCATAGCAATCATAGAAACACAAGGTTGTAAAGGACTTACAAGATCATCTAGTCTAACCTTCCTCCTGTCACCAATACTACCCACTAAGCTACTAAATCCTGTCTCCTAGCACCTCATCCAGATGCTTCTTGAACACTGCCAGAGAGGGTGATTCCACCACCTCCCTGGGCAGGTTATTCCAGCACCTGACTATTCTTTCGGAGAAAAAGTTTCTCCTGACATCTAATCTAAATCTCCCCTGGTGCAACTTGTGGCCATTCCCTTGAGTCCAATCGTTAGTCATCTGGGAGAAGAGGCTGACCCCCTCCTCTTCACAACCTCCCTTCAGGAAGTTGTAGAGTGTGATGAGGTCTCCCCTGAGCCTCCTCTTCTCCAGACTAAACAATCCTAGCTCCCTCAGCCACTCCTCACAAGACTTGTGCTCCAGACCCCTCACCAGTTTTGCTGCCCTTCTCTGGACACATTCCAGGGCCTCAATGTCTTTCTTGTAGTGAGGGGCCCAAAACTGAACACAGTACTCAAAACATAATGCATGTCCTCCCTTTCTACCAAGTTGAAAAATTTAGTATTTGGTGTGCAATTTCAATGCAGTGATTCCATACGTACTGGGTGTTTTGTTTCATATTAATGCTTGTTTTGTTGGTAGCTGAGTTTGGAATCTTCTTTGTTTCTTTTGAAAAGAGCATCAAAACATGTCTAAGAAAGGTGTTGAAGAGTTATTTTATGGAGTTATTTAGAATTTTCATCCTTGTTTGGCATTCAGAATGGTGGAATACAGATAGTGCAATAAAATGGAAGTTGAGGGTGCTATTCCATCGTGCTAGAGGCACCATGTGTCTTGATATCTTCGTCTTCTTCCAGTCCTAGAGAAAACACATTTGAATATGGAATAGAAATGACAAAAATTATCACCTTATCTTCCCTAAAGTACAACTACCCAGTTATGGGCAAAGAGTTTTGCATATACAGAAATCTGTCCTATGGTATGATATTAAAATATTCTGTGCATGTGTCTCCTTGATTTTTTAATGTAAATTTAGGGTGGCTTTTATTTATGTATACTCCTAAGTATATATGCATAAAGGCAAAGAAATATTCATATACGAATGGTGATACTCTTACCTGTTTAAAATTGCTATTAATACACTTTTGCTTAAACGTGGTCATAGTAACACATGTAGTTTGTGTTGCAGTTAAATTGTGAAAACAATCACTTCACTAAATGATGAATATTTTCTGTCACAGCAAAATGACTTTTTCATACAGTCACCTTGTGAAATGACTTAAATTTGTAGGCATTTAGTGAAATGACTGGAATAACAAGCACTTTGTTACGCGATTGGACTCTGCCACTCAGTCATTGCATGAAATGCCTAAATGTTTTGAGTACTTCATAAAATTGTTCACATTAGTGAAATCTAGCATATTACAAAATGTAGCATGTAGGATGTTCTGCAGCAATACTGCTAAAGAAAGTGAAAACTCATCAAAAAGGGTACTCACAGAAGATTTTTACACTCAGGATATTTAACAAATACAACTGTTGCACAAGAAACCCTCTTTCACTTTGCTTCTCAGTTCTTTTCAGCTCTCTTAGACTCATGAAGCTGCTTCTTTTAGGGAACATTCTTTAAATTTTTAGTCCTGCTTGGTAATTTCTTTTAGTTTTTTTATAAGCAGCTAGGGAAAATCTTCAGTCTGTCTGGTGGGAATCTTATCAGTTTGAAAGAACTTCACTCTCTGTGACACACAATATCTTGATATCCAAGTGGAAAACAGTGATAAATGGTGTTTCACAGGGGTTGATACTGGGATCTGTGCTGTTTAATACCTTTGTTGGCAACATGGACAGTGTGACTGAGTGCACTCTCAGCGAGTTTGGCAATGATACCTAGCTGTGTGGTGCAGTTGACCCACTGGAGGGGAGGGATACCATCCAGGGGGACCTTGACAGGCTGGAGAGATAGGCTCATGCCAAACTCATCAGATTCAACCAGGCCAAGTGCAAGGTCCTGCACCTGGGACACAGCAATCCCGAGCACAAATCCATATTGGGCAGAGAACGGATTGAGAGCAGCCCTGACTGGAATAACTTGGGGCTATTGGTGGATGAGAAAGATGAGTTGGCAATGTGCACTTGCAGCCCAGAAAGGCCAATCACATCCTGGGCTGCATCAAAAGAAGTATGTCCAGCAGGTTGAGGGAGTGGATTCTCTTCCTCTGCTCTGGTGAGACCTCATCTGGAGTACAGCAACCAGCTATGGAGCCCTCAGCACAAGAAGGATTCGATCTGTTGGAGCGGGTCGAGAGGAGGGTCATGAAAAATGATCAGAGGGCTGGAGCAGCACTCCTATGAGGAAAGATTGAGAGAGTTGAGGTTGTTCAGCATGGAGAAAAGAAGGCTCCAGAGAGACCTTATAGCAGCCTTCCAGTATCTGAAAAGTGCTTACAGGGAAGATGGAGAGGGACTTTTTACAAAGGTATGTAGTGATAGGACGAGGAGTAATGGCCTCAAAGTAGAAGAGGGTAGATTTAGATTAGAAGAAATGTTTCACTATGAGGTGAAAAATAGTGGTGAGATACTGAAACATGAAGTCTAGAAAAGTTATGAAATTCCCAACCCTGGGACTGTTTGAGACCAGGCTGGATGGGACCTTGAGCAACCTGATCTACTGGGACTTGTCCCTGCCCGTGGCTGAGGGGTTGGAGCCAGTTGATCTTTAAATCCCTTCCAAACTAAACAATTCTATGATTCTATAATCTAAACCATGGTTCTATTACTCTGGATACTTCCATTAATATTTTATCTTTAGAAACACAGTAATGTGAAAGTATGTACACACATGCCCATAGAAGGGGCATGCCATACGAACTCTAAGCAGATTTTCTTAGGCTTTCAGTGGTAAAATGCCTCCTTTATCAGTAATGTTTCAGAATTTGGATTTGTAGGAAACCAACATGTCCAAGAAAGTTAAGATAGTTAGATACACAAGTCTTAGCAATTAGCTTAAGAAAGTTACACATTCAACCATGGCTGCTCACCAAATTTTTGCTATAGCTCTCTGTCATCAGTTTGTCTTTTGTAAGTAACCAACTGCAGCTGCATTTAAAAAGGAAAATGATATATTTCAGCTGTTTAATTTTAAAACACTCCTGTCATATTGTCCTAGATGAATAACAATATATCATATCACACCACTGATGTGATTTCTGTTTTAAAGAAGGGCTTCTTTCACCAGTTTTAGCTTGATACTACATTTCTGCTTCAGTTCATTTGCAACTAATTTCAAAACTACATTTGAGATTGTATTCAGTGCATGCATTGTGGGAGAGAAGTCACTGACACTAGATGGTGGAAGTTCGGATTTTGGTTCTCTAGAAGGGAGACTCATGACATCCACTGTTACTTTTTCAAAAAACAAACATAGGTCCATTAGGTCATTTTTGGACTTTGTATTTTAGGAAAAGTCAATAAACTGTACAGTGCCCTTCCTTCTAAAATGAAATCTCATCCATTGAACAAGCTTGTTTGCCCACAGAAGCATTTTGGATGGTACCCTTAACTGGACACACTATACTATATTTTGGCCATCTTTCAAAACAGCTAAAAAGGATTGCAAGTTTGGGGTTTTTGTTTTGGTAAAATGTACATTTCTCTATAATAACCCACTCCAATATTTATATATACTCTACAACTCTTAATTCTGTTTCATAGAATAGAATTATAGAAT
>VZTM01003944.1:101247-130681 GCA_013400555.1 Jacana jacana | reverse complement strand
AGAGGCCTGGAGAATAAGGCTTATGAGGATCGATTGAGGGAGTTGGGGTTGTTTAGTTTGAGGAAGAGGAGGCTGAGGGGAGACCTCATCACTCTCTACAACTGCTTGAAAGGGCATTGGAGAGAGGTTGGTGCTGGTGTCTTCTCACGGGCAATGAGCGACAGAACAAGAGGGAATGGCTGCAAGCTGCAGCAGGGTAGGGTTAGGCTGGACATTAGGAAAAAGTTTTTCACAGAGAGAGTGGTCAGTCAGTGGAATCAGCTGCCCAGGGAGGTGGTGGAGTCCCCATCCCTGACTGTGTTTAAGAGTAGATTAGATGTGGTGTTGAGGGATATTGTGTAGGGGAGAACTTGCAGAGTAGGGCTGATGGTTGGACTTGATGATCCCAGGGGTCTCTTCCAACCTAAATGATTCTATGATTCTAAATGATTGAAATAACTCTGCAAAACTTCTGAATTTTGATTTAGAGATGCCAAACAGTCATTTGAACAATTCCCATCAAAGTATTTGAGGCATTAATTGCAGTATAGCAGCTTTCTGATGCATCAAGATCTTCTCTACCCACAGTTTCCCATGATGCATGTCCAGTAATGGGACTTCAGTGATACATTATGGGATTTAGGCAGCAAGGGGGAAAAAAGTGCCTCATAAGAGATAATCTACTGAATGCTCCCAGCATTTGGGAAATTGATGAATCACGGCATCAGTGGCAGAACAGCCCAAAGTTGAACTGAACAACTCTTAAAAGGAGTCAGGGGGGGCATGGATTCCTCCAACCAGAAACTTTGAATATAATCAGCAAAATCTTTCCACCACTATTACGCCCCTGGAAACCTGTGCTGTTTGCAAAAATGCTGTTTTCCAGCAATCACAGGGAAACTCTGATTAGTCCTTGGCAGAATCAAATTAAATGTTGCTCAGTAATTTGCAGACACAACTGTCTGTTTCCACAGAATCTTTTGCATTTTTTAAACTTGAAAATATCTCTGAAAAATTTTGTCTACTATCTGCTGTCATCATCAGCATTTAGTTTGAGTCTGTTTTTCTGGGAAAATCAGTCATAGCTGTGAATATTATTGAGTAATTCACAAGTGTTTCAGGACAAAGCAGGTTATTGGGAAGTTGTGTTTATGGATAAATAAATCACCAGTAGGATACCTGGTGACTTCTCAAGAGCGTGAATAAAAGTGCCCAGCTGCATCACCTGCATATTTTTTCATAAGCCATTTTGTGCTTCACCTGAATTAGCTTTCGTGTCAGAGCACGTGGTATTAATGGAGTATGCAGCTTCTGGGTTCTCATCACTTTCATTAACTGCATTCAAATTATTGGTAATGATTAATCAACTTGAAACAAAAATTGCCTGGCAACATGCCTTTAACCACTTCCTGCTTGTGTCCCTTTAAAAGCACTGCCTCTACATGGGAGGGAAGGGTGGCAGATGTATTTACATAAAAATAGAAAAAACAAATCTCCCTCGTGTTGCCATGTTCCAACTGCAGTAAGAATTGCTTATGGAGTTATCTCAGCCCATAATGGGGGACCTTATTCCTGTGATTCCCTCTGCAGAGCGGCATCCTCAGGAGGGCTGGGGATAGAGATGGAGCCGTGTGTTTGGCTTGGGGTGGGGGCGGCCATGCAATGGCCTCCGAGGGGCACTGACCGCAGCCAGGCACCAGTTCAGAGCAGTCAAAGTAGGAATGGAAACCGTTACTCCAACTTTAAGGGGGAAAAGGAGCAGATCATCCTCCACTGAGAATTAAAAGTCTAGAAATGGGGAAGGTTAATGGAGAAGTTTCAAACATTCCTTTATTTTGACAGGAGTTGGGGTGCTATCCAGAAAAGATGGGCAGAAGCATTCATGTTTCTGAAGGTAGATGGTACAGAAGAACCTGTTGATTTTATCTTTGCTAGCTTGAGTAGAGATGGTTAACTACCAGGCTATGTTCAAACTACAAGTAATACACAAAAAGGAGCCCCAGAAACAATGTTTTTTTTCACAAGATATTACATGCAAGTATGAGTGGCATTTATGATGGGTCTAGCTTTCAAAGGTAATTTTGGGAAAGTGAGTTCAGATACAAAACAAGACCAGGACTGCAATTTGAGGCGAAGCCCTTGAACTACTGAAAAACCTGGAATTAACTCTTAGCAATATATTTATGGCTGGCCAAAGGAAGTGCCTCTGCCTGAAGTTTTGAATGATAAACAGGACTTTGATACTGTGGAAAATGAGGACAGACAAAAAATGCATTTAAAATTAACGCTGAAGTAGAACAGCATTCAGAACTCAAAGTCCACCGTAGGCAGCACTCTGCAAACAACACAAGTATGTCTGCCCAGAGTGGGAAAACTGAAAGAACTGTGTTGGACTATGCCTTTAGGAAGACTGCAAATTTCAGGAAAGTCAGTGAATAGAAGAATATATCCTGGATTATTAATTCCAAATATATGGAATGCTCAGTTATCCAATGCTGAAGCACAAGTTAATATAGTGCTGGAAATGCTGTCAGTATCACAGAAAGAAAAGCCACAGGTAGTAGCAGGTAACCAGAACAGGATTTTCAAGGTGACTTTTGCCCCACGAGAGGACAGCTAAATAACAGACAAGGTAACTCCTGCAGTGCTGCTGGGGAGAAGCATTCCTGTTAGGGTAATATCTGTTCTGTCTTTTCTTCTTCTCTGTAAGCTTTCCTCCCTTCAGAAGAGACTTCAGTTGCCCTCCAGTGGAATGGCAGTCCAGAGGCCTCTCCCCCGACATGTTCTGCAGGTGCCATGGGGTGCCTGACATATCAGCCTCATTTGTTCCACATCTGTGAGCTCCTCTGTGCAGCAAAGGGCAATTCTTCTCCATCAGTTGTCTCCAAGCATAACTGAATAACTCTACTGGATTTTTTTTTTTTAATTCTTCTTGTCTATAATGTGGAATGAAGCCTCTTCAAGAGATGTTTATTTGAAGTAGCAAGGTCTGACAGACTGGCATCAGGCATGCTGACTCGTGTCAAGTGTGCTGAGAAGAAATGCTGAGTTTTGCTTTTTCAGTTTTGCATTCACTGAATATGCCAGAACTTTGCAAGAAGCATGAGTCAAATATATAAACATAACATGAAAACGTCATTTAGTTTGAGAGCTCTTGAAACAAAGCAGTGGTCTGTTTTATTGAGAAAAACTGTGTTTAATGTCCCTCTGTGATGCTTCTGTTCTTATTTATCATTGAACTTAGTTGCACACCATTCAGGTACCAACAAGGAAACACATACAGCAGATCTCTGAGGCTGTGCTTGTGTTAAATATTCTTTTTTCTGTCTCAAAGGATAAGGATTTATTTACCTGTAGCAAGTGTAATGTTTTTTCCTTTGTGAAAGAGCTAGAATGTCATAGGAATCTCTGATCCACATCATGCAACCTTAGAAGCCACCCACATGAAGCAAACGCATGTCTAATACTTAAAACACAGAAGACTTGCAGTAAATAAAATTAATTCCATGCAGGTTTTTGTGAGTTATGCATTTTTTAAAGATCCTGTCCCCAAAATCTTCTCTACCTTAGAAGCTTTTAAGAGTAAAAGTGTTTCAGAGATGTTCACCTTCTTCAGGATGAGAGATTCATCTTCACTGCTTCAAACTGGAGAGAGAGCATATCACAACCACTGAATGTTTTTGAAAGTCCTGTCATACAGAATATGTTGTATTTTTCATAAGATGAAAGATGTATCCTGGTCCGTAACAAGCTCTGCTTGCTACTAGCATTATGCCCTAATTTCCAGTTTACTCACTCAAAAAGGCTTCATTATTCTTTTATTATAAAGGCTTTTGGAAAAATAAAAAGATACTATAAATAGCTAATGTAGAGATTTTAAAGCAACTTATTCAATATTTATTTCTAGTAACATCTAAGTATTATAGAATGACATACAGTACCAACTGAGGCAAATAAAAACAGGATATAAAAATTTTGACGTGAAATGGGAGCCAAGGCTCCCAATTTTATGGAAATAAAACAGAATTTTTATGCCTTATGGGACTAAAAGAAAAAAAGCCTGAAAAAAACCCCAAACTTTCTTAATGTTGCCTTTTTGAAAAGAAGAAACTGAAGTAGTTTCTGGTATTAAACCTCCTCCTTAGCCTGCTGCAAAGCTTGGTAGCTTCAATCATATTTTCTGGTTTTGTTGCATATTTTTTTCCCCTCCCCAAAGTATGTGATAAAGCTGCACAACAGGCAGGACTGGATCTGCCCTAAATACTTGTGATACACAGAAGAAAACTATGGTGGAGTCTGCCTCTGTAGTAGTCAATATACCTGGGCTAGACAGCAAGCAGTATTCTTCTTCCTCCACACCCTTCCCCAACGACACCTTTTGCCTTTGCCGCAATGACTAGAGTTAGCTCCTGGATCACAGCTGTGACTGAATGAATGGGAATTTATCATTCAGTGATGGGCTATTCCAGGCTATACTGCTCAAAGCTCTTCACATTCATCTAGTTTCTGACTTTTTGTTTTGGTTTCCTAAACGGATGATGCTTGTAAGACCTTGCTGTATCTGCCTGTCTGTCCTTCTCCACTAACTTCATGTATATCATCCAATTTCAAACGACAGGTCAAACTTTCAAAGACAACCTCAAAGACAGAAAATTAACCCAAGTGCATGGAAAAAAACCCAGCAGTCAAGTGAAGGAAAGAGGTCCTACTAAAGCTCTTGAGAGAAGATTTGGTCTGCAAGCTTAACCTTTACTAGCGAACACAGACTATATAAATCCTGCTGCTGGAAGATTGCTATGACAGCTCACTGAGAACGTCCTCCGAGGGGACTGGTGTGTGTCTCAGTACAATTTGGCCTTATACCCAAGCTTGTTCTCAAGCCTCCCTCGTTTTCCATCCTCTTACAGGTCTCACAGCAAGGTCTTGCTTTCAAAGAGAATTTGGGACAGGAGTCAATGGCCAAGGTCACAATACAGTTGAATGGCTGGGGGAGGGCAAATTGTGGGGAAGACAAAGCTGTGGAGAGCTGACAGGGACAGCTGTGCCATGCCCATAGTTCTTTTTAATCCATTGAATACTATCCTTTGACATACAGCCGACAGGCTGCCCAGAGCTCTTGGAGAGTTTTTTTCAATTAAAACATTAACTTGTCCTCTTATGATTGTGGTCATAAATTTTCCAAAATTCAGGAAGAAAACTACCTGTTTCACTGGCTGGAGGAAATATAGCTTTTTATGCAAAGCTCTTTTTTTTTTTTTTTAAGCATGAAATACTGGTTGATGAACTTCCCTTGTGGACCATAAAGTCTCTGTGGCAGTAAACTAGGACATCAGACAGGCTGCATTGCCAATGAGCAGAGCTTTTATAGGAAGAGGAGTGATAGGCCAGACATTCACATCAAGCTTCACTCAGTAATCTGTGAAGACAATATTCCAAGAGTTCTCATTTGCTGATCTTCAGGGATCTATTTATCTAAATTAAATCGTTTCACTCCATTCCATTGCATACTCAAGTGGAAGAACTACTTTAATGCCACGCCTTACAATAACAGAGATGGTGATTGTAAACCTGTGCTTATGCTCAGCATAATAGTAGAGAACTCGTAAATGTACAGACTTGGCTATACCTGACACTTTCATACAAAAATGTCCATGTATCCAGAGATTTCAAAGATTTCAAACTTTCACAGCATGTTTTCAATCCCTCCTGTCTTACCAGTAGCTTTTTTAATATTGTACAATAAATAGACTTGGATTATGAAAAATCATTAAACTTATAATATGGGAGAGTAGCTTCAAGTTTCATCTTTTAAACTTCATAAAAATGAGGTCTTAAAAATATACCTTTTATGTAAGACTTTTGTCTAATTCACTTATAAGTGGTCTTCAAAAAGTTTTTCTGCATTTGGATGTATTTTGTTCTTTTCTGGGCAGCAAATGAGTTGCTTTTTTGCTTCTTAAGCTTTGAAAAAAAGCACCCCAGCCTCCCCTAAGCACATACTGCTTCAAGTATACCATCATACAAAGAAAAGGGGCAACAAATTATTTTCTGAAATATTACTGTTGGTTCACGTCCTCCAACGTAAAATATCCTTTCCCAGTAGGAAAAATGAATGATTCTTCCTATGCAAATTTGTATTTAGCATTTGTAGAAATGCTAAGAGTTAACTCACATGCTTGATAGGGCTAGAAATTAAAAAAGGAAGAAAAACTTCTATGTAGTTTTTTAATATGTAAGTTTTCCATAGTGGATTAGCTGTCAGATTCTGTGCAGGGAGACATAATTTATTCTTTTCATTGGTGAATATGAAATGCACAGCTTGCTATAAAAAATTTGTTTACTGGAATGGCTGAAAATCTGTTTTTTTTGAAACTGACATACTAAAAAAATGACCACGGGAGGAGAAATGAGAGGAGAAGGAATCATAATTAGTTTTGTTTTCTTTCTCTGAGCCTCCATAAATCTGTTGCAACATACAACATGCTAACTAGTTCTAGGGACTCCTGACATAATTTCAACACATCTCAAGCCCTCTGTCTCAGTATGGTATTTTGGGTATCTCTATTAATTTAGAGATACCAATTTGTCTGTTAGGCATTTTCTGCATAATTTAGACATTTATGGCTTTCTTTTGCTGCATACCTGCATCATACCTCTAATTTCAGGGGAGAGAGACTGTGCTACAAATGTAGCCTACTTGGTGTTTAAAGTACCCACAGCCACATAAATTTGTGGTAGTCAGAATGTGACCTGTGAGTAGCTCTGGAGAAACCCATTTTTCCAGGCAAGCTTACAAACAAGATGCTACTGAGGATTCAGGCAGCTGAGATAGATGCTCAAGTGATGAGGTACATAGAGGAGGCTGCAGCTTTCTACGTGGGAATCCTTCCAGCAAGGGAAGGGATAAGACAAGGACAAGGGAAAGGTGAGAAAGCCTCCCTTATTCATGTTCAAGTAAGTTCAAGAAAGCTCCTGTAACAGCAAGGGGATGGAATTCTGGAAGTCTGATTTTTCTTTTTCTCCACAAAACTCTTTTTATTTCCTGTGCTGCCTAGTGCCTTTGATAGATGAGTTGTAGTGACTCTTGTTGCAGCAGCATAAGACACACAACTGCCTGCTGTATTGCTCTGCAGGTTACTGGTTTCACAGCAGAGATGACAGACATCTCAGCCAGGAAAAGCCAGTGACCTTGGGAGTGGGGAGGAAAGGAGGCCATGGAAAGGGAGATGAGCTAAGACACTGGTGCAAATCAGGAGGAGGCAAGTGGTCCTATGAAAGTCTGTCACTCTGCTATCAGCTGAATGCATCACTGTACCACTGCACCACGTTGTTGCAGGTGAATGCAAATCAAAGCTCAAAGACCACAGTTTCATCATTTTTTTTAAACTCTGTGATGCTTCTGTCTGCTCACAGGGAATCGGAGCTGAAAAGGATCTAGACCAGCGGCTTCCACTGCCCAGAGGTGTGTTAAGCATGGGGGAGTGCCTCAACTTTTCCATGAGAGCTAGGCAGAATTTTTAATTTTTTGACCAAAATAAATGTTGTTGCTAAACTCTTTACTTTGTTAACATAGATAGATAGATAGATAGATAGATAGATAGATAGATAGATAGATAGATAGATAAATAGATAGAATTCAAGGCACCCAGAAATTGGAATATGCGTGTCTAGTCACCTCTCTGACACTCGCTCTAATTTCTTGCTCTAAAATGGCTCTAACCCAAGATTTAGTCAGGTAAAACCATTTCTTCTGTGTTCCATATTAGTTTTTTGTCTTCTCATTTTCCCACTGTTGTCAGATGCCCTTTTAATTTCATGCCTGTTTTTCCTGGTAGCATGCTGAACAGCAGAAAAGTATAGTTCTTTCCAATGACTGTCATGTGCTTGTGGCTGTGATTCCTGATCTCCATCTCTCTCCACACTGGTGAAACCTCAGCCAGGTCTCAAAACCAGCAGTGAGGGGCTTGGAGCCTGGAGAGGGCAGAGCACCAATTACAGGGATGGGATGAAGCCTTGAGGGAGAATGTGGCCACAATGCTCACTACAGCACCCCCACAAACCATTCTGCTACTAAAGAAAAGGGTTACGCTCATTTTATAAGTGGGGAACCCTCTCATGTGACACAGCATGAAGGGCATGAAGACTGGTAGCAGCCAATAGAAAAGTGAGAGTCACTGCATGGGACATGTGACCAACAGGTAGACAAAGCAGCATCTAATGCAGAACGAGCAAGTATGGTGAAAGAGACCAGTGGAAATGTGAGATTTCAGGTAACAAACCTTCCCCAAACATGGGAGCGAAAGGTGCTTCTGTAAAAAGAGATGAGGAAATTAAGGTAAAGCTTTGTTATGATGTGGGGAGGAGAAAGGGGAGATGGAAAGAGACTGACATTGATGTCAAGAATAGCAGATACTAGCTAAAAGGGAAAAAAAAAAAAAAAGGAAGAGGTTTACTTTTTATTTTTACCTAAGATTTAGGAGCAGAGAAGGAACAGGCTTACACAACAAGACGACTGGCATGAGAATCAGTAATTTTGGAGATTACCCAAGATTCCATAACTTAAAAAAACACAACTTGAGGAACCTTTGATTATAATTTGTAGCAGAGATTTGGATGGGAATAGCAGATTTCATCCCTAAACTAGAGTTTAAGATGTTCATGGCAGCAGAACCATCCAGGGAATAAGTAATATATATGCCTAAAGTGAAAATTAATGATCTATATAGCCCTGATAAAAACATAGCAATTAAATAGAAAGACATACTAAAGAAATTGAAGGCAAACCTGGATGAAGTCAAGAACAAGACTGTTTGCCTTTAATTATTTGAATGTCTGTTAGATCACCTCCCAAAATTGAGTTGTCAATCTGGAAGACACTTAGGCAAAACTATGATTACAGGTGTGTTCCTTAAAAAGTACTCAATGCTTTATGCTTTTGCCATATGCAACAACATTATTGCACCCATGGCACAGCACCAGTCCAGGTACCACTGAGCACAAATTATCTGTGCTGATAGTCACAAAACAATGGAAAGATCTTGTCAACAGTAAAGATAACCAAGAAATTGACAGGGGACCAAGAACGGATGGGAAGGGATCCTTCCTATGTCACACTGAATCCTCCCGTGTGTGTTATCAGGTGCCAATTATAACCCTGCACAAACTGCTAAGTAAAAAACTCTCTATTAGAATTCATGGACATCATTATAGGAATGCTAAGGAATAAAAGCATCACAAAGCTGAACCTGTTATGCAGGTGAGCAGCTGGCCACATGCAGCATAGGCAAGAACCCAAAATCTCAAGCTGCCATGGGCTACAAGTTACTTAAAGCAGCTACAGTCTCAGGGTGAGAGTGGAGGAGAGGAAACCAAAGCAACTGTGGAGTAGTAGTATAAAGTGTCACAACTGATATATAAATCCTGTGGAAAACTCTGGAAAACACTCAGTTAACAGCTAAGGAAGATAAATGATAAGACAAATGATGATCAGAGGGCTGGATCACCTTTCCTATGAAGACAGGCTGAGAGAGCTGGGGTTGTTCCAGTTTGGAGAAGAGAAGGCTCCAGGGAGACCTTATAGCAGCCTTACAATATCTGAAGGGAGCTTACAGGAGAGCTGGAGAGGGACTCTTTGTCAGGAAGTGCAGTGACTGGACAAGTGGTAATGGCTTTAAACTGAAAGAGGGGAGATTTAGATTAGATACTAGAAAGAAATTATTTCCTGTGAGGGTGGTAAGGCACTGGAACAGGTTGCCCAGGGAAGTTGTGGATGCCCCATTCCTGGAGGTGTTCAAGGCCAGGCTGGATGGGGCTTGGAGCAACCAGGTCCAGTTATTATTACCAATTCTTTTATACCAGTTATACCAATTATACCCATTATAACCAATGGGTATGTGTCCAGTCTGACAACTATCTGTCAAGGGTAAATATTCCTTTAGTTTTAGGGTCATAAAGTTCATAGGTACTGTAATTGGAGCAGTGAGTGGTACCTCGACAATCCTTGCCCCTGCCTTTCTTATTGGAAGCCAGTTAGATTAGATCAAGCCTATCCGCATGTAGTGAGTGCTTGGATTTACCTCTCCCACTATTTCAGGTATCCAGAAAAATCCTAAGCTTTCTATCTCATAACGTCTTCCACTGTTGCCACTATGTTAACCAAATACCTTCTCTCCCTGTCCCACAAATATCTTTATTTTGTTTCTTATATTTTCTTTTTTCTTTTTCTTTTTTTTTTTTTACTTTTGAGGGTGGCTGAGGAAAGGAGGGCTGGAACACTCAGATCCTGGGAGGGGAGACCTCAGAAGTGAAACTAGAACCAGCATGATGAGCGAATATCCAGTTATTTCAAAAAA
The DNA here is from genome assembly GCA_013400555.1 of Jacana jacana. Classification (NCBI taxonomy): domain Eukaryota; kingdom Metazoa; phylum Chordata; class Aves; order Charadriiformes; family Jacanidae; genus Jacana; species Jacana jacana. Next base: position 120,350 of record VZTM01003944.1, on the reverse strand, counting down.
CCTACATTAAGGAAGCCTTTTTGAGGCTACTTCTGTCCACATTTGCAACTTCTGTTTCCAGAAGGAATTTGAAAAATAAAAAGGCTTGGAAGTAGAGGATGCAAGTCTTCATTTTACAGTGAAAAATATGGATTCTGTCACATCAAAGACTAGAAACATTCAAAGTGGTTTCAGAAAAGCTGTTCTTGCATTAAATATTTTCCTAATTCCTTTCTTTGTTTTTCAGTCTGTAGCAGCACGTGCATCATAAATGAAAGTTGTGTGCATTTATTTGATCAAATGCTGACATTTCTGCAGATGAAAATTTGCCAGAATGGTTTTACATGCAGGAAAAGCAGTTCACCAGCACTAAAGCTTGCTTAGTACTTGAGTTGCAAGTCTTTTTTGCCCTACATTAGCTACAAATTCCTGTGTTGGGCCTATGATTTTTTCTTAAATTTCTGCTGAAATTTGTACAGAATCTGTGCAGTTCACATAACCCCCAAATGATGTCTGGCTCTTTACACAGAGAAATGGCTTTGAGCACAAGGAAACTTATTTAGAAATTACAATGCTAGTGCATGCAGTAAAGCTCTCTGTGTTCTTAAGAGTCATGTTAGTGCCTTCTTTATGGAAAATGTCATGGTCTCTAACAAACACTTCTTTAATTTTCTGGCAATATGTCAGGATCTGTATTTCCCCCCTGTGAGGAATGTATCTTTTCAGCTTTCTTAAGTGTAGTGGTTTCATGTCTCAGTCAGCTGCGGGGATGATAGCCACAACAAACAGGTAGATAGATGTAGTGTAATATGGGATTCTCAGATCTCAAACACATACAAATAAAAACAATAGGCTTAAAAAAGATAAAAGGTTTCCTGATGAGTTCTACATTTTGCTCTTTATAAAATGTTCCTGAAGCCTGTAGAGTGCTCTTAATCATGGTTTTCATACAGGTCCTTAAAAACCACATGCAGATATCTCAGACTTTTCAATAATGCATTACTGTCAGGCTTAATGTTTTGTTACTGAGCAGTAATGTCTGATTCAGAAGTACAAATGCATGTCTACTTGATGATGCACAGACTTAAGCAGGGCTTCCTCAGGATAGTAAGTTCACCATAAAATAATAAAAAGAGAACTCAGACATCCTTTATGAGCACAGAAGCTGTCTGGCAAAGTCATAAAAAGAATATTACTGTACACAAAGCAAGGATTTTATAATGTTGAGCCAAATTGTAGAGTTGAAATTGAAATTAATATTCACACAGTAGTGCTCTATTCTGATAAAATGCTTAATGTCTGAACACTCTCTTTCAAGCGTCCACACAATTTCTTTTTCTTCCTATTCCATCAGTGGATGGAATGTCCAGTCTATGACCTTCTCAGGGCTTGCTCTGAAAGACTTTAGACAGAGTCAAAGGTCTCCAGAGCGGAAGACCTGACAGGAGAAAAGAAGTCTGTATGGTAGAGGTGTACATGTCTTGAAACTCTTTGCTGAGTTGCAGTAACTAATAGACAAGCAAGATGTCCAGTTCCCCAAAAGAAAAATTTAGTAGGTGAAATAACCAAAAAGCATCCAAAACCTACAATTTCAAAAGTTACTTCCAAAATGCAGTCTGCCATTTATACACAAAGAATGAGAGAATGGAGGCTCTGGGGTGTCTTGGGCACTTCAAGCTACTTAAGAGAAATGAATTTCATCCATGGTTCTGCCACCTTGGTAATCAGTATGAGGACCATTCAAAGTTAAGAGCAATGGTTCGTACACCTTGATGTAGGCAGCCAGGCTTTTAGAATTAAATGCTATAATATATGCATGCCTGAACTCAGCATGTAGAGTCTGTGCACTGGCCTGTATGGCACATCGATATGGGTATGTAGGCAATAGAAAGGTCTAGTTAGAAATACTGGGTCAACTTCTGGTTTGATTTAGACCTTCTTATTCTTCACAAGTTTTTATAACTCAGACGTGGTGCAAAATACAGTTTTGGAAGAACACAGAAAAGTAAATCTGTTAACATTTGGAGTTTTAATTCAATTTCTGACATTGCTCCTGTTAACCAGAAAGTTTTTAGAAGTTGTCTTTTGCACTGATCTTTCCTTACAAAACACAAGCTTAAAAATGCAAACATTTCAAACTTTCCATACTGATGTAATTAATTGAATTTTTCCATGTAGGCTATATGTAAATCAATTAAGGTGCAATTAAGCTTCCATTGTTGCCAATAACTTCTAATTGTTCTGTAACAGACTACAGATACATTGAAATAAGTAAATGGAGCCCAAGGTAATTCAATTATACTTCTTCTTCTGGAAGACTTATTCTTCTCTATTACTTTACATTAATTTATTTCTGAACTACTGTATGGCTTTCAGGACCCAGTGGCAAAAGACAGAATGTACCCATGTCAGGGTTTCTCTTGGGCAGAGTGACTAGTGTGAATATCATTGCTCTAAGAAGACTGTGTAAGTGGTCAGCAGACTTAAAAGTGTGTCCATGGCTCTGCTGTCTTGATTTCACTGCTCACTTGGCATTGTGAGGAGCATATGGAAATCTTTATAACTCACAGATATCACAGAATCACAGAATATCAGGGATTGGAAGGGACCTTGAAAGATCATCTAGTCCAATCCCCCTGCTGGAGCAGGAACACCTAGATCAGGTCACACAGGAACGTGTCCAGGCGAGTTTTGAATGTCTCTAGAGACATTCTAGAGATATCTGATAAATTCCCTTGGTCTGTCTTCATTTAGCTCATGGTACCCTTAAGACACTCCTCTAGATGAATAAAGACAGCACAAATAAAAGAACAGTGCTGTGTTAGGGCTGCCTTTGCATTGCAAGAGCAGCACATGCATCTGTGAGATTATTTAACTGGCAGGTGCATTCAAGCAGTGCTGCATTCTTCTGGTATGCTAGTAAGTCTGTCCTAAAAAAAACTATGGTTTTAAAACAGCATATCACAGATTGTTAGGAGTAACATATTATGGCATTCTCTGAGGGTTTTTGCTTTGTGTTTGGAGTTAAAAGGATGTCTTGTATACTACAAATTCAATAAGGTACCTAACTCCTCTGAAAAGAATAGCATTTCAGGGGTACATCTGCCACTTCTCCCACAGACTGCTTTAGACAACTGAAACCCAAGCAGCCACTCAGAATCCTGTATCACTCTAATTGTCCCCAAACAACCAGTTAAAAAAATCAAGGAAGTGTTAATGTCACTGTTCTTCTAAGTGTTGAGATTTCCCAAATATGTGTTAAATCTAAAATGATAGTTGGAAGTCTTGAGTCCACGGTATACAAAGCCTTCCTCAGAGTACCTTTAATTTTTACGATGACTCCTGAATGAGGACTTAACTGGGCACTGTTGACCTTAATGCTTTGGCCTTGAAGGCTTTCAACATCTCTAAACTTAAAAACAATTCTTGCTTGGTACCCATGTGCCAACTGAACACCAGTTAAGACAGTGAAAACATGACGAATGGTTAAAAGATCAATAGAGTCACATTAGGGGCTGGTATAAACTGATACAAGGTCTGAATTCACATAAGCTGCACAGTTAAGGTTTTGGCAGTTAAAGGAAGCAGAGCAATGCAGAAAAGCTGATAGATCACTTTCCCCCCCAAAAGAAGGTATTTTAAGGGCGACGTTTCTTGCCTGCAGAGTAAATCACTCTCTATATCCTTAAGTCATTGACTGCGCCTTTCTGATGCAAGGTGATCTTTCCTGCCTATTGCAGAAGTTTGAAAAAGGACAGATTGCTCTAGCTGATTCTGCTCCAATTCTGTCCTGAAAGCTAACCCATTATGTGTCCTACCTTCAACAAAAGACATAATGCCACTTGCCTGCTGTATAAAATGATGGTGTGTGTTTATCCGCACCCTTGTATGATATGTCTCTTTCAAAACAGCCATTAGAGAATGGCTCCAGAAGGTACGATAAAAATTTCTCAATCCCTAGTGGAGTTTCAGGATGTTTCTATGACTTTCTAGTGCTTGAGCTTCCCCAGCAAATACCCTCTTGATTCTGAGAGGGGAACAGAAATGCTTACAGGAAGGTCATGTGCAGGGGAAGGCTCCAAAATGAGCAGAGGGGGCTGGATGGGACAGTGCCAGCAGTTCAGATAATTTGCAGGGCAGTAATGACAGGATCCTGAGGTCATGAAAAAAAATAAACCCCACAAAACCAGCATTTCTCTTGCTTCATCAGACAATAGACATCAATTGTGCCGCTGAAATGATGCAGCCTGTGTTTTGTGCCGTGTCCAACACCTTTAGAATATCTGGGGGAAACACTAAAACCTTAGCACAAGTCCTGCAGGAGGTGGAGAGTCAGGGAGCTGGAACTATTCAGAAACTACCTTCTCTTCATCTTCTAGAGGCACTCTATGGAATTTGAAATTACTGTAGTCAGTATTCAATAGGGCTGCTCAAGTATAAATGTAATAAACCAAATGATTCTTCCATCAGTTATTCCTTTTTGAGCTCTCTTCCCAAGATACTGCTCTGTGCACAAGGGGATTTCTGTAATAATTACTCTTGAGTACCCAGTGGAATAAGTGGTAATTACCCTGTCTAAACATAGAAATAGATCTTTGTGCTATCGGTTCCACAACTGACAGGAAGCATTACTCTAAATTTCTAAGGGTTTTTAAGTTTTCATATTCCTCTAGCACTGCAAGATTGAAGATACACACAGGGTGGTACAGACTTCCTTGCTCTGCAGCTTCTATGAACTACCTGTCTCATTACTCATATAAGAAACAGTGGCTGTACCCTTGGGTTCCTTCCCTCAGCTGCGGAGTAAGGACAGCAGATGTTCTGCAAAATGAAATCCTTCATGATTATGGGATTGCTCAGAGGGCCATAATACCTACCCTCCCCCAAGAGAATGAGTCAGTCAAGCAAATCAGAATACTGCTCCTATTTCCTACCAGCGCAAATGGAAATCATAACACTGTTAGTAAACCATGCCACCAAATGGAGGCAAAGAACTAGATGCAAAACTGGCAGAAGCAGCTTATACCTGTGTTGTAATGGTCTGAGAGATCATATAGAGTACCAAGGAGAAACCTTATTTCTATTGGACAGAGGCCCACTTCACCTCCTAGTATTTTTGCCCAGCTAGAGGGTCTCAGGAAAAATGAAAATGTTGAAAAAGCTAAAAGGCAAACTCAGATTTTGGAGATAGTATGTGACATTCATACCACTATCCTAGAAGATCTGCTCAATATCAGTTCATGATATTATCATCTTTCACAATTATGTACTAACTTTCACACTTAATTACAGAAAAGTAATTTATCTCATCAGACTGACTTGCTGAATTAAAGATTCTAAATTTCTTTTTCATGCCTTGGACCAAAGCACCAAATATAAACCTGCTGTCTACAGTTGGTCTCTAAATATAGCCAAGAATTAAGATATTCCTGCTTCTGCATCCTAAATAATCTAATGGAATCAATTACGGGTTTGCGTAGAGGACATCTGGTATTTGCAAATACAACATGAAACATGAAATCCAACCAAAATAAGCATGAAAATAAAGTTTCCACCATCCCACTTAACCCTCAGTAAACATATGATTTTTTTGCATCACGGGGTAGATTTTTCATATTTCTTACAAACTTCCACTTAGAAGCTCTCCAAGAGAATGTAACACTTGCACAAGAAAAGGGCTGGTAATTTCAACTTCAGCCACTGGCTAAGCCAGATGAGTGAGCATCATTCACGTGCTCACTGAGAGCCCTGTCTCATTGCTTGGATTTTCAGCCTTGTGCTTTTATTGATCAGCATGCCAGGCACACCAAGCTCAGTTACGGTTTGCATTGTCAGATACAGGAAGGTTCAGAGCGAGCACCAACATCAGCTGTGGAAAGGGCAGAATGTGAAATGGATTAAATGCAACTCTGTCCCAGTGAGATCCTTGCCCGTTACAACTGGAAGCTAAGCATAGTCCCACTGCACAGTATCATGTTATCTACTCACTTCAAAATATAACCCCTTGCAGCAGTCTCTTAGCATCATAATTAATGCTTTAGCCTCAAGTAGACAAAGGTACTGTATTGGGACCAGAATGCAAACTATTCCACTATCCCTGAGTGCAAGTACACGTGGGTTTTTTTTCTCTTCCCCCCCCCTCCCCTTTCAAATACAGCCTAAATAGATAAATGTAACTACCTGCCATCAAGGACTGCCCTCTTCCTCCTCCAAAGAATGCATGGTCAGGAAAGGGATGGGTCATCGCCTTCCCCATATTCTAGAGGAGTCAGAGCCCAGCAAAGCAAGCAGTTCTGCTCTAAGGACTGGCTAGCCTGTGGGCTCTGAGCAGTCTTGGAGGAAACCATGCCTCCTGAAATGTTTCCTCACAGCATCAATTGCTAGCAAGTACCACCAGGCTTGCAAACCAAAAGGAGAATTTTCAGTGGTAGAAGCTGCCATGCAGGGCTGAGGATGTGAACCATTCCTGTGAAAACACATTTCTGGCCCTGCCTCCTGGAGATGCCATGTGCTTTGTGTAGGTGATAACAATTGCAGATTTTACCTTTCTGCAGCAGAGCAACTCCCATTCCTTTCACCATCAGTTCCTGCCAGCATGAGCAGGGACTGAAGGAAGTGGTCCCCGTGCTCCCCTTGCCTGCCTGATGTTCATGCTACACTGCTCTGGTTCCTCCCTTGCTCCGGCCCTGCTGCTCACATCTTCCCAAGGAGATCAAGACTGGGGGCTTGAACCAAATTGAAACTGATATTATTTCCCCTCTGGAATAATTTTGAATTGTGCCTACTCTTTTATCCAATTCACCAAGTACCTGCACAAATGCTGATACCATCACAGAGAAGGGAACAGCTCAAGGCAGGGATTGAGTGACTGTGAGCTGTGCAGGAGAAAAGGGAGAGAGACATTTGTTTCAGCGGCACAGCATCTTGTGTGATGTTAAAGTTATTGTGAAACTACAGCAAAGTCACCAACTGTCTTCATCATGTCTGAATGGATAACCTTTATCCTGCCCCCTTGTATTTATAGTGCAACAGATCTAGCTGTCGTACGTTTTTTATATATAGCTAAAGTTGTCTCAGAAATGCATAATTTTAGGTACACAGGGGAAATATATGGAATTTTTTCATTACAAGATTACAGCCCTATAAATACCTAAGTATGGGTAATTTCACTGGTTCCTGAAATTAATAAATTCTGTGATTTTGTACAAATGTTTCTAGAACCTTTATCTATCTTTAAAGAAAGAAACATTCCCTGTGAAAATATCTGCCTTTAATTTCTTTGACCGTAGCCATTGCACTTGCTGAAGCAAGTACCATCCACAGCATGACACAGCTATCTATGAAATGATTTAAGTGCATCACGTGAAGTCAGCAGAAGTTCAGCCGTGGAATTTGGAGAAAGTGACTCTGTGCTGCTCCTCACTCTCTGAGCTATATATTATTCTGCAAAACTTTTCTTTTCCTTCCTACCTATGATAAAAATATGGGCATGCTTTCAACTATGTCAAAGTATCCTTTCATAACAACATGGTTATATTTGTTTATTTGTTTGTGTTTTGTTTTGGTTTTTTTAAAGGTGTTCTTTTCAATATTTCATTTTAATCTTCAGGGGTTCAATAGCTATAACATAAGAAGAAATATCAATAGCATAAGCAGGTGCCCTCACCACAGGCAGTTAAATGCTTCTTCATTGTTTGCTTTGGCCAAAAACTTCAGAAATTAGTTGATTCTATTCAGTGACAGCGTACCTGGAAAAGTTAGCTATGCAAGAAGTTGAAATAACCACCAAGCTTGAGTTTTGCCCCATGAGTTGGAGTTCTGCATGTTGTTGTGCGTAAACAGTCTATTAGGACACTACTACAGAAACAGAACTTGAGGAGTTTTAGCAACCATGAAATGCAAAATTTCACTGCTGTTGCTTGAGTACACGTAAATGGAGAAGCACCTCTTTTGGTGGTCTGTGCATGATGTATCCAGGTGGCAAATTATCCAGAGCCTGAGCCTGCCTTTCCCCAGTGCTCCTGGCTGCAGGAGGATGCCCTGGGGGTGTGGAGCTCAGTGCGTGCTGCTCACACCAGGACACCTTCAACCCGCTTTTATTTTAAACTGAGCTCCTCCCCACAGCAAGCAGTTTGTACCTTTTCAAAGGCAAAAGTACTAAATTTATTCTAATTTATGTAGCCTTGTAATAGCCAGAACTCTGGGAATTCTTGTACAGAGAAGATGTGAACTGTTAGAAGGATCCTGGCATGTAAACCTTCCTAAATGACATAACTTAGCAATAACTGGTTTAACTTCTTTTGAAGACTAAGTAATGCATGGAACATTACTTCCAGCTGCATATTGCAAGTCACTGGAAAGAAAAATATCTTGGCCTAATAAAACTTAGGAAAGACTGGCAGTGAGCAAAAGAAAATCTTCTGTGACCAGAAGAGTCTCCAAGTTGGAAAAGTATTTTGGAAATACACATTTATTATTCCTTTTATTTACAGAAAATAACTGCCAAGTAGCAAACCTCCCAGTTATGACACTTAGAATAACCTTGGCTCTTAACAGACAGCTATTCATGCCTGTGATATAACATCACTGATAGCAATTTCACTGGTCCAGCACTGAAGTCAAAAAGTAGAAGAGATCCACTTGCAGCTCATGTTTAAAGTGAATAATCATCCTGCTGTATTTTTAGTACAATGGAAAGAGCTGTGATAGTCATATGGTAAAGGGACAATTCCGTCTCCACCAAGTGCTACGCAAGCTGTGGAGCTTGCTGTTCAGAAGGGTAATAAACAGCCCTTTTTGTCCGGCCAAAGCCATAAGAATAGAAGTGATTCAAGGGTGTCACTAAAATGCGGTCTGCTGGAAACTGCTTTTAAGACAACAGGACTACTTCTTGGCTGGCAGAGTTGACGGCCACATGCTTTTGTTGCCATGAGCTGCGAGAACCCGTAGAATCAGAGATTATTGTAGAAATGTGAATGTACTTTATGACGGTCTGTAGTAATTCTGTACATCTCTTATGTCTGTGTTCTTATAGCCACTTGGGCACTGAAGTAGCTGAAATGAGAAAGAGGCAGCAGTCACAAAATGAAGGAACATCAGCTGTGTCTCAAGCACCTGGAAACCAAAGGCCCAACAACACATGTTGCTTTTGTTGGTGCTGTTGCTGCAGCTGTTCATGGTATGTCCTGTAGTATATTTGGTTTCGTATCCACCACAGGTAAATGATGAGAATGGAAAGCGCTGAGCACTGGGAACGTGCAGACTTCTGGGAGAGGATTGCTGCCAAGCGGCACAATTTAACATTTCACTTAAAAAAATTGATTAAACAATTCCCTGATTTGTCTGGACATCTTGTGAGGGGGAAGAGGAGAGAATAGTAAATTCAAGCTATATTTACCCTACTTAAAAACCAAAACAGGAAAATTCAGTTGTAAAACTAGTATGTGTGAATGAGAGACTCGATACCAAACAGTTTATATTTTGCATTCAAAACATATTTTTTCTGTTTGTACATTTGATGCTGAAATTCTCTGCGTTAAGGAGGGGAAAAGGGAGATGGTCATAAATGTGAATATATAGTGACCTCTTCTACTACTTAGTTGTTGAATACTATATATTCTGGAAAACTGAAACCACAAGCCTTAAATTCCACATCATCTTTTAACTGGTGTCACATAATTTTAGTGGAAAAAAGGCTCAAAAACTGTGGCTGATCGCCTTTTCCTAAAAAAAGAGGTCACTTGGGAAGTTCACTTGGAAAGAATTAATGATGCTTTGAAAAACAGCTTTAAATTCTCAATGTCTTGAGATGAATCAGGTCCATCTTTCTTATTTTCATGAACACACAGTGTTGAAACATAAAGTAATTGATATGCAGTAGCGTTTGGAGCATCCTGTTACACACACAGTTCAGTCTTTTTGGAGTGACCATTCCTCTGTGCATCTGTGTTAATTTCACTCGAATCAGCCATCTGGCCCCAATCTAAAATCTGAAGCTATTTGCCCCCAGTATATTTAAAAACACATAACAGCATGTATGCCTCGGGCATCAAATGTGGCAGCTTTTTCCAAGATCCGGGAGGCAGTAGCAGGGTGGACACATTTCCAATTTCACCTGGAGACAGAGGATATTTGGAGCAAAGATGAGAGAGAGCTTGTGCTTTTACAAAGATACTTTGCCAGGTGTTCGATTCATACAGCAAAGAGCTGGAAGTGTATGAAATGGGAAAAAAAAAGGAGGATGTTTTGCCACTGTTACCTCTGCTTTGTGACAAGGGGACAATGTAAGATTAGCTATACTGTTACAGACCACAGGTTCATTTAGCTCAGTATCCTATTTCAGGAAGTCACCTGAAGCGGATGCCACAAGGAAAGGATAAAACAAAGGGACACGCACTTTCTTAACCTGCCCACAGCAAAACTTCTCAAAACTTCTGACAATCTGCAACTTAGAGAGTTTTTGGCCCTGTAGTTACTTCTGTGTGTTTTATAGCCCTTGATGGAACTTGCTTCCATTAATTTGTCAAACCATTTCTGAATGACTTCCTGAACTCATGTAAACTTTCGGCATCCAGAGTTTCCCATAGCAATAAATTCTATAACAGACCTGTGCACTTTGTGAACTGTTACTCCCTTTTATTTGTTTTAACCTACTAGATGTTAATTCATTTGATGCTTCCTTGTTTTCAGTGAATAATTATTCCCAGTTTGATCAAGTTTTTATAGAGCTCTCCCGTACCCCCCTTCAGATGACTTTTCTTCCATATTCTTCTATTTTAATCTCTGTGATAGAGAATCTGACCCAGACCATGGTTTATCCTTATCTCTCTTCTATCTATTCACCTACTTTGTGCCTCTCTATGTACCTTTCCTGTTCTACTATCTCCTGTCTGAGATGTGTGGCTAGATCTGTTGCAGTAGTCAAGACATTGGTGTATTGTGTTATGTTTTGTGTTTGCTCTTATTTTTTTATTATTAATTCCTAGCACTCTGCTTGCTTTTTAACAATCCCTGAGATTATGCTTTTATAGAATTATCCACCATGACCACAACATCTCATTACTGAATGGAAATAAACCCTGTCATTGTGCATGTACAGCTAAGGTTGGCTTTTGCCTTGCATACTGGAAGATGAGTGGCCATAAAAATACCAGTCTAATTTCTATAACTTAAAGACAACTGATTTTATTTTTAAAGCATGCTGTAGCTCAAGAAGTCTTACTTGACATCTATACTCTATTTTGAAGTTTTCATGAGCTTTGTGACCTCTACTCCTTAGAATGCAATACCATTATATATTTGAACAGTTAATGCATAATAAATGTAAAGTAGAGCAAATATTGCCTTAAAATGTAGGATGTCCTCTCAGCTGCCTTAGTAATTGTTTTTGCTGTTAATACCCTATCTTCTGGGTACTGAGGGTTTTTCTTCTGGTAAAGTAGATTAGACTGAGCATGGAGGAATATTGTCAATTTAAGTTAGTTTCCCAGATGAAGTCAAAGAATGGGTCAAAGGAGATTGTGACATCACTTGTACCCACAAAAATCAAAAAGGTAGAATAGATGATGTAATCAGTCTTTTCCAGCCCTATGTTCTATGATTCTGTTTTGGAAACTCCATTAGAGGAGGGCTGGGACAAAACTTTAAAAAAGACAACATGAAATGTTTCAGCATCTCAGCTGAAATGAAGTAGTTGGTTCTGGTACCAAATTTATTTGGTAAATTTGAAATGTCCAGGTAGAGCACAGATTACTGTTCTTGCCTCAGTTGTGTAGCCTAAAAAACTATCAAAATAATTAATTAAAAAAAAACAACCCAAACCCAACCTTTACAATCAGTCATTATATAGAGGCTTCTAGGTAGGTGGTTCTCTAGGGTACTTCTCTGTAATAGGAAAGCTGCCTAATCAATAATTGTAACAGGTTCTCTGGATCTAATGTAATTGCATGCTTTCCCTAGTTTCCCAGTTCTATGTGCTTGAGTAATGTGAGTTTCTTAAGTGATACCTGTCTGGAAATGTTGCTGGGTTCATTAATGATGATGACAGTGCTTTAACTGTTAATATCAAGATTAGCAGACATTTCTTCTGTTTTGCCACCAGCCTGCATAACTGAGGGCAACTCCTGTATCACTAATCTCAGTGCCCCCACTTCCTCACCGTTCATAGAAAGCGGGGTGGGTGTTTGTGTGGCTTTTAGTAAGAAGCCTTTCACTTGTATTTGTTTGAGGTATTAGTTCAATAGTTCATATATCCAAACAAATAATTATATTCCTAAAGATTTCTTTCATAAATCATGTGGTGTTTGTTTTCTTCTGTTCTACCCTATATTAAAATCAGATTAGGCATTAGGTCTTCTGTTTGCATAATGGCATAGGCAAATATTCACACCTTTGTTCAGGGAAATAGTACCTTGACTAATAGAGACTTGTTAACAGCAAAACGTTAGATTCAAAAATTATTCACTATATTCTATAAGAATGTTTTTTTTTTTTTCTCTAATAATTCCTTCTTAAAGGTAACAAATATTTGGAGCACTTCTCCATTCCTGTGGGTTAACCACAACAAGCAGCTCAGCCCCACGCAGCTACTCACCCACTCCTGCCCAGTGGGATGGGGAAAGTGAATCAGAAGGGTGAAAGTGAGAAAACTTGTGGGTTGAGATAAGGACAGCAAAGCTGTGTGCACAAGAAAAGCAAAATAAGAATTAATTCACTTCTTCCCATCGGAAGGCAGGTGTTTAGTCATTTCCAGGAAAGCAGAGCTCCATCATGTGGAACAGTTACTTGGAAAGACAGACAGTACAACACTGAGCCTGCCCCCCTCCTCCTTGTTCCCCAGCTTTTATTGCAGATCGTGATGTCATACAGAGTGGATTATCTCTTTGGTCAGTTGGGGTGAGCTGTCCCAGCTGGGTCCCCTCCCAGCTTCCTGTGCATCCCCATCCTGCTCACTGACAGGGCTGTATAAAAAACAGAGAAGTCCTTGACACTGTGCAAGCACTGTTCAGCAACAGCTAAAACATTGATATGCTACCAACACTGTTTTGGTCCCAAATCCAAAACACAGCACCATATGGGCTGCTACAAAGAAAATTAACTCCATCCCAGCCAGCCCTGGTACATCTACTGGCAGTTATAACTGTCAGGACAGTTGTAACACTCTTGTGGAAGAGGGAAAGTAAATTACTCAGTTTACAAAGACAAAGCAAGGATGATTACCAAGGTTTGCTCAGATTGGAAAAGGTGGAGATAAGCATTAAGTTGTCCATTTTATTGTAACAGGTATTAAGATGTTTCCCAACTAGCTTAAGAACTGAACAGGTGCCTGAGCATCAGGAGTGAAGGAAGCAGTCCTCCATATTAAAGAAAATAAAGTGCTTCTGAAGTCCCCAACAGGAAAAGTTTGTCCACTTACACACAGGCAGATGATAGAAGATCCCTCTTGAGATCTTCTATAAGACCTTGATCTCTCTACTGACCAGATATAGACCTTAGGCTTTTACTTCAGGAAGACCACCTCACTAAAGCATCTAGTAGATAAGTACCAGTCAGGTACTGAAGGTGCTGGACTAAACCTGTGCCTTAAGCCTTCACAAAACACCATTCCCATAAAGGACAGAAGAAAAGGCTTCCTTATCTAAGTGTAATTTCAATGACATGGGTAGCCTGAGAGTTGCAAAATTTGCACTGATATGACAGTCTGTAATTTCCTCAATTACACTTTCCCAGAGAACTGCGCATTTAGTATTTAAAGGTATGGCTTTACAGTTTGGAGCTCAGCCTGGTGAGGCAAGGGTAGAAGCCTGCTATTTCACCTCCCCAACCTTCCCAACCTTATTTAGCAATCAGTTACTCTAGCTTCCTGAGCAGACATGAAGCCAGTCATTTTCTTGCAAACACTTGTAAATCACATTACTCAAAAAAACTCTCAGAACACTAGTACAGGGAGGTTGGCTATTCTGCCAATTTTATTGTGCTTCCTCTTTTGTCTCCCACCCAGAGGAGGAGTGATATCTTTTTATCCTCTCTTCCTTTCATAAGGTGCTCAGAGAATTTTAAAGCTGTGGGACACTCTGATACCTGATAATCCCTCTCCTTTTACCACACAGAAGGCTCAGAAGGCATCTAACATCTTTCCCTGCAAGAGACCTTGGCATTGTGGGAGTCTGAGGAACATGAAAAGGCTTCCTGTGGATAAGTGAAGATGATCACACAACTACACTTGGTTCTGTAGCTTGGTTCAAACACACAAGCTGGAAGGCCTTTACCTTAAAGAGAACCATTAAAACAACTCCTCTTGTGGAAGAGGGAAAGGAACTCACATGTCCAGCAGCTCCGAGCTGTGCCCTGCACAAAAGCTATGCCTGCCATTTGATTTCTTGTGACCCTTCCATGACTAGTTTCCCACACCCAAGAGATGCCAGGGGAGATAGGGTATTTGCCAGCTTGGCAGTAAACAGGAGTTGCTCTTGGCAAGAAACCTCTCTCCCTCCAGTTCAGTAACTTGCCTACGGCAGCTGTGAGTGAGGTCTGAAACTTCTTCCTGATGACCTTGGTACACACATATTTTTCTTTATTAAAAGGAACATTTTCCTTGCATGGACTTAGTAGTTAACTTGGGCCTATAAGAAGGTATTTCCGTAACTTGTGCCATGAATACGAGATGACAGATACAGTTCTAAAGACAATTTTAAATATTATAGTTTTTTTCTCTATCGGGTTGAGCCTTTTCCTCCTCCTAGCAAACACATAGTGTGCATGATAGTCTAAATGACTCTTCCCACCTCTCTATTACTTTGAGATGAACAACTTATTTATTTTTTTTTTCTGGCATATTCAGTATTAGTTTTCCATTGAAAAATTGTGTCTAAGCTTTGCATGACTTTACACAGGATAATCCCCAGAAGCCATAGTCATGGCTGCTTTCTCTTATTTAACTATGATAGAAAGTTTGAAGGAGAGCGAAGCAAAGAGAGGAAGGAAACAAAAAATGATTTAGTGCAATAAATTATAGCCTCATGTTCTGAACTATATGGAAAACAAAATCCATATTCTTTTTCCCATGCCTGTCTGCAGCAGGATTTTTATACTAGGACTAGACAAGGTATAAAAAGAGTTGCCCAGGCTCCAGGACTTTTTTAAAGCTTTCAGCAAGAAAAGAAAATTTTTATCTTTGAAACAAGAGCACTCATTTTGAAAAATAGCTTTGGCTTTCAATTTTTACATTTTTTACAAACATAATTTTTTAATTCTTTTCCTCCCTGAACACATAGGACAACACATCTGAAACAGATGTACTCAACTCTCTGCATTTTACCTTTTTAAAACCATCACACCTGAGAAAAGCAAATATGGAAAAGTGCATGGGGAATTATTGTACTCCTATGGACAATTCAAAAAAGCGGGCTACTGGATTCTATTTTACTGAAATAGAAGGTGATATTTTTAAAAATATTTAATGGGAAAGATGTTCCATTCTGAGCTTTTTTATACTTTAAAACATCACAGGACTTCCTTACATTTTTAGCATTTGCCATTGCAGAGGTCAAAGATGAAAACATTCCCTCTCTTTCCTTGAGAATAATTTACTCTGAGGGAAAGTAGGCTTAGCTAGCATGGGAACTTGTGCTTTATCCATCTATGGGACACTATCATCTGCTTTGCCCCAGGTCATCACAGCGCTAGAGCTTTCTTAGGAGAGCACAGAATCACAGAATGATATGGGGTTGGAAGGGTCATCTAGTTGGAGATCATCTAGTCCACCCCCCCACTCCTCCACACACGCCCCCACCCCCCACCCCTGCCAAAGCAGCACCAGTTCTTCTGACAGGTAGAATTTAAAGCTGGATAAAATCAATTCTGTGACATGCCAAATGTCTCTGAATGTGGTACTCTAGATAATCAGTCTTAAATCACCTCGTATTTAGGGCCACATATCCTCAGCCTGAGGGCATGAGAGAAAGCTGCCCGGCTGACATTCCTGTTGTCACTGGAATGTACCACGGAGTGAGTGTAGGGTAAGGATTTAAATACTTAGTCCTCAGAAATGGACCTTTCAAGGTTCCCTGAGCTACTTAAAATAAGAAATTTAAATTCTCAGCATTTGGAAAAACAAGCAGAAGACACTCTAAAAATAGATAGCTTGTTAAGTATCTTTATTCATACATTCATGTTATGTTAACAGTACTTATTAAATAATACCCAAGTAAAACATTTCTTTTCCCTTTAATCCAAAAGAAAGGTATGATCTCTGCAGTTAAAAAATCAGGGGGCAGAAGCATGTCTTCCTAATAGGTATGACATTTCACGGGCTCACTCTATAATTCAGACAGGACAAGTGATTTTGCTGGAGGTTTACGTATGTTAAGGTCCTGAGGGCAGCGTGGGGACAGGTGGCTCTGTCCATGCTTGTTTACACAACTCTCCCAGGGCATAACAGCCTGACTTGCCAACCTCTGGGCTTGAGCCCTGCTGCGGCGCTGGGCCAGATTGTCAGTGTTAACCAAATAATTCCAGGAAATCTGCACTATCCTGGAGCCCGAGCACAAATCCACCTCAGGTGTGGTTCAGTACAGGGCTTATGCCACGGCTCCAGAGGTGGCGAGGAAAAGCAGTTTTGACCAGTTCCTGCACTTCCCTGTACAGCAGAAGTGAAACACTGCCATTCGAAAGAGGGCAGCGCCTTTCTTCTACATAAATGATGTCACAATGTGCAAAGGTATGACAGATGAGGTCTCAGGTATACTAACTGCAGCAAACTACTTCTCCATAATTTTTCCTGCAGCTACTTCTAGAGAATAAGATGCAAATGAAAGACATCAAAATGTTACCAGCAAATCTAAGTGACTATAGAAATAAAAATTACAAAAAGCAGAATTTAATTTAAAATCAACCAAAGGAAGCTTAAAATTAACCTATTAAACCTCATCGGATCCTTCCTTGGTCACTTCTCATCATACTTCTCATCTTCCCTCATCAAAAATCAGCCCAGAAATCCCTATTTCCAAGCTCATCCACCACCTTTTATCTTCCTTCTTTCTTCTATTCAGCCCCCTGCTACCTACATCCAAAGTTCAGTGGAAGCACAAGGTCTTGTGCTTCTTGTGCAGCCTTGGAGCAGGGGCAGGAACTGTGAGCCACCAGCTCCCACAGCAGCAATGAGTTTCCACGGGTCATTTGTTATGCAGAATAAGCTGTGGTGCACATAACTGCTTTGTGAGACATGCAAAGTAAATCAAAATCATGCAGTTCTCTAGGAGAAAGCAGTAAGCTACAAACTGCTGATTTCAGCAAGTGTCTGCAAGTGGGTAGTCACTAAAGCACTGCTGAAATCCTGGTGGAAGCATAAAGATACACAAGACACTACACAGACATTCAGCATATATCAATCGTTTTGAATTAATTTTCAACCATGAACTCTGGTTGGAAAAAGCCTTTAGCACTGTAAACTGAGTCTAAATCCATGTAAACTGATAAGTGTTTCTATTTTCAAAGATACGAGGTAAACTTGTTCCTCCACATAATAAAATAGAAGTCTAAAGCGAAGAGTGGAGCAACAGCTCCTTATGCAGCTGGTCTGTTAGCTTTGATCACAGGCTGGTGGTAGAATCCTCATTAACATCAAACCAAGCCCAGGGTTCTCCGGGCCGAGCTTTCCTACTGTCAGGATTTTGCCCTTAATATTTTAAACTTTGAAAGTTCATTTCATTTTGAGGAACAGATGGTGGCTCATGTATTTACTGACACTTTTACCCATCTGTAATAACCCAGGCAGGTTACAGTAGAATGTAAACATAATATATAAGCAAATTTTTCATAAATGTTTCTGAAGCTTCACAAACCAAATAGATAGATTCCTATGTGTATAATACTACTAAGATAAGAATCTTTCATCAGTCTAACTGCAGAAAGTAGTCCTATTTCACACAAACAATTCTATTAAAAAAAAATGGGAATAAAAAAAAAAAATCAGAACTGCAATCCTTCTAAATTGAAGAATAAATACATGCTCAGAGGGGATTTGGGATTACACAAGGCTCATTCTAATTCAGCCACGCATAAGATGCTGACAGTAGCTCCTTAGAAGGAGATAGCAGACTAAATCTAGTTAACTTTAGAAAATGATCTGGATTCTGCCCTGGCACAGCACAGGGGGTATATTCAGGGACAGCTGCTCTTGAGAAGACTAGAGAGAGAGAAAGCAATGGCAGAATCACCTCCACTGGGGTAAAGCAGCTTCATGTCTCCTCAGAGGCTGTTTAAGAGATGGCTGCTTCAGAGCATCAGCGTCTTGGCTCTCCCTTGCCACTCATGCCTGTTTCCCACCTGACTGTGCCAAAATGCTATTCAGCTTGATGGCTTTGGAACAGTGGCTGAGGGAAGATTCGTAATGTCATGACAGATTTTCTGTCACCAGCACACAGCTTGACTGTTGCTGTCGAAAACTAGAAAAAAAAACCAAGGGGGCTGAGGATGCCCGAGTCCAGTTTATGCTGTGATTTTCAGCTGTGAGGAGTTTGGAGTCTTTACATCTTCCCCAACAGAGTTTGGGTTGTTTTTTTTTTTGTCCTTAATTCAAATTTGACAATTATGTATTTACAGAAAGATACATTAACTGTTGAAAACCACAGAAAGGGGGAAGTGTGTGAAAGGTCAAAACAGGTTGGAGATCAAAATATAAGCTGAAGTAAGGCTTGTTGATAGATGGTGTCATTTTAAAGGTTCCAAGGTGGCCTTGAAAATCCTCTGAACTTTATTCATTGTGCAGTATAATAAAAACTTAAATATCCAACATGCAAAAACAATAACAGAAAATCTTATCCAAATTAAATGCACCGGCTGTACCTATACCAGTAAACTAAGCAGGGCCAGGATCTAATATGGGCTCAAGCAATGAGCAGTATGGTTTAACTGTTAGCAAGTATTAACTCCCTGGCAGAGTTTTGTGCCAAAGTGGACGGTCTCCGGCAATAACCTATCACAGGTGCAGAACCCCTGTTTTGGGTCTGGGCTTTACAAACTTGGGTTATGTGGTGCCAGTCAGTCTCAGGGCCAGAGAACTCTCCCAGCCCATTTTATCTGGAAGAATAAATGCAGTTTTTAGCTCCAAGCAAAAAGGGGGGGGG
>VZTM01003944.1:75606-101232 GCA_013400555.1 Jacana jacana | reverse complement strand
GCTGGGAGGGGGGGGGGAAAAAGGCTACTTAAATCTGCTAGCAGCAAAATTTCCATCTTACAAAGGCTTAGTGTTTAGCCATGTATCATTCCAAATCGGTTTAAAACGTCAGTTAAAACAGGAATGAATGTCTAACGCTTTTAAGAGAAAAGATGAGAGAATATATCGTGGAAATGAGTCTGGACCCTAGCAGATAATGTTTATAAGGTGGAGATCTTCTCACTAGAAAAGTAGGTCAGACATTCATTATGCGAGGCAGAAAGGCAAAGGAGATGTGAAACTTGTCTAGTCACCCTTAACAATTCCATAGCACATCTATTTGTCTAGATGGCACCTCTGGCTCTTCTGAAGTAGCTGACTGAGGTCCTGATACTGGCAGATGCTGAGCACCCATTATGGAGCAATGGGTATCTTCAGTTCCTGTTGACATCATGTTGAAAGTTCTTCCCAGCTCAGGGCCTTGCCTAACAGAAAATCTGAAAACCAGCAGTCAACACCCATCAAAACAGACACCTGCAATATACACAGACTGCCATTGAGGTTCTCAGTCCTCTTCATTAGCTGGACAGATGTTAAGTGGAAGATTCCCCATGTTATTTGATTGTATTGTTGATAAATGTAAATTAGTTTGGCCCAGGCTAATTTCATAAAATATGATGTTCATAAACATCATGGTAGGAATTATACTTTACAAATACATAAAGCCAATCTTAACTGAAGAACTTAACAACACTGTATGAAAGAAAAACATGAATTTAGTATGAATGATCCCAGCCATCTCTCCCCATTTGGAAACAGCAAATAAATCTATAGAATCAAAGGAGTGACCCTAATCAGGCTCAGTTCTTTACTGTTCCTGCTATTTTCATTCTGCAAATCAAAAATAATTAAAAAAAAATCACTATGGAAACTGAGACTAGGCCAATTTATTAGAATTAATTGAGACCATTAATCTCACTTACTAGCAGATTGGAAGGCTTTTATTCATCCAGTTACCCTTTCAAGGAATAAAATTTCTATTTCTTTGAGCACCAGACAACTGCCACTTTTAATTGTGTCAAAGGCATGAAGGAATTGCTTGTGAAATAGCTGTAGCCAGGAGTAAGAACACTGTGGATTGTCTAGTAATCAAATGTATCCGTTGTACAGGATGGAATATGGATGGTAATACTATTCTGAAGGAAGCTGACAGTCAGAGTAGTGATCTTGTGGGTGAGCTGACAAGAGAAATACTCCCTTGAGTTGAATCTTGCCTAAAGAAAAAAAATCATCTCTACAGTAATGAAACAAAGCTAGAGGAACTCCATTAGGAATCATTGGCAAGCAAACTTTGGTAAGACACAGATTTCTTACCTGTACAGAAATTACAGTCCACATCTGAGAAAATAAAAAATCTCAGAAAATTTACCCTATAAAGGACTAAAAGTTTCCAGAAGTTGCAATAGCTGCTGGTGCAGCTATCATTATTTAAAAGCAATATAATCTCCTTAAAGTAGACTCCAGCAGAACACAAATTTTCTTATAGATTTTCAGAAGAACAAAATATGCCTGAGAAAAAAAAAAAAAAAAGAGTTTAGGAAAATCAGATTGCTCTAAATCTCTAGCTCTTTCCTCTTTTGCACAGTTATAATTTTTGCTCAGTGCTGGTCTAAATCATAGATACTGTCCTTTATTTCAGAAGTTCAAGTACAGTTCACACTGGTACTTTCCATCTGCCTTTGGATGCCTGCTGAGCTGCAGTATCTGTAGCCAGGTAGTTTAAATCAGTCACAAAAGAACAGAGAAGGAAAGCAAGTTCATCAAGGCTGTCCATTAAAAGGGCCAGTCTCCTGTCACATACCTTTTAGCTTTCATTGACATTGAGAACACTTTCCTCCTTCACACCTGGAGTATTGGGTCCAGTTCTTGGCTCTTCATTGAAAGAGACCTGGACGTACTGGATAGAGTCCAGCAAAGGGCCACTAAAATAACTGGAGCACCTCTCCTATGAGGAAAGGCTGAGATAGCTGTGACTGTTCCACCTGGAGAAGAGAAGGCTCAGGGGGATCTTACCAATGTGTATAAATACCTGAATGGAGGGTGCAAAGAAGACACAGCTGGGCTTTTTTCAGTGGCAGCCAGCAACAGGACCAGAGGCAACGGGTAAAGCTGAAACACAGAGGGTTTCCTTTGAACATGAAGAAACACTTTTTTACTGTGTGAGTGACTTAGCACTGGCACAGGTTGCCCAGAGAAGCTGTGGAGTCTTCAGCC
Source organism: Jacana jacana (assembly GCA_013400555.1). Lineage (NCBI taxonomy): Eukaryota > Metazoa > Chordata > Aves > Charadriiformes > Jacanidae > Jacana > Jacana jacana. The sequence goes on along the minus strand of VZTM01003944.1, from coordinate 98,979 downwards.
TTGGAGGTATTCTAAACCTCTCTGGCCACCTTCCTAGGCAGCCTGCCCTAGCTGTCCCTGCTTGAGCAGGGGGACTGGGTGGACAAAATGACCTCCAGGGCTCTGTTCCTTCCAAACTCAAACATTCTGTGATTTTCTGTGATTCTGTGTTCAACTTGGCAAAGTCTAAACTCAGATAAGTTTCCAAAACATTCCTGGATATATTTCTGGGTATATGAAGAAAATATCCCTTTTTTCAGGGTTTTTTCAGCAAGTTAGTTTTATCACTATCAATCCACTTTTGAACATTTTCTAAAAGAAGAAAGAATTAGTATAAAAACTACATCAAAGATCACATTGCAAATAGCAATCTATGATGGAAGATGTATTGACATGTGGAATTTTAATTCTCCAAGGCTTTGCTTTCAAATTTCTCATGGGGTCCAAATGCAGAGTTTAGGCAAATTTGAAAACTTGTCTGCCAAATGTATACTGAATTCAACTTTTATGGAAAAGACAGCAGAAGAATATAACTCATGGCTTTAAAAAGAGACTGCTGGTTCACCTGTCCTGTATGAACAGAGAAGGTTAGCAGGTTTTAGATCTATTCCATTTTAAATCATTAAATATACAGGAAAGGGAATAGAATGTAACACTGCAGATTTGCTAAAACCTTTTTAGGTACTTGCTTTACTGAGCACATCCCGCTATGACTTACTTTATCTTAGCATTCATATTTCAATAAGGATGATCTACCTTCACAGTGACATGTGGGATGCAATTTAATAACCTTATATAATGATCTTACATAAACTCCAAAATCTTGGCCAGGACTTCCCATTAACAAAGAGATGATTATACTCTTAAGCACTAGATCTCTTGGGTTCAATTCTGCTTTTACTTGAGCTGAGGAGTAGCACAATATAAGTAAGACTATCAGGACAGAGCTAAATATCTTAACTGACTAGACCTTAATAGCCTAAGATGTTCCAGATAGCTTAAACCTTAATTTCCACCAATCTCCTTTGTCTTTTATGGTTTATAGTTGAATCTGTAATGACTTTGACCAATTACACTGAATCCAGCACAGTATTAAGAAAGCACTGCAACTGAAAATCAGGAAGAAATTCAGCCTGCTCTCTCCCACCTTGAAAGTATAGCAGAAATATATGATCTCAGATGAACTGAGAAGTTTCTTAGTTTTCATGGGGATGTTCACAACTCTGAACAAAGAAGAGTTGGCCTTATCATAAACCTTTGAATAAAAGAATTCACACACCTTAGTCCATATTTTCACATGGCAGAAAGGTAGGACCCTGTTCATCCATAGTGGTTTTAGGTGTATTTCCTTCTTAATTCTCAAATATCTCGCAGGGTTAAAAGCTATTTCTTCACACAAAAAAGTCTGTGTGACTGCTCTTGCAGTGGAACAAAGACAAGAGAATTGTCAACAATTCCTTCAGTCACCCCTGGATTGATGCTACAGCATAAGTGTCAGAAATCCAGCAGTGAACGGGCCGGGATACCTGTGAGTGGGCACAGTGAGGTTTGATCATATCTCTTTATTCATGTGTCCACACAGTCCCCTGCCAGACCGGCAATGCCACTCTTCTAGAAATCTCAAGACTGCTTTAGGGAAGTGAGGATACTTCAAAATAACCTAAAAAGCTAATGCAGGTTTTGCTGTGCTTTAGGATTTTGATGCTGTAAGGCGTTGCTGTAAGGTTCTCTCCACAGCTCTTAGTATAAACGTGCTTCTGAGCAAAAGGTGGAACTGCTAGCTGTTTGCAAGACTCTGAGAGATGAGGGTCTAATAAACTCCAGATACCATGAAGTTAAGAGTTATAGCTGTTGGATTTCCTGATGAACTGTTTTCTTACGGGACAATCTCTTTTCTTGCAATCAGAAAAACTCTCTGGAAAAAACAGCTACTATGACAGCCTGTAATTTATCTAAAGAGCTTTTTAAAGTTAAGCACAGTATTTCATTTAAATCTATTATTTGATGACATTAACTAGAATTACTTACAAAGGACTAGTTAGAATATTGGTTACTAACAATGAATGAAAATAAGAGTATGGATTATTTAATTTTAAAAATTATTTTTTTAAAAAATCAAAACAAATTATGAAATTTCATTAAATTGAAATTTCAAAAATTCATTTCATTTGATGGTTGGACTTGATGATCCCAGGGGTCTCTTCCAACCTAAATGATTCTATGATTAATCTTTAACCTTTCCATGAACACTATTTTGTGAAAAATCCAATGCAGAAGTAAATTAAACTTGACTGTCAAACCCTGTGAGGAACACAAACTCAGTTCCAGTCAGCTGCATTGCCTGTAAAAACCCCAGGGGAAGGGCCTGTGAAACAGCTTCTGCACCCACCCTGGGTAGCAAAAATCAGACCACAAAATTTCCACCTTGAGCTCCCCCTTGGCCCACAGGATTTATGGCATGCAGAAAAAGGTGCATATGGGAGCCAGAGGTCTGCCTGCATTTACTATTACCGGATCCTGAGCAGATACTGAGCTTTTCAGTTGAAAGCACATTCACGGCACACGCAAGTGCCCAACCGTCTGTTACAGACTGTTTCTCAGCTGTATCCTCTTCAAACAAAGAGATGGAAAAAAAAGAAGAAAAAAAATCTGAAATACACCACACTACAGCATAGCAAAGCAAATCAAGGGGAAAAAATACCACCAAGGAAAATTGGAAAGGAAGAAATTAAATGTTTTCGAGCCATTGGAAGAGACAAAGTATCTGGTTTTATCATTTGTTTTATTTTTATTGTACTTTTTATGACCTATGAGAAGAAAAACCAAACCAAACCAATGGTCTGTTATCACTGCAGCTTTTATGGTTACAGGTCAAAATTATGAGACCATGGTATAAGCTGAACAAAGAGCTAGGGGATTGTGACTCCACATTCCTTCCCCCATCTGAAGCTCTGAAATACTGAAGGAGTTTTATCTGTAATATAAAATCTCCAGGATGCTAACCTCACAAACACTTGCATTAATAAAAAACAAACAAACACACACACAAAAACATTTATTTGAGGGTTTTTTCCCTATATGAGGTAAGGCTTGCAGAATCAGATCTCAAATTTATAAGTTACCCTTGCAAACACATATTTTTTTTTTTTGCTCTAAACCATCTGAGTCCAAGCTGGAGTCAATGCTTGTTTGTTTTTTTCTTTTAAAACAATTTGGATTATACATGTGTCTTGCACCGTCTTTTCACCTAAGGCAAATGTAACTCTGGCATTCAGGAAACTTAGCACCACAGGTACCTGGACTTTTTGAAAGGAGTTTATAGTTTCAGTGGACACTGCCAAGTAGGCTGATTATAGCCTTATGGTAGTTGTTGGCTTTCCCCCAACAGGCTGCTTTCTTGTGTGAGTCTACTAAACACGATCTCCATCATTTAGATTTAAGTACAAGACAATCCATTTTTTACTTTGAGAAGTACTTTATTTTTCACTAAAATTCTAACTTTGTTTTGGCATAAAATTGTACATCCCACGTTCTTTTTACTGAATTCAGTGAAGATCTGTAAATTTTATCTCATTAAAAAAACTTGGATGGGCACTAATTCCCAAAACATCCTTCACATGTTTTTTTAATCTGTTTCTTCTTTGAAACAAAATTTACCATGTTCTGCTGACTGAGTTAAGACCAGGTTCTGATCAGTTTAAGTAAATGACTCCAAAGGCTTTCGGCCACTTGTCCCCTCCAAAGTTTCTCACAGACAACCAATGCAGATATGTGAAAGTACCAAATTTGCAATTTTTACTGCTTCATGTCTTTCTGTGGATGAACTGCACATCACTTGTGCTGGTCTTGCAGATCTCCAGGGCTCCATGTACGTCTTTGCTCTAGAATTAGTTTAGTGCCAGTGATTTGGCTGAAGTTTGCTCTGTGCCTTTATGCTTTGCATATACTGGTATTATTACAAGAGCCTAATTGCTTTTTTCTAGCTATTCTTACAAGGAGATAAATTCTCAGAGGTCAGCGATAGCAGACCAAAATGCACAGCTTTGATGGCTGATGCATCCCCTTTCTCTCTAATGGGGCATGAAGGATATAATGCAAGTTTCTCTGAGCCTTCGAACGTATCTAATCATGACTCTAGCTCTAGTTTTTCCCAGAATAATTATTCTGGATGTTGTTCATTTATTGTAACAAAAACGTTAACTCTTCTCCTAACTTTGGTAGCAGCATTTTTTCATCCTTTGTCTGAAAAAAAACAGGATAATATTGTTCATGTAAAATTTCATTCTCTTGGATGTCTGGTTTTGTGCCATTAAAGGGGAGATAGAATACGGCATTACTGACTAGACTCTAAGTGATTTTGGAGTAACATAGTTGTAGTTTCCTTTATGAATGGATTATGATATGGCAGTTACTTTTCGTTATTATTGCTTTTGTACAATATAAAAAAATCATCACGTTCCTCTGTTCATAAACAAACACAGCCCTGACTAGTTTTAACTGGCTGTTGGGCTTAAATCTTCCAGCTGTCAGAAAAACAAGGTGACAGAAAATAATTTTTTTCTGTAGTTTTATAAAATAAATTAAAGAATGCCAGCATAGTTGTCTATTTCATTGCTGCATATGGGACCACATCCATCTCTGACTTCTTCCAGAGCCTGCCTCAGCATGTAGGAGTGACTTGTGAACACAGCAGTGCAGAGAGTTGATTTTTCAACAGCTGTATTGAAGACAGTCTGATCAGATTGAACCACAACCAAAAATAAGAGAAGGCACTGGCATGCACTTTTTCTGCATCCAAATTAAACTAAAGAGAAATAAGTTTCTGCTCATACTATGTGTTTTATGCCAGATGCTTATAATAAAAGGACTCAAAGAGCTTGGAAACAGGCAGGGTCACAACACTTTGTGTTGAAGATGGAAGGTGTTTACCCAACTGGTGAAAGATCTAGAGTTGGTGCCCATCTTTGTCTCAGAGTTTTCAAAACCACCTCCCCCTCACTTCAGGAAAATGCACTAATCATGTGTTCATGTTTTCAGCCTCACCCCTCAAAGCTGTATAAAATAGCATACTTTATAGAAAAATGCTTCATTCATTACATGATGATTTCCCATTACAGTCGGAGTCTCTTGTTTCTGTTTTCTGTAATGAGCATTTTATTATTTTTACCAAAGTGGAATAGCTTCAGCAGAACAGCTTGAAAGAAATCTACCCCACCACAGACCTACAGGAAGGGTGCTTCAAATCTTGAACGTGTGCACTAACCTTCTTGTTTATAGGATTCCTAACTGAATCTATTTGGTAAATTCAGTCAGTGTTTGTCAACATTTTAGGTGAACAGCCATTTTACATCATCTACCACTGGAATTTTAAAATCATAATTAAACGTTGATCTCTGGTGCTTTTTTATTATTATTTTTTATTATTTTTTTTCTTGTGGGGAGGGAGTGGTGTTAATTTAAAAAAGCCTCCATTTAATCCCCATCCATTAAATCACCATCATTTAGGTTACGTCAGTCCTGCCTGTAGCTCGCTTGCACTGAAAGCTGGACTCAAGCATCAAAAAAATCCTTTTGGGCTTTAGGACTTATGACCTAAAAATATATTGTCTCTTGATCCGGTGATAATAAAAATTCCTAGGAGTAGGATAAGGTGAAGATTGGTGCCAGTGACATACACTCTTACAGAAGGTAGATCAGTGAAAGAATCATGTCAGAATTTCTGTTACTTAGAGGATCATAACTGAATATTGATTTTCATCTGAAAACCAAATCCTGCCTTCAGATTATGTACATGTAACTGATTTTATGTGGCCTTTAGGCTGGAATAAGGAAAGTTTCTGTGTTACAGTATTGGCTAGAGGGCTCATGGACCTATTGAGTGACATACACTGGTTCAACCTAAAATGCAATCATTGCCCTGTAGAGCCTAGTGTCTACAGACTTCAGCCAAGAAGTAGGAACTGAGCACAGACCTCCTGAATGGCAACCCAACAGCCTACCAACTAGTTCACAATGTCCCAGTTTTTGATTTCTTCTTCTTATCTTCATGGCAGCACAAAAAACCCCAAACATTAAGACAAGAGGCTTTACCTGAGCAGATAGTAACTGGTGGGTAGAATATTAATCTTAGCATCTGTCAAAATGGCATAGTTTTCTTGCCATAGTGGTAAAAGTAATTTCACTGATTCCCCAGATTTAGCCTACTGGTACATCAAAATCTGACCTGAGAAGCAATTAAAGACTATTGGTGTACTGGATAGACAGAGACTGAAGGATCAGGTCCAATCTCTAAATGATTTTCAGTTTCTTAATGGCAGTAGAAGGATAGTGCTGCAGTAAGGATTCTAAGCAACTTGTAAAAAAGAGTAAAACCACCAGCTGGAAACACCTGGAGGAAGAATCAGTGAGATTTTTTGCTCATAAATTAGTCCAACTATCTTGATGATTTTATCCAATTAGCTTGGCTTTTTTACCTGACTCTGCATGCACCAGTGGCCTTCAATACTGATGCACAAAGTAATTATGCAACAGAACAAGTATTTAATTGCTGAACATGAGTATTAACAGCGCAATAATACTAGCTAAATACATAAAGATTAGTCTTCTGAATCCCACTAGTTCCTTCAAAAACACAGGAGCTAGGAACCTAGATCAGTTTAACCTTGTGTGGTAATTTGTTCATTTTATATACTTCTTCAAGTAGTCTCTGACTATTAACATTTCTAAAAGTTTGTGAAGTTGCAAACCAGAAATGCACTTACTCCAAAGAGAAGTTAATCATAATAATACTGTTGCAGTAGTTAAAGAAACTACTATTTTTCTAGAAGTCAGGAACCCAAAATATATTTGAAAGGTACGTTGAGGTCAGGCCACTTGGGCTTACTAAAATACTTTTAACCATATTCTCCAGAGCAATAAAATCAGTGTGAAAATGGGCAGAAGAAGCCTTCCATAGGAACCAAAACCAAACCAGTACTTGTGCTTCCCACTGAAGTTCTGCCTTTAGACACCCCAAATGCTCTCGTTTTAAGGCATTAGTAGTTCTGTTGTCCTTTTATCATGGGTAATTTACGTCTCCAAATTTTAAAGCTATCTGCTGGATGTACTCCAACCCATAAATAATAATGGCATCATATATGCTAAATTGCATCAGATGTATCTCTAGAACACCACCTGTTTATTTAACTATTATTTGATAAAGCATATCAGCAATTTACTCTTCTTAAAGCCTTAACTAAGAAAGATCATTTCATTAACCTTTATCCTGCTACTTTTACTCTGTTTAGTTTTACACTACACAGCATAATTTTTCTGTCATAATCAGCTAGCTTCCATGATGGAATAATGTATCAGGAACACCAGCTCAAGGTGTGCAGGGTGCCTTTGCCGCTGAGAGATAGGGTATTTTCAACTGAAGACAGCAAAATAGCAAATAGCAGTGCAGTGTTGTCATTTTTAGGTAAAAGGTAGCAATCTGTTATTGTCATCAGGGTTATTTAAAGGCTGCTTTCGAATTAGCTTTGCAGCCACAAATGTGTAAATATTTAATTTTTTTTCTAAGCAAACATGAACCAGTTCCTTGAGTGAAAACAGAACATGTCTGAATTGAATGTACTTTGTATAAAAATGATGGTTTCTTTCACAGTAAAAACATATCAAAAGTAATGTATCCGATGGAACTCCAGCCTTGACAGATGTAGATAAATAAAAGTTGAAATGTAGTGCTAGTGTTTGTCACTGGAAACGTAATGCAGAATTTAGGCCAAAATCTATTACAAATTTAGCACAGCTTTATATATAATGCCCAAAGTTGAGAAAGTGTTCCAAACAAGTGTAACCTTTCTTTAGTCTTCTCTACTTTGCAATGCTGACCAACTTCAGCCATTGAATCCCAGCTATGAATGGTGAAATGAAGGCACTGGGGCCAAGCGTGTACCTTGCATTGTTACTCTGGTGACAGAAAACCACACACAACATTCTGAACTCTTCATCAAGATGTAGTCTTGTAGAAAATCAAAATGAATAGGGCCTATCCTTTAGTCCTTTGGTAAAAAAGCGCAAAGAATTCAGCGTGGCTTTCTTGTCTGTTTTCTTACTTTTCTTTCTTACTCACCACACACTATTTGTATTCCACCTTCTTCAGCCCACGTTGATTTTCCTAAGTTTAGCAGAGATTTTGCATGAGCAAAACAACAGTATTTGATCCCAGACATCAAATTAAACTAGCAGTGTTGATTAACTGCTGTCAGATGAGTCACCGGCTACTTCCAGTAAGACTCTGCATTCAAACTTTGGAATAAGCCTACTGCCCAACAAGTAAATTATCTCAATACAGCTTAGCTGCTGCTCCTGTGATGGAGAAAAGAAAATGGGCAGCTTCATTCCCTTTTGGACAGACTTGGGTGAACACACTGTTATATTCTGAACCTACACAAGCTATTTCTATGATGCTCTACCTACTGTAAAGGAGGGAAGGAGAGAGGGAGAGCGAGAAGCTTTGTGCCTTCCCTGCTTCTCCCTCACCCCAACTTTGTGCTCCAGCCAGATGCAAGGTGACCCTAAGCAGTTACATGTGTGGACTTAAAGATTACAAGAGAGAAAGTGGATGGATGGTCCCTTTTTTGTCTCTTCCTGTACACACAACTCCCATTGGCTTTCCTGGGCGCTCCCTCTTATAGACTGACAAGCAACAGGTCAGAGGAGACGGAAAAACTTTTTACCTGCCAACCCCAGAGTTCAGGATGTGTTGTTTCTCCTGCAGCAGTTGATGACACCCTAACACCTTAGCAGCACTGGAGCTGCATTCCTACGCTGTAACAGGGGAAGCAGGACCAAGGGCCTGAACTAAGGTCTTGGCAGGTAAGTGAAGGAGCAACCCATATCGAACAGCTTTTTTTTTTGTTTGTTTGAAACTGTACGTCTTTGTAATGTTTAAGTCTTAATATGGGCTCTGCTTTACCTGAGAGCTTAAACTTCCACTTTTCAGAAGAGTATTTGAGAATACTTATTAACTTTGCCAAATGCTTGAAAAAGTGTTGATGAAACTCATAAAAGCAGAGGAGCTAAACATGTCTCAAAGCTGGGATTTCTTCTTAGAGCTGAGCAGAAGTTATTCAGATTAGTGAGGGTTTCTAATCTAATTCAGATTAGAAGCTTTATGCTACCAACATCATTTTTTACATCATTTAGGATGACTGAGAGCGTTGTTGTACGGTGAATATCCAGTATTCAAAAGATGAGCACTGTTAGGATTGGGATGGGAATATTTTTTTGTTTCATTGCTTCTTTTCTCCCAATTGGACATGTAGGGAACAGCTGATGAGGGGAAATCTCCATACCCTTACTATGTTCCACTTCTTAAGCTCAATTATTGGAGCTAGGTTTCCTGTATGAATAATATTATATCATTCAAAATGTGCTTCATTATAGGAATTGTGTTTTCAGTAGTAATATCATGTTCCAGAACATTCATAGAGAGCACACACAGAGGAAGTCGCTACCACTAAAACAAACCCAATTAAAAACATATTTACAGAAAAATACATGATGCTAGTTAGCAGTTCAAAAGAGAAGAAAAAAATACCCCAAACCCTAAAACATTAAACCCATCCTTGCCTAAAGGAAGTCTTTCTTTTCCTTGCAACTGGTAATGTGAGGGTAATGGATGCCTTTCTGTTGAGAAGTCTGTAAGTTTTACTTTTTGCACTGAAAAACAAACTTGGGTCAGAGAAGGAAATTATAAGGAGCTGCCACAACCTACGTTCTGTACCTGACCATCTACTGCCACCATATCCTGGAGAGGAAAAAAGGGAATGTTCATAAAGAATGAACAATCATCCCAAACTGATGGGGCAACAAAGCCCCATCAATGCCCAATTCAGATATTCTTATCCCCCCCTATCCTTATTGTTACCGATATCCTCAATTTACTAAGTGAATTCACTCCAAAACTGACCTCTAAGTTTACGTCCATCTTTCAGCAGATTAACCGGGTGTTTGTAAAAAATTACACACACTAATAGCAACTGTCAATTAACATTCATCAGAATTAAGGGGAAAAGTCATCATCAAAAATTTCTCTCTGAACTGTGGGTGTAAATTTTAGGGGCAAGAGTGAAAAATGACACTTTACATAGGTTCGTACGTTTTAAAAGTTTGCATTACTATAGTCATTGTTTTAAATTAACTTTCTCTCGACAAAATAAAGTGTTGTACTACATTGCAGCCTCACTGTTAGGAATGAAGATAGAGGAGACAATGCAGGAAGGCCAACACATACAACCAAAATGGAAAGTATCCAAGTCATAGAAGAATGGTAAGTTGGTCAAGCAGTTTAACAAATTATTTTAATTTGCCTATAGCTAATATCAAGAATTGATTTGGTTTTTATGCTTCAGGAATGTCCTTTCAATTACTTTTTCTAAAAAATAGTCTATACAAAAAGAAGCGAAATCTGTCCTGACAACAAAATGCCAGCATAGACATTCATAAGCCAGGCTTACTTACAGCTTCTTATTTTTGGGGAAGAACTGTGGAGAGGAATGGGAGGTGCGTGGATGGTTCCATAGACCTGTGGGTCTCTGTAAGAAGCCTCTGCTACCTGTGGGATCACTTTCTTCTCTTTATCCAGACAAGAAGAAAAACTAATAGGCACAAGTGTACTTCACCATCGGATTTTTAACATAGCTCGCTTTCATGAACAGCTTGGACTATGGTTTTTCTGGAAATGACTAAGGAAATACCTTCAAAAATGGACTAACACATACTGATAGTCTGAGCTTCAGACTTGGGCCTGTCTTTATTGCGTTGCGAAAAATGCTAACATACCAGTGGCATTGAATTCTCTAATCCCATAAAAAAGCAAATTAAAGCTTAACTCCAGAAGTTATGCTTGATGGCAAAAGAAACCCAAACAACTCATTGTCTTCCTTGCTACTCATGGTCATTTATGAGAAGACAATGTCAAAAACTTCCAGAAAATTCTGTCGAAAAGAGAGCTTCCCAACAGACAGTGAGACAGCACAGGATGCTTCTCAGCTCCATCCACCTCAGTGGGTCCCTTTCACTTTCCTTAGACAGGATTTTTCAAGCTTCAAACTTGTACGTTTATACTTTTTTGTTCAGATTACAAATGCTTTGCTGGATTGTTTAAATGTTAAAGACTTTCTCATTTATTACATCTTTTGGAGTGCTGAAAAGCTACCACAAATAGCTTCCCATCAGCCAGTCTGCCTTGCATGCAGAGTAGGAGTTGATAAATGGACTTTATGAGAAATCAGATAGACAAATATCACTTACTGTGCAACATGATTACACAGAAGCTTGTGTCAGACCCTATCAGTAAGGGGAGGGTGAGCTCTCAGAACTCAGTTTAAAACCACATTTAGTTGCTGTTAAGTAACATGGAGTATTGCCTTCTCAAGCAATTCATTGGTACCTTAATGGATTAGCAATGCAAGTTAGTCTTCTGATCACTTATCCAGTGCGTGCACTGTTAGGAGTCACAAATAGTTTCCTTCAGAAGATGGGAATAAGGACTTTTCCCATTTCTTCTCTCTCCAGTTTTGCCAGTAACATCCATCACATCTTGTGCCAATAGATCATCATTCAGGTCAATAGCACCAAACAGAGGGAAGCTTAGCAACCCTTAGGTACAAGCACAGAGAAATATGCTAATTTAAAAGCTCTCTGAATCACTATTTTGTTGGGCCTCATTAGTATGCTTTTGGCTGCCAAGAGCCTTTTGTTTTTCTTGTGCTTCCTGAACCAAATCGTGTGGCAGCCAGTGATTGGCCAAACAGCATCAGAAGCAGGCAGGGACATCAGGTGTCATCTAAACCCCTCGTGAAAGAGGGTCTATTGCCAGTTTAGAGGGTCTATTGCCAGCTTACTGAAATCACATCTCCTTTAGCAGCAGAGGCAGGAATTCAGTGTTGGTTTGGGGGATTTTGCCCGAGTCTGATGGCTAACAACACTAGCAGAAAACTTGTAGGAAGCCAAGTGCATGTCTCATAACATTAAACACGTTTAGTGGGCTATTCAGATAATGAATGCACAAGTGAAGAGTGAACAAAATTCCCCTGTCATTGCTGAAGCCTTGTTGCTTCCAGTTTTCACTCTGGCCTAAAGTGCGGTTGAAAGGAGAATTTTTGGACAAATGTATGAAAACACAGTTACAAAAATAGAAGCGTATTCGTAACGATACTTTGCTTTTGCAGCCAAAACCCTACTGCAGATGAAATTTTGTCTTGGGCTCAGAATTTTGACAAGATGATGAAAACACCAGCTGGGAGGAACCTTTTCAGAGAGTTTCTTCGAACAGAGTATAGTGAGGAGAACCTGCTTTTCTGGCTTGCATGTGAAGATCTAAAGAAGGAACAGAACAAGAAAGTTATTGAAGAAAAAGCAAGACTTATATATGAAGATTACATTTCTATACTATCACCAAAAGAGGTAAAGCTGTAAACATTACATTTGCGTTTTCTGTTATTTCAGAACAGGAATGTTATACCCTGGATGGCCAGATGGGGGTCTGAAAGTTTGTCTGATCTGTCAGATGAAAGCCTTAATATGGACATTAAATCAGGAAAGGAAGGGACAGAAAAACTAGAGACACAGAGTCATTCAACATCAGTGGCCACACCACCTCAAAGCTCACTATAAGACTCCAGAAACACCATTAAGAGAAGGCTGAGAAATACATAATGCTACATGGCTGCCAGAGAGAGGAAGTAAGTAATCTAAGTGGATTTCTGGAGAAAAGGCACCAAAAATTTAGGAATTTAAAACAGAATCATTATAGATTTATCTGCTACAACAGCTGTCAGGGAGAAAATCCAGATTTGCACTGTGAAAGTCCAGGAATGGAGACCACATATTTTCTCTAATGAAAGGTATGATAATATCTAGGAAATTACATAAGATTTTCTTCAACCGTAAAACTGAAATAGACTCATTATGAAATGTTCTTCACCTGGAGAGAAGAAAAAGCAACCCTTATCACACCATGTTTTGCAATAGACATAAATAAATATATAAGCACTACAGAAGAGTCTTTCTTAGGCCACGTCATGTACCTTTAGCTCCTTTGCCTTGTCTCTGTGCATTGCATCTGAATTTTAGCATTACGCTAATTTGTGCTCACTGTAGACCTTGGTTCCTACATATTACTTCTGCACTGCATTCAGTAATAATTTGCAACTTCATTCATATGAATGAAGCCAACAGCAATTTATAGCTCTATTATCTTCTCTTGTGCCATAGCATATACTTCTGCTTTGGAGGGAGATAACTGCCAGTACTGCAAGCTAATAATGAGTTTTCCTTATAACACAATACAATAGCTCTAGTACAAATATATATATCTGCTGAATGCATTTTTGTCTTGTTAAGCTAAGATCAGCCGGCAGTTAAGATTCAAATACTAATTAAGCATTGTTTGACTTAGTGTTTAACAAAACTATTCACAAACTTCATGCACTGGACATGTGTAGAGGTCGTCGATCCAGCTGCTCTTGCCTCTACTGGAAATCTTATGAGGCAAAGAAAAAACATCTGCAATGCTTTAGATCAGCACAGGAGCTGAAAACTCCTTGTTCATCCAGACATCCCATTCCAGATGTTATCTTTTGGTATAAGAGTTGAAATACTTAGCATCACTTGTTCAGTGATAAAAGTTACTGAGGCAGAAGGTCTTGGTGTTCTAAACAGATACCTTATAGTCATCTGTTTAGCAAGGAAATACCTTCAGTAATTCCAACTAGTTTTGCCATCTGGCTTTAGTGAGTCACTGAAAAACTACAATGTAAATTAATTGTTCCAATTTATTCTTCTTTTCATTCTATAAGTGCAATTAACTTTTACTTTTTTCGATGGCACAAACCCCTGCCATCCTGCCAAATTTGAGCTTTTTATCCCAGCTATTATATTTGACAATGAAGAACCAATTAGCTAGCTGCACAAACTGTTCTTCTTAACATACGTGCATGTGTGTCAGGGGGAGAACTGCTTAAACCTTAGTGTGCCATTGCTACAGAAATGCAATCGCCCGGGATTCAAATAAATTCCAAAGCCACATGACTGCAACGCTGCTTCTCAAAACTTCCATAACACTACACCCCTGCACATTGTTGTTTCTCAAAGCAGGTAGTCACTGCCCGAGCAGCCCCACCGATCTGTTCATGCTTGCTCTGCAGCCTGGTCTGCTTGCACAACTACATTAATAAGACAAAGGATACAATCAGAAAAATGCCTGGGTTGAAAACCAGCCGCTTTCAGATGGATCATTTCCTTAATTCAGGTTGCTGTGGGGCTGCCCAGACAGCTTGGCCAGTGTGAGGAAGGGGAAGTGCCAGTACGGAAAAGGGGGAAGACTGTTAGTGGCAGCTGATGCATACCCCTGCAGATCCGTAAGGGATATTTACTCCTCACTACCACCCCATCCCATCCCTTCCCAACCCATCCCATTGTATTTCAGACTTTGGTTCACCACATACACCAGTGCACAAGCCACAAGCTCACAGATGCGCACACATTCTGAGTTTCTGTGTCCATCAGCATCCTTCACATACCGAGCTACCTCAGTACACAGAGCTTTCCAGGGTTGAACTCAATCCTTCAGACAATCCAAATATCCATTTATATGGTTGCAGAGTTGTGGGGGCAGGCTGCAACCTGGTGTAAAACACAGCAGCTTAGCTGATCTATACCTGCTATTTCTCTATTCAGTGTTTTAGCCTTTTTCTTCTTAACTGAATAATCCCTCACTGGCCCCAGTAGCTTTCCCTACTTCTGCCATTTCACTTAATCCATAAGGCATTAATTTTATTGTTTTTAGAGTATTTTACGGATAAGCTGTACATTCACTCAAACTTTAAATAATATTCTAAAATCATCTGTGCTTTCATGCCAAGCATAATATGCCCTTTTCTGCCTAGGCACAGAAAGTAAAAGAGAAGCTAAAATTGAAACTTGCTAACGACTTCAATATGGACAATGCGGATCCTGGAAATCACCAGCTGTTACAGGGTCTTCAAAAACAGAACAAATCTGAAATAGCTAATATTAACAGGGAGATTAACATGATAAAAATGACAAAAAACTTTGGGTCATTTGGGAGTAACAAGTGTAGTGTCGGGAAAAAATTGGGGAAAAGTCTATAGGGCAGCCAGATGAGAATGCTGAACAGAAAGCTTCTAAAGATTTAACCACAAAAGGTCAGAAACCAACCACTTCAGCTCTCTGAATGAAAGTGATTCAATATTATTTTGAGAAAAATTATGTTAAACAAGTAAAAAAAATATAATTGTTAAGGTAAAGTAAGATATTTAGGGAATTCCTGGTTACGGCAGAGTTCTATTTAGTTGGATTGCATTTACTGTGTTATACAGCTGCGCTTCATCTTACAGATCTTAGGATGGATGCAAAGGCCAATTCAAAACTGAAACAGAATCGATGGTCTCAGTCTGAAATTGTGTGTTGGCTCTGAAAGAAGCACAGAGCCTTACTTGAATCAAACTTGGCATGTTCTGGTGAACCCCATGAAATAGTTACATAAAACTGCCTTTCCAATAGTACTGTTTAATATTAGTCTGTTCTGATCTTCTTCAGGTTAGTCTTGATTCCCGGGTGAGAGAAGTGATCAACAGAAACTTGTTGGACCCCAGCCCTCACATGTACGAAGATGCCCAACTCCAGATATACACCCTAATGCACAGAGACTCTTTTCCAAGGTTTTTGAACTCTCAGATTTATAAGTCTCTTGTTGAAAGTATTACAGGCTCTACTTCTGAAACTTAGTTTTAATTTTCAAACAAAATAACTTGATTTTTTGGGGTGGGTGGGATGGAAGAAAAGTAGTTTAATAACATCTGGAGCTGGGTTCCTGGAGAACTACAGTTTAGCACTACTCAGGCTACTGTGAAGAAAACAAATACATATTATGGTCTCTGTCTACATTTTTACCAAGGTCCTCCTTGCTCAAGATGGCATGGGAGGAGAACAACGGATTTGCCAAAACACATTTCTTTCACGCTCCTTTCGCCCTCCTGCAGTCAAGATTGCAATGATGTATTTGTAGTTTTATGAACAGTCTCCTTGTGTATCCTCACACTGCATGTGCAAGGTAAAACTGCTTCACTGACCACTTAGTTGTTGCAATATTTAATCCAATAACATAAATTATACCTGTATTTAAGAACTTTTTTTGTGCAATACAGTCTTATGGTACATAGAAACAATTGCAGCAAACCAGAAAGAGGCTTGCAATTTTTAACATCACTAACTGAAAAAAGCCAATTTTTAAGGTGTAGCATTACTCAACATGCTCAACTGAGTACAATACACTGACTTTTTGAAGCCAATATTTCTGTACAGGAAAAAAAAAAAGAAGAAGAAGGAAAAAAAAGAGCTATTTATCACTGTTTATTTAAAATAAATCAAGCGGAGGATTCCTCTGGTTGTTCACTGCCAAAACTGTGGCATTTTCATTACAGAGTTTGCAATGTCAGAAAAAAGAAAAGGAAAAAAAAATAAAAAGAAAAAAAAAAAAAGCACAAACCACTTAAAGGGATCCGTTTCTGGGTGACACAATCTATGCGCTGATATTGTTTAATTGTTAAAAGAACAAAGATTTTCAATGTACATTTCAGATGTCAGATACTGTAATTGATTTATTAAAGACTGGCTATCCAGTTCTAACACTGTTGTATAATGTTATGTACTTCAGCAAAAACAAAAAAAAAAAAAAAAAAGAAAAAAAAGCTTGATAATTTAGTTTTTTTAATAAAGAAATTTAATAAAAGATTGCCTACATGTAGCATTTTAGAGCATTTTAGAACATTTTGATGAATTGCATCTGTCCTGTAAGATTTTTTTTTTATTTGAAAGCTAAATCCAGTAAAAAAAAAAACATTTTTAAACAAAGTAATGTTTTACGAGGTGGCAGGTTAAAGAAGTATTGTCTTAGCTTCTAGCCTCATTGATTTCGAGTAACTCCTTGAAANATATATATGTATGTATGTATATATATTTATTTAATACTGACAACTCTGGTCTTATACTAAGACTTAAGTGGCAAGGCTCTTCTCACTTCCACAGGACTAAACACGGCACAAGCCCGTTCCTCTCGCTGGGACGGGAAGGCCTGGCAGTTGTGTCCTTGAGCGGAATCTTGCCCCGAGACATTTGGCTCCAACCACCCAGTTACTCGGTGCCAGCTCCCGCCTGCAGCTGCTGCTGCCCAGGAGGGTCTGCTGCCCTACAGTAACCGGTGGGATGCAGGTCTTAGTTTATTTTCTGGGGCTTACTTTTCTTTTTTCTTTTTTTTTCTTCCCTTTGTTTTACTACNGAAACAATTGCAGCAAACCAGAAAGAGGCTTGCAATTTTTAACATCACTAACTGAAAAAAGCCAATTTTTAAGGTGTAGCATTACTCAACATGCTCAACTGAGTACAATACACTGACTTTTTGAAGCCAATATTTCTGTACAGGAAAAAAAAAAAGAAGAAGAAGGAAAAAAAAGAGCTATTTATCACTGTTTATTTAAAATAAATCAAGCGGAGGATTCCTCTGGTTGTTCACTGCCAAAACTGTGGCATTTTCATTACAGAGTTTGCAATGTCAGAAAAAAGAAAAGGAAAAAAAAATAAAAAGAAAAAAAAAAAAAGCACAAACCACTTAAAGGGATCCGTTTCTGGGTGACACAATCTATGCGCTGATATTGTTTAATTGTTAAAAGAACAAAGATTTTCAATGTACATTTCAGATGTCAGATACTGTAATTGATTTATTAAAGACTGGCTATCCAGTTCTAACACTGTTGTATAATGTTATGTACTTCAAAAAAAAAAAAAAAAAAAAAAAAAAAGAAAAAAAAGCTTGATAATTTAGTTTTTTTAATAAAGAAATTTAATAAAAGATTGCCTACATGTAGCATTTTAGAGCATTTTAGAACATTTTGATGAATTGCATCTGTCCTGTAAGATTTTTTTTTTATTTGAAAGCTAAATCCAGTAAAAAAAAAAACATTTTTAAACAAAGTAATGTTTTACGAGGTGGCAGGTTAAAGAAGTATTGTCTTAGCTTCTAGCCTCATTGATTTCGAGTAACTCCTTGAAAACAAGGAGTTTGGAGAGTAATATTAAACCAAACTTCAAGGGCTCCTAAACCTACAGTCCTTACCCAAGCAAAATGCCTATGGAAACACAACGGGTGTCTTTCCTGGGTAAAGAATCCTGTACTGAGCCCTCCATCAGAGCTAAGGCAGCCTGGTACTCCCATCACTTGGCTGCCATGATGTTTTTAATGGGAGTTTGCTTGGCCTTTTTATCAAAAAATGTCCAATTTTAGGATGCATTTTGATGTTTAAAGAGACAGTGACTCGGAACTTAAAAAAAACCCCATCTTCATATCTACCACATACAATCAAAATGAGTGTTAGCATCCCTCACAAAACGCTAAAGATATACCAAGNTGGGGCTTACTTTTCTTTTTTCTTTTTTTTTCTTCCCTTTGTTTTACTACCTCTCATTTTTTTAATTTATTGAACATGCTTCGAAGAGCAAGTCTTGGGGAATTTTTTTAAATCGTTCTTTTTACTTGAAACCTGCGTGCTTTTTTTGGATATATACACAAACGATTTAACGAACTGTTTCTTAGACTCATTTGGTTTTGTAATTTATATAGAATTCAGGAGATGATTAAAAGGGCTATTCTCTATTCCCTATGCAAATATTTTAACTGTTGTAGTGTTTGACAAAATGGGATCTAAAAAAAATCTGCAAAGTGGAAAACAAATCTGTTTACAGTGGCGTTGCTGACTATCCTACCATATTCAGCACTTTTAAATATTGTTATTTATGAAAATGTAGTTTAAAATGCAAGACAAGATATTTATAAATGTTTCTTTTAATAAATACCTGTTTTGTCTGAAAGTGTTATTGTGTTATGACAACTTTATTCATGTTGGTTAGCTACTTACCATTATGAATAAAATATACAATTATTATACTGATAGAATAATAGCTATGATGTTTACAAATCCTGAGGGGGGGGAATTCAGTGAAAAAGGACTGCCCCCTCCTACTGTGAAATGCTGTTAGAAAAAATCAATTTTTCTGGATTTTTTTCTCAATTGGAATTTAACCGTGGTCCTACATATGTCTAGTATCATTCCATTGCAGTTATATTTACTGTGGTACTAAACATATGCAGCATCATATATGTATATATTTACATAGTGTAATTTCAAGTCTGTTGGTGTTTGAGGCACAATACATTTAGTCCACACATCTAAACAATGTGTAAGAGACAAAACTGCATGCCTAAGTCTTTACAAATGTAGACCTGAATATTCTTACTGTTACTATCAGATGGTGACCTGCTAGTCATAAGCTATCTTTATAAGATATTTCACACAGGTAAAAGTTCTTGTCAACACAGACAAGTCATCCTTTCAAGGACAGTTTTAAAGTTAAATGTGCGGGCTCTAAAGTATGAACTTGATTTCTACTGTAAGATTCCAAAATCTTTATTTGGAAGCTGTTGCATCATTTTGAAAAAGATTACAGCAATCTTTAGTGTAATACTGCAATGAAATCACGTTCAAAATTTCTTGTCTTACATCCTCTATTTGGAGGAATTTGAAAATTGAACATACCGTGAAGTTTATTTCTTGGAGCAAATGCTCACAGTAAAATGTTTAATATAAATTTCATTTATCAGCTTGGGTTTCCAAATACTTTTTTTTTTTGATAAAACAATGGATATGGTCCAGATGGACAACAAGTTGTGCCATAACATGATCTCATTGCCTATCATACAGTTCTTTGAACACAAATTGTAAAACGGTCAAGCTATTAAACTGATTTATTGTGCATGCAGTGTACAATACACTTTGAAAAACTGCCTAAATACACTTATTCTATAGCCTGGAATAAAATAAGTATGTATTTAACTTGTATTTCAGTTTTTCATGAGAATGTATATAGCAAGTGCACTCCAAAAAGTGAGTTATGTTTTTGTCACTTTTGCCCAGTGTTTAATCTTTTCTGTTAAATAGAGCCTGATGCCACAAATAAGCAGAGCACTTGGGTACACTTCTGGCCTTTAGGTTTCAAAGAAACTGACTATTTATTGTATTATGCATGTGTTCAACTGTTTACAGTCAACTATCACAACCTAAAAGTAGTTTGGGATCCTACGGTAAAACAAAACCTGCAGACAGTACCAAGAGTATTTACATTAGACTGAAGGCACACATGGTAAGAAGGAGACAAAAGGTATGATGGAGAGAAGGCAGGTTAGTGACAGAGGTGGCTGGGCTGCTGCGTGTTAACCAGCTGAGTCCAGGTACCATGGAAATCTGGCCACAGCACTTCCAGGTCCACAGCCAATCCACGACTTGCTTGATCACCTGTGGAGTCCACATAATCCATTTGCAGAACAACAGAGAGTGAATACAAACCAGACCTAAGATGGTAATAACTCTGTTTTAAAAAAAATTAATGCATAAGTGTCTGCTAGGCTGTGCTCTGAACGAAGAAAATAGAGGAGACCTACATTCTACCTTAAACAGCCAGGGTTTAAGCTGTCACCTGATGCCGGCTCTGCTCCCCTAGGCAGCAAATTCCAACACAAGGAGCATCCGTCTGTGGAACCAGTATCTAAAAAAGGTGGGGGCTTGTTTCTGTGAAAGCACCTTGCTGGACTCACCACCCCATCAGCCTGCCCAGGAAACAGCAGCTTCTGAATGCAGTAAGTGCTTGCAAAAGCCACTTAGCTTAAGTATTCCACACCACCAATTCAAAAGCAATCAAAGCTTCTATGAGAAAGTTGCTTAACTCCAGTGACTCTCTATATCAGGACAATAAAGCTCACACCCCTACGATGTCTGTGAGCCTGCTCCCTGAGCATTAACCCATCCAACAACAGCCTGAGCCCATATCAAATGCAACAAAATAAAAAATTAAAGTTGTGCATAGACAGACAACTGCAATGTCTGCTCCAAGTAGATTTGAGCCATGTCTAATTACCAACTTCAAAACAGGGGTTTTCTCAGCCCATAATGCTGTTATTTTTAGAGACCCAAGAGTAGCACTGTAGCACATCCTGGGCCATGGCTGCAGTGACAAAGTCCAGTCCTGTTCACCTATAGCCTGAGTGATGTTTGCAGTGACACATCAGCCCAATTCACGTAGGTCCTGAATACTTCCACCAGCAGAAGTGACATTTGTAGCATGAACAAAGCAATGGAGCCAAAATCAGCTGGAAAAAAAAAAAACCTGACGTATACATAGTTTGCATATTACTTTAATGTTATAACAAAAAGATTTTGTCCCTTCCTATCCATAAACTCACTCTGTGGAAATCCTACCTTCCAGTTTAAAACTGGGATACACTTCAGGTGATTCCAAGGCTGACCAGCAGCCATTGACTCACACTACCTTTTTTTCTTCTCAAAAGACTGACATTACATCACCCTTTACTCTAACCCTCCCGAGTTCTGCACACTTCTGTTACAAGCAGGGTTCACACGGCCGCTAAGACACTCATAATTTCTTTCATTGTTAGAGAACACCAAAATGTTCAGCCTATTAAATGCAAAAATTTGGTCATTTTTTCCTTTACTATTCTGAAAGAAGGTTTCAGGGAGCTTCGTGGGCAGGGAGCAAGGGAAGATTTTGGTGAGTGAGATTCCATAAGCAATGGCCTGGGCAGTTTATCAGCGCCAGACTAGCCACACAGATCGTACATTCCCACAAAGCTCATTTGAGTGTGATTTTACTTATAAATTATTGCTACAGTGCATTTTGCCAATAAATCTTATTCAAATTGGTGCATCTACAATCGCAGGAAAATGTTTTCACCTGATTTCACTCCATTTTAACGTTTAACATTCCAAATACCAAATTCTCATGTTGACCATATTGCCTTTGAATTTCCACCATGGAACAAAACTTTCAAGTTTTCATTGCTGACTACCAAAACTCCTTAGGTGTGCAAGCCTTACTCTTGCTTTTGATATTACATTCATGAAAATAACAATTTCCTAATGTATCATGCAGAAGTGGCTGTTACCCCACCAGTGTAATCCAGTTGTAAAGTATGCTTACCTAGTTCTGTTTAGATGTGAACAAGGACAGAAGAACAGCAAAGACCCAACTTTGACTCCTCCAATGACTGTAATATAAAATACTGCCTAATAAAAGTTTTATGGATAGTTGCACATTTTTATAATAAAAGTTATTCTTCAAACTGCTTTGAGTTTAGCCAAGAATCTCATTAATGATGTTACATAAAAGAAGGTTACTATGCCACCCTGGCTGCATACCAGAGGGATTTGTCAGGATCATCCCAAACACCCATCACGTAGTATTTACTGCGTCTTCACTACGTTCCAGCTGAAAACTTTTGACGTGAAATCATAGAATCATAGAATCACTTTGGTTGGAAGAGACCCTTGGGATCATCGAGTCCAACCATCAGCCCTACTCTACAAGATCTCCCCTACACCAGATCCCTCAACACCACATCCAATCTACTCAAACAGTCAGGGATGGTGACTCCACCACCTCCCTGGGCAGCCCATTCCAGTGACTGACCACTCTTTCTGTGAAATTTTTTTTCCTAATGTCCAGCCTGACCCTACCCTGCTGCAGCTTGCAGCCATTCCCTCTTGTTCTGTCGCTAATTGCCTGTGAGAAGAGACCAGCACCAACCTCCCTACAATGCCCTTTCAAGCAGTTGTAGAGAGTGATGAGGTCTCCCCTCAGCCTCCTCTTCCTCAAACTAAACCATCCCAGCTCCCTCAATCGTTCCTCGTAAGATTTACTTTCAAGACCTTTCACCAGTTTTGTAAGAAACGTCACCAGTCTTTAAGAAATACTGGACTCAGATCTGCACTTTGTACCAGGGTACTCTTTCAGTTTCACCACTTAACCCTGACGTGAAGGCTCTTTCAGTGGCTCTTTTCTCTTCTTCTCTTCTAAACGTTGCATTTTGCACCTCCTTTAACTGTGGAGGAATCCTTCCACGGATATTTGCAGCTTCCTCCTCCTCAGTGTATTTTAATTCTGAAAATTTCTTCCGAGGCGAGAGGAAAAGGAAAAAAAAAGAGAGTAACCGGGACCTCCGACCCCCGCCTGAAACCCCTCCACCTCCCGGGCCCCACGTGTGGTCGCGGTGGGTGGCTGCAGGGTAGGAGGACACACCGCCATCCCCGCGCCGAACTCAGCGCCCCCATCAGCCCCTATCCCGGGAGCTCTGCTTTAAATTTGTACCATGGAGGATTTACTGAGGTCTGGGGACTTTTGATTTTATTATTTTAAATTGGAATGAATAAAAACCCACGCAAACAACCCACCCCGCCCCGCCAGCCGCCCCGCTGTGGCCCG
>VZTM01003944.1:59070-75268 GCA_013400555.1 Jacana jacana | reverse complement strand
CGTGGCGGTGGCGCGAGGGCGGCGACTAGGCCTTGCGGGCTGGGGAAGGGCGGGACGGCGCCCTCGGGGATTCCGAGGGTGAGCACAGCCCTTCAGCGGTGGCCACGGCATGAGCGGGCCGGGGAGGGAACGAGCGAGAGGGGCTCATCCACGGGCACGGGAGCCGCTGGTGCTTGAAGGAAGAGCAGCGTGACAGCAGCCGCTTCACGTAAAATCGAGATAATTAATCGAGGGGAGAAATTTTCTGATTTTGTTTAATATTTTTCTTCTGTGGGTGTTTTTGTTGCCGCCATGGGCCTGCTTGCAGCACTCATCCACCTCAGCATCTGCTGGTGCTGCCGCCGTGCTCCGGTTTAACTCCGGGCCCTGCAGCCGGCTGCGCACCGCCAGGGTTGTCAAATAGCAAATGTTTTCTGCCCGGAATCAAAGTTTGGTTTTGATAGTGGTTAGAAAGCAAAATGCAGATAAACAGTACTTAATCGTCAGTAGACATTCATCTGATCATGAGATGTTCCCCAGACCATGTAGCACTTACTGTTTCTCTGAATACTGCTGAAATAAGAGGCAGTTGTTTCAGCTGATGAAGGTGATGAACACTGTATGAAAGCAGGCAGTCTCTTCTTTTTGCCTTTCCATTCGTTCTCTCCCACCTCAGATTGAAAAAGGAGGGATTAGTTCCCTTGAACAAGTTCGTCAATGACCCAAACTCACTGAATGAAATGGAGGGATGTTTTTCCTGTCCTTTTGGAACCCGCTGAAGAAGTCAGTGTCATCACAGCCGTCAAAACAAAGTGATTAGGAGTGACTTTGAGCACCTCAGTCATTCATACTTCAAAATATTTATACATATTGTTTTTAAATTATTTTAGAGCTTCAATTGCATTTGGACCTTAAGTACTCAACTGCTATTAAATAGATTATTTCTTCATTAGCTAATTGTTGGATTATGAATAGCTAGTTTGATTGTAAGCAATTTGTAATTCCTTAATTCTTGTCCTTCCTTCTGTTGGCCTTAATGACTAGCCCTTGATCAGCAGTTATTATAAAGAAATGTAGGTAGTTGGAGATGATCAAGTTTACATGTTATAAAGGGTTACGGTTGGTCAGGTGGTCAACCGTGTGTGCTCTTGGCCAGCTGTAGGTAAAGAGCATGCTTGTTGTTTAAACCAATTTACGCATGACTGTCTTTTCAGTTTCCTCCTTAAGAGAAGTCATTGGGTGGGGGCAATTTATCAGTGTTAACCCTATATTGTAGAGTCAAAAAGTTTCATTTAAAATTGTGCTAGGGCCTAAATGCAGTTGGAGTGCTGAAATGGTGTGTGAAATGTGCACTGTAAGAGTGCACCTCTCATCTTGGCTAAATGCAGCTAAAGCTTGCTATACACGGGGGAAAAAGGAAGTCTAGAATCTTCCTTTTTCTTCTCTTGCTGCTGACAATGCAGTTACATGTTCCTATGTCTGCCCCAGTTTCCCCCCTTTTCATTGTGTGTACCATTTCCTCCTTTTTTGGGGTAATATTTTTTTTTCTGCATGAATGAGCACAATCAGTGCAGGTCAGACACTGCTTAAGATGCTAATTTATATATCTATATATATACAGAATGTGGGTGAACTTCAATACTGACCAGAAAAAAAAAGGAACATTTTAACGTATCAAAACTGTAGTACAGAAAAACAAGTCTTAACTGTAAAGCATTAGTGTTGATCTGTCAAATAATGCTTTAAAATTACAAGGTCCTCTTCTTATGCAAAAGTTCTTCCCTACTTTGTTTTTAGTGATGTGTTACTCCAGCTGCTCTGGAATAAATTGATAGAGAGAAAATATTTGAAATTACTTCTACCATCTCCAAATTTTTGTATACAATGATAGGGGTAATAGTCCTTTTAATGAAGAGTGTCAGTTGTGGGGCTTCTGTGCTCTTTATAGATCCCTGATGTTCCTGTCACAGTGAAATACAGCAAGTCATTTCTTAGAATCACAGGATGGCTGAAGTGAGAAGGTACCTCTGGAGATGGTCCAGTCCATCCACCTGCTCAAGCAGGTTGCTCAGTGTGATGCCTGGCCAGGGCTTGAATATCTCCAAGGATGGGGACTCTGCAAGCTCTTGGGCAACCCGTGCTACTGTTTGACCACCAGCACACAAATTGTTTTGGTTTTGGTTGGGTGATTGATGTTTTTTCAATGGTTAGGTGGAACTTCTGTCATATTTTCCCGTGCCTCATAGCTGAACAATATCAGAAAACACTCTCGATATGCGCTGTTTGTCTTTGTTACAGATGGTATTATTAATCTCATTTTCTGACAGGTTTAGCGTATTTCAGGGGTTCTGTATGGTGGGGTTTTCTGTGGCTTTGCTTTTTTTTTTTTTTTTTTTTAGAGTAAGTTTTTCATGTGGTTATTTTTCAGAAGGTTTTCTGACAGTGGCACTGATGTAAGTCTGAGGATTAACCATACTCAAATATTCCAGATGAGAGTGAAGATTTCCGGAAGCTTGCAGAAACGGAAATCGCCTCCTGTGAAGAAGAGATAGCTGAACTGAAACAGGAGGTTAGATGCCCTTTAAAAGCCTCTATTACCTTGCAATCCTTATATTAACAAAGCCAAATTGTCTTCTCATCAAAATAAGGTGTATATATAATCAAATCTCCTCCTCCCCTCCCTGCCAATTATACTTCTCAACTAGTGTTGGTTATCTAAGAAAAGTAAAAAATGCAGACGGTATAGAGACAGCCTGTAAGTGCCTACTCACATCTGAAATTCTTGGAATCAATACACCTTTATAATATGTGATACAATTTGTCTTGTCTGGGTGTCCTTTTATGGATGTCCAGCTTTTTTATCCGTTGGAAACATCAAACTTTTATAGTATCACAACACACTAATGGTTTTGAAAAAAGCAGTTTAATACTATGTAATAAATACTTTAGTTTAATACTAAATATGTAATACTACTAAATATAATAATATATAATAACATTATGTAATAATACTATACTAAAACTATAGTTAATACTATGTAACTACTTTATATAGGCTCTACTTAGTAACAATGTTATTTAACATTAAAAATAATGAGCCTTGCATAAACAAACTGTTACATATTCTTAATGTTACTGGTGAAGTAGAAGCTGGTGGGGTCACATTCTTTATTCCTTAGAGAACAATAGAACAGTCACTTTATAAAATACTTATGATTTTGTCAAATGGAGAAGCCTGTGAGAAAGAAACATCACCTTATGCTAGTAAAGCAGGATGACTGAAAAGCATTTGCAAATGATTCACTGTTTTGATCCAGCCTGCAAAACTGTGATACAGGCTTTATTGTGCTAGTGTATCTTTCGTCTACAGATCAGCATAAGGCTGTCTCTTCCTTTGTAAATAAATGAGTAACAGAGCCGAGTTGTTGTTGAAGGACTGTCCTCCTGAACTTCCACACCTTCTTAGTTCTGCGGTTGAGATTGGGTTAAAAGGGAACCTGCTGGGAAGGGAGATGCTGAGTTGTCTTGCATGAATCAGCAGTGCTCCCAAAGGGTGAAAACTTTTGTGAAGTTTCGTAGGTTTGGAGAGAGACCTGTGTAGCTCCTGTGACTGTGAATAGACACAGGGAGCATTCCTGCCATGCAGCATATCCCCCTTCCCCATCTTCCTGACTGCTGACTGCTCCTCCTCAATGCAAGAGGCAGGAGGAGCCTGTCCTCTGGGCATCCCACCAGGTGGTGCAGGAGAATGTGGCCCAGATCAAATACAGACATGTCTGGCATTTTATACTGTCCCCCAGTTGTGGATAGCAGCGTTAGAGGGAAGTCTTAGCTGTGTGTTTTTGTATTCGCAGATAGTGTTGCTCTTGATTCCATCAGAAGAAACAGACAAGAGTGATCTTGTCATGGAAGTAACCGCTGGAGTTGGAGGGCAGGAAGCCATGCTGTTCACCTCGGAGATATTTGATATGTATCAACGATATGCTGCCTATAAACAGTGGAAATTTGAAATATTAGAATACTTTCCCAGTGAAATAGGTCAGTAATGATTATACTTCATTTTTGTAACTTTTTAATTTAAGTTGAAACACCCATTCATATGACACTTTAATCTCCTGACTGCAGGAAGCTAATTTGCACTAACTTAATTTTAGAAGCAGAAGATTGTTTGAATGTCTGAGTACAATTTTCCTCAGCTTCTGTATCTGAAAATGAAATTCCATTTCAGAAGTACTATTAAAATACAGAAGCCCTAAAAAATAAAACTTGCCTTTCGGTAGTTTAAAAAACAGTAGAAATGAAACAACGTGTTTGGTGGGAGAAAGTTCAGAAGGTGATGCAGATTGGTTGTTTTAGCTTTATTTTTTTTAGATACACAGATTACAAATACTTTTTATCTGGATATGCTGTTCTACTTAGTTACTTAATGTTTCTAGTGTTAATAGATCTCTTTGGCGGCAGGTTGAAAGTCTGTTTATTATTATGGATCCCCTCCACAGAGAGGGATCAGTATTATTAAAATTGTTCTTGAGGTTTAGTCTAAAACATGTTAAATTTATCTGAAGTAATGTGATCAGAAGATTTATACAGCTCATCTGTAACAGCTAATGGATGAGCAAAGTGGGGGGACTTGTTGAGACTTTCAAAGGACAGATAAGAGATCTAATTATTTGTCAGTTATCAACTGAAATTTCACAGGTAATCAGTTTAACAGCTTGATGCCAATAAAAGAGGGTGTTTCTGCATTCTTCCTGACTGCCTCCCTCTCCCTGCCTGTCTGAGCAGTCCTACCTTTTTTTTTTTTTTGTCTATTTTGATGTCCTTTGACTAAAACTTGCAAAGACTTTCCTTTTAACTACTGGGATAGGTTTTTGCCTAGGTAGTGTGTTAAGTCCGTTCTCCTAAGCCTCAGAGCTAGCATAAGATAAACATCAACATGGCACTGAATGCAAAGGAGATGGATGAACTGGATCCAGTGATGAGCTGTGGAGCTTGTTCACTGCTCCTCATGGAACAGTGTCTGCGCAAAGATGGGGACTGGTAGGTCTGCACAAGCAGAGGCAGTGGCACATGTTAGTTCATTTTAGCTTGATCCAGTTAGTGTGTAAAGTTGTTTCACAAAGATCAGGCTGCTGTCTCTGTGTTGCTGACTTCTTTGCACTGGCACTTGTGTTTATGTGTTTTTGCAGAGTCTCATGGCCAAGTCATTCCAACTGAAAAATAGCATTAAAAAAGTGCCCTGATTAGTTTTCAGGTGATCCAGCACAAGAGAAGAGGCGAAATGCTGTGTGGTGGAGGCAGAACTGAGTAGCTACTGGTGACAATGAAAAAAACAAGACCTCTTTACATCAGGAGGAGGTTAAGTCACCATAAGCCGACTGTAAAACTGCAATCCAAAACATGCCTAACCAGCGGTGGGGATTTGGGGGTTAGATTGACAGATAGTTCGCCACCTTTCTCAGCAGACTGGATTTGCTAAGTCTGTCTATGATGACAGATCTTCAGGCTTACTGTTATCCATGCTGTTGTGAGTAAAACCAGCACATTTTGCTTATTTACATTTTGCTGTGGAGATAATGTATATATCATAGTGGGTGTGGATCAGTAGATGGGCCCTTGTGCAACGTATTGCCCATACCTCAGATTGGTTGGGAAACTTTACCTATATTTGTACTTTAATCGGCAATTTTTTTAGTGGAACTTTGAAGAAGAAATGAGAAAAACTAGGATGTTGGGATATGCAGTCTGTCAGAAAAGTTCTAATTGTTTTTCACTCAACACAATATAATTGCAGAGAGATTTTTAGCAAGCTTTGAGAAATGTAAAGCATCTTCTAACACTTCTGTTTCCTTATACCGTATTTCGGACTCTGATATTTTCAAGTATCTTGAACCCTTTCTGTTCCAACCATGTAGAAATTCACAAAAAATAAATACCCACAACTCTCCTAGTTAAGCTTCTCATGTCAGTGAGCTACTTTCACTTTCTAGTGAGGGTCATTCTGTGCCCTAGGACCCTTTTGCATCACAGTTTTAATAAACTGTTGTATATTGAGGGATTAAAAGAAAGTTCAAAAGCTGGACTCTGTGGAAGAAATACAGACATCACAAACTGGGAATTCAAACATCTAAGTACAGGCTTCATTTGTTGTCTGTATTCACACTTCACCTTTCAGATATGCAGATACAATTTAACTTCCTATGGGCTTCACTTACACTTCTGGGTTTTAATATCTGTACTAGAATTTGATTTTTAAAAGTGTTATATCTAAAATGTTTGAATACTGTTCTTTAAAGTTCGTAACAGGTGACTTATTTCAAGCTGATGAATATGAACTCGGGTTTTTGCAGTATTAGAATTTCCTTCTAGAGTAGCTGCTATTGAATCAATTAAAGTACATTATTATAAATAAATAAATTACATTATTAAAAATAAAGGCAACCCTAGGCTTTGTCAGCCTCTTGCAGTGTATTTTCTGATCTTATGTGGCTACATAGCAGAACTGAGGAGCTAGAAATAAATTGGGAGGTAGGAGCACTGTAGATGACATACTGCCACTGAACGGCATGTTTGAACCCTCGGGTTCAAAGTGTGTGTGCCCTGCTGAGCAAGAACGGAGTTAAGGATGCTGGCTGGTGGCACTGAGCTGTTGCAGCCCATCCACACTCCATTTCAATGGACTGCACGAGCAAAAGCAGTCCTACATTAAAACATCAAACTCCCTCATTCCAGAGTGCTCCAGAACAGAATTTTGCTGAAATCTCAATGTGAGCGTGTGTGAACAAGATAAATGTTAAAGAAAGCTGTGATTAAGAATTTATATCAGTCCTTTCTTAACCAGCCTTATTAACCTACCCCAAGGGATGCCACTGTGCAGAAACAATGTTTGAGATCCAGCACATGCCATTATTTATTCACTGCCCCTTGCCCTGTAGCAGCAGGCAGAGATGCATGTATGGGACCATCTCAATCTGGGTATACGGTGCCACATAAAAAACAAGTGCAAACTCTTACCCTTGTGTGCATGTCAACTTCGAGAGTAGAGAGGGACATTTTAATTGAAAAGGGCAAGCATAGAGTTCATAAGAGCCAGCTGTATTTCACATGCCTACAACATATCTGCCAGGGTAAAGGTTCTGTTGAAGTTTTGTTGGATTTGGCTGCATTTCATATTAAACCCACATTAGTAATAGTTGATTTGAAGCAGTATGACCCAAATACCTGTCTTTTGAACTAGTTTCGTGGTTATCTCATGCTAAGCACTACGCTGCCACAGGCACATTGTTACCGTCACAAACTTAAACTCTCCTGAACATGTCACAGGTGTGGCTGCAGCTCAGATAGACAGACTGTACCCGTGGTACATATATATTAATGCCGGGAGAAGGGAGGGAGAAAAGACAGAACATGAGCTTTTGCAGGGAGTGAACTGCTTATCCTGTAATTGAGACTTGTCAGTAGTGCCATAGCCTTGTGGACATTTTTACTCCTTCTGTAGCCTGGCTTCTTCCTCATGTGCAGAGGCTGCTTATGATTTTTTTTTAGTACCTGTTTTTTTATGTAAAGGAGTAAGTAAGTTTTATTACTCAACTCCATTAATTGGTTTAGGTTATGTAAGAATCTTTTAGAGTAAAGAAGAAATCTTTTGTTCATTCGAATAGCATTTGCATAGTAGCAGGAAGATTTCAGAGTACCTGTTAGAATGAAAATTACTGATCTAAACTGAAGAGTTTGACAGGTACTATTAGTTGTTAAACTGCATGTTTTATGGTCGGATTTATTGTAAACATGACAGATTTGTCTTACAGAATCGGTAGTAGATAAGGGCTATAAATTAAATCAGTGCAGCACTAGGTGAACGTTTGAATCAGAGCAGCAGAGAGTTGTACAAGCAGAAGAAAACTTTTTAAAGTCAGAAGGACAAAAATGAGATGAAAGAGAGAGGAGGAGGCCATTTAGACTATTTTCCACTAATGTGAATATAAAAGGAAATATGTTTTAGGAAAGTTATGAGGGAATGTTAAATTTCTGTAAAATGAAAACACTGGCAAACCTTCTCCGTGGAAGTGACCAAGCTGGCCTGTGTTCTGGCCGGTGATTTTGGCTTTCCTCTGCAAGGGCATTTTCACATTCTACTTTGTCTTCATTTTCCTTTCATAAAAAAGCTGCTATCTTGTCCCTGTTGTCAGTTTCTTTAGTCTAGAGATACCCTGAAAGAGTATTTCTGAGAAGTGTGTGCCTCATCTTTTCCTTGGCTGTGGTTTCAAGTTGCAAGACTGCGACAGCAGTGCTCTTTCAAGGCCACCTCTCTCCAATTCAACCATGCCCTTGGCACACCATCCACTGTGCTGAGGGTGGGATCTCAGAACTGAGCTGAATTAAAAACCATAAAAATCACATTCACTTACAGTGCTATCACTTCTTTGATCCTCAAAACAGTTATAGTGGCATGGCTGAAAGGTTTGCACTCCAGCAAACAAAGAAGAGCAGGAATGCTATAAACTGGTATTGCAACAAACTCTCTCTGCTACAACCCGTGATTTTATTGGGCTTTACTTCCAAGTTCCAGTGCTGGCTTTTAGTATGTTGCTGTCAAGTGTTTTGCTGGATGTATTGGTAAGAGGGGCAGGAGCTGGAGTCCTGCTCACTCCAAGGGCACAGAAGATTAAAATGAAATGAAAGAGCGAGGATGAGACACGGGTAGGATGCACAGAAGAGAACAGCTAATAAGAAGAGTATGAATAATACTTCAGTTAAAGAGGTCAAAGTTTTCCCATTGAATTACAAGGTTCTGAACTAACAATAAAAGACTTGATTTATTTTCTGAAGGTGGCTTTTAAAATTTGATCTTTATGTAAACTTAGTGCTGGTGTTAGAGTTCTGTGCTGGTTTTTGATTGTACATGCACATGTATGTATGTGGTTTGTAGACAAACGTTTTTATGTATATAAAAACCTGAACTTGGACTCTACAGAAAAGAATTTGACAGTCCTTTACATGAGATAGTGTGTTACTATGTATGTCTGGCTTAGTTTTTAAGACTTTTTTTTTTCATTTTTGGTATACTTCTGCCTAAATAGATAGTAAATTGATAATTTTAAGAAACAAATGGCAATGATGTCTAAATATCCTGTTTGAAATATAACAGCATAGTACCCGCATTTTTTCTTACAGCTTTACAACTGTTTTTCTTCTGTATTTAAGGTGGACTAAGACATGCAGTTGCCAGTATAGCAGGTCTTGAGGCTTACAAGTATATGAAATTTGAAGGAGGAGTGCATCGTGTTCAGCGGGTGCCAAAGACAGAAAAACAAGGGCGCATTCACACCAGCACAATGACTGTTGCAATATTACCTCTACAAGAAAGTCTTTGAATGTNGTGCATCGTGTTCAGCGGGTGCCAAAGACAGAAAAACAAGGGCGCATTCACACCAGCACAATGACTGTTGCAATATTACCCCAGCCCACCGAGGTAATATTTGTCTTCTAGTATAGCTGACTTGACCATGAGCAGTGTTTTTACATGCTGTATTGCCGACACCTGAGTGTTTTCTATCTTAATAGAAATTACACCTTTAAATCTTAGAAATTAAATCAATAAGTTGTAATGATTTTTTTTTTAAATCTTAGTTTTAAACTAAGTCACATTTGTTTGTTTATTTTTATTTTTGTCTACGGGGGTGAAATAAAGAATTTCTGGATTTCTTCATCATCCTAATTGCAAAAAGTCGCTGGCAGTTTACTTCACTGTAACTTGAAAATTTTCTGTGACTGTGTCTTGCATGTTTTGTGGAAAACTTTACATTTTTTACAAAGTAACAGAAGACAGAACTAGCTTATTGTTGAGTCCCAGTCTGATTGTTGGTCCGGGAGGGGTTGGTAATGTTTGTACACAGCTCATAGAAATTACTTTTAGTACCTTCTCTTCTCCATTTTTGTAGTGCTGTCACTTTCCCCTTCCAAAGTGTCTGGAAGATAATTAATTCTCACCATATTTGCTTGGTTAAGAACAACTGACTAAGAATTAAATCTTTGTTTTGATCTTTGTTTCATGTAGATCTAGCAAATTGTCAAAGATGTTATCCCTCCTGTTCTCTCCCAAAGTTGTCTTGCTCCTTCCTTCCAGAGACCATCATCCCATTCCAGAGCCAGCCATGGCAATATCTTCCATTTTACCTAAAAACCAATCTAGTCAAGTTCAAATATTGGTTAACTTTGCTGGAATAGGGTGCAGAGCAGGAAGACCATTGTTAAGGGATGGTGATGCCTTAAGCTACTCTTTGTCTGATTCCCTGGCTTCCATCACGTCGCATTCCAATCTGGTTACAAGGATTTGTTAATATGTTTATAAGTGGATGTGAGCTACCACTTGTAAACTTCAAAAAGTTTGATCTTGCCTGTATGTGCCTTATAAAATATAATATAAATATATATAATAAAAATATTAAAAAAACAACTACGCATATTTGACATCTGGCTAGAAATAAACCAACATAAATACGTTCTTTCTTTTTTTTCTTTTCTTTCTGTCTCCCACGACAGATGAAGCTTAAAATAAATCCCAAAGATCTACGGATCGAAACAAAGCGAGCTAGTGGAGCTGGAGGCCAGCATGTCAACACCACAGACAGTGCAGTTCGGATAGTTCATATTCCAACAGGTGCTTCATTTCTTTTCTTAGTACAAGATCTACGTTGCTGTCAGAATTGCTTTTGAAACAAAGTTTGGGGTTCTTTTGTCAAAACTGGACAACAGTAGAGCAGAGTTTTCATATACTTTTCATGTGTGTTTATACTACTGTAAGGTCACCATCTTACGCCATTCCAACTTGTAATAGTGAAGACTACTGGCTTCAGCAGGTAAATGATCCATCTTGCCATGAAGCATGACACTCTAAAAGCATCCAGATCAGTTTCTATTAAAAAGTTACACTTAAGCTATCGAATAATCAAAAAGAAACTGAAAAATGGAGTAGGTGAAAATCGGATGATTTGCCTTTTCTTGACTAGTCTCCGAAATAGAGAGTGCTCTATTTCTGCATTAAAATGTTGTATTTAATTGCAGAGTCTGCACAGGATGCCAGCTTCCATTTATCTGCTGGCTCCTTTCTCATAGATTACACAGACAATTGGGATCAGCCCATCCCCAGGGCTCAGGTTAGGAAACGCAGGAGGGATAACATACACTTTCAGATGCTACCTGATTTTAGCTATCACATCCTTTTTTTATTGCTATCCCTAAGCTTTTTACTTCCCTTTGAGCAATCCACAACAGCTGCCTTGACTTTCGTTGCTGTTTTAAGTTTCCCTCTTCTCTACCACAAACATTGTCAGGCTTTATGGCCTCAGGTAATCCTGAGTGCTCTTTATCTTCACGTACACAGATTTTTGCCACCCATTTCTTCATGTTTATTGAAGACATTAATCCATTCTGCCCTTGTTGCATCACCTCAGTAAAGCAGAAAGTAAACAGTGGAGAGGATAGAATTCTGTTCAAGATATGGTGACAAAAAAGTACTCCAGATTCAAAAAGTTTTGGATTGCCTGCACGTTTGGGAAAAAAAAAAATAACCCACAAGCTTAAACCAGCAAATTAGTTTAGATTTGCTGAAGGTGGTTATTAGCATTTGTTATAGAAATCTTACAATGTTTTACATTTTTTTTGGTGGTTATGCACTGCAGATGGTTCATAGGGGGTTTATAGCTCACTTTATCTCACAACTTTTTCCTTTACCATCTTTCCCTTCTTCATTCCTCTGATTTCTTTCCCTTGACAGTTGTCCTGTTACTTCTTCTATTTCTCTTATCCTAACTCTGTTTATAAACCTTCATTGCAACCCAAAAAGTTGTTTGTAAGCCACTCTTTCATAAAGTAATATTATGTAATCTTATAAAAGCATACTGTTACTATACCATAGTTACTTAAAATAAATCCAAATAACAGCTTAGCTTGTGCTGTCTTATTCCTGTATTTCTTCTCCCTACTCCTTTCTTAGCCTGTTCACTTCTCATCTTAACTTGAACTGTATGCTCTGGGGGAGAAACCACACCTTTTTTTTGTAAGAAAGTAGTGCCTGTTTTTGTATATTATGATCATATTCTGTATACTCATTATGTTGTATATTTTACTGCCCCTTAAAAACCTAAATTTCCTGGAACTGTGGCCAGAACCTGCAAGTGTTAATAAAGGTGTCTTCTGTAAGTCAGATCACATCATGTATCTTTTATTTCATCATCTACCTGTTGTCCAACATATCGAATTACATTTCTTGACATTAATAAGCCTGGGTTTTTACATTCCTGGTCCAAAACATGTATTGAAGAAAGAAACAGCTTATAGTAATTTAACAATTATCTTCTAGAAATTGCAAAACCCTTCTAGTATGTGTTACGGTCAAGGGTTAAATGTCATGTTATTTTTGGCAGGGATCGTGTCTGAATGTCAGCAAGAAAGATCTCAAATTAGAAACAAAGAGAAGGCTATGCAAATGCTATCTGCTAAACTATACGATGCCAAACTGGAAGAAGAAACCAAAAAGAGAAACAGTGCTCGAAAGATTCAAGTAAGTTTCGGTTAGTAAAGGTGTAATTCTGTGCAAGCATATGTTCTTGGGGTAACTCCTGTGTTGAACTGCAAATAGTGGATGGAAATAGAGAGGAACGGGAGCCCAGGAAGGACTTAGACGAGTCCTAGACGAGTCTAAAAAATGAGGTTCTGCTTGGGGAATAAAGGTCATCTATTAGCCAGACTTAAAATTTCAGTAGTATGTAAACTCTAGAGATCTAGTGAAACAAACTGGATTGGAGAATGAAGAACTAGAACATAGTAGAAAAAGATACAGTAAAATAGTTCTTCTACATGTTTGAGAACAATTATACAACTGCTGAACTGGTCCAAGTACTATGTAACCGTAACCGGTTTTGGATAATCATTGGACAAAGAGAAAGCATTCACTCCAGATGCTTAATCACTACTTCATCCTTTTTATAAAAGATGATGATGATAAACTGACTCTTCTTCTCCCATAGGTGGGGACGAAAGGAAGATCAGAGAAGATCAGAACATACAACTTCCCTCAGGACCGTATTACTGACCACAGGATAAACAGATCAGTGCACCATATCGAGTCTTTCATGCTAGGGGAAGAAATGCTAGATGAAATGATACAAACTCTGAGAGAATATGCTGATTATGAATCTTTAATGGAAATTATTTCAGAAAGTGAAAAAAAGAATCTACCCTGAACGTTGCTCTTTGTTGGCCCTTTACAACAGATTTAGACATTTGTCTGCAAAGGAGCTTCTTGGAGCACCACGCAGAAAATGCAACTGCTTTTCAGATCATGAAAGACACCACAACTCGTTTCCTCATGACTGATAAACAGTTTTCTTACTTGCTGAGTAAAAGACTCTGTTACCTTCATGTGAGACATTACTGCTGCAGGAGTCCTCCTAAAAAGGTAAATTTGACTGGGCCAGAAGTTACTGCAGTTCTTACCTTTCTCCACTGAGAAGATGCCAATACACCACTCTCAAAAGGTATGCATTAAAAAATGAACTATTTCTAGTTCCAGATTTCATTTCAACAATAGTTTAAACATCAGGACAGTGTCAAATCGTTTACCTGAAAGAACAAAACAATTCTATTTTGTTTGAGTAATTGGGAAAACATGATAAATAACTGACCCCCCTACTAATCTGTGTATTTGTTAATCACTTCTACGTGGCATGGGAGAGGAAGTCAAAGTATATCTCCTTCATGTTTTCATGGCCTTCCAGCCCTTATTACTAAACACAAAAAAGTTTTGAATCCCTTGTTCATAAAAAAACAAAGCAGTGGAAGCCAACTGCTGAGTTAGATGGATGGTTTAGAAGAGAATGTTTCTCTTCTTGAGTCAAAAGTGAAAAGAATTGTTACAATATTGTTTGGCTGGTATTTCAGTCTCCGTTTGGCTTCACTTCAGTTTCTCCTTTATGTTTTTAATTCACTCCAGTTCGTTGATTTTCAGAATGTTCCATGGTATGAACAGCTTCTTACTGTTTTTTGTCTATTTATTTTAAAAATGTCTTAAACTATTTGATCTGTGAAAGCAAAGTAAAACTTTTGCCTTTCTAATCTACTGATACACGTGCACGTATATATCTGTGGGTAAAGAAGACTTCCATCATTTCTTGTAGGCTACATTTTACGATGCCAAATATATACAGCAGCACAAAAACTGCAGCTTCCATGCCACATTATCCCATCATGCATTGCACCTGTACACGTGTGTACACACACACAGAATGTATTTGAAATATAAATAACAGTAAATGAGAAATTGGAACTTAAGGAAAAACGTTATCATGAATATAAGGGTGTTTACTCTCAGGCTTGAAGTTAAAATTATTGTAAGAAATGAGAAATGGAAGAAAGTTTGCTATACATAGCTTATAGAGATGCATTATTTAAACAGCCCATATAAACTGATTATAAGTTTATTATCTTTAATTACATTTGAGAGTGCATAGGAACATTTAAGCAAATCTTTATCAGCTTTGTTTTCTAGCCAATACTGGATGGTAACTATGACTAAGTTCCAAATCTTGCATACATTAACTTGGGGTGTAGGAGTGCCTGTACATGTAAGGTGAGGCACCCATATCTCCTGTTGGTGAGACCTAGATTTACAGCTCCCAACTGGCACATAAGAAAGTGAAAAGAAACAATGCATTTTGTGCATAAAAGAGTTAGATTTTGCTTGGAGTGGAAACTAGGACTGAAGTCTTCATTCCTACCAGCTGAGTACCCTGAAGAGCCGACTACAGAGCACTTGTGACAGTCCTCTTGATTTCACTGAAAGCCAGACTATCTTATACCAAGAGATTGATGCAGTTTGCAATTCCTTCTCTCCAACTTCATGTTCCTCCAAGCAAATGAGGGCCATCAACCAGGTCTAAGCACTGGACCACTGCATAAGTGTTCTGGTCTTTGTCACCCTAGACCTTCCCTGATATTCCAGCTGGTGGCCCACCTGCCTAGATCCTCCCTGGCTTGCAGCTGCTCTCTTGCCTGGCTCCTGAACAAAGACTAGGTGTGTTGTTGCCACGCAGGTGGCCAGCCTGTGACCAGTGAGAAAAGCCAAGTATCACGTGGTTCTAGCAGGAGGCTGACAAAGGTATCCCAAAAATGGCATCTGGTGGCGTCATATAAGGCAGACGTCACTATGAGTGGTGCCTTTTTGGCCTGTCATGGCAAGTGTTACCACGTAAAGACCTCAAGTCCCTTTCATGCTCCCTTTTTAGTGCAAGGTGGGTCACAGCAGGACAAATGTGACAGCCTCCTGGGGCTGTGAGAAGGTTGTCTTCTCAGCAGCAGCGGGACCCCCGCACTGATGTCCGCTCCGCTTAGCTCCCCGTACCGCTCCTCCCCACTCTCCCAGCCTTGAATAACACTGATTACACCATAAAAGAAATACCATACTTCCATGGCAGGAGGAACCCAAATGTAAGAACCCCAAATCCTCCCCCGGCGCAGGAGCTTTGCGCGCTCTGATCTGTGTCACTGCCCCGGGCGCACCCGCTTCAGGACGATCGCAGACCTCAGTGGGCGCTAATACATTTGTGTCACTGCCTTCCCTGCCTCCCCCGGGGGCGCAGAAGCCTCTCGTCGGTGTGGGAGAATCCCCCCCCGCAGTCCGCCCGGCTGGCGGAGGCTAAGAGGGAGGGAGAAAGGAAGAGGAGGGAGAGGCGGGAGGTGCCCCACGCCCCGTCTCCCGCGCTCGGGCCACGCCCTGCGCCAAGCGCGCGCGCGCCACCTCCCCGCCACTCGCCTCCCTCCTTTGCCGGCCGAGGAGGGAAAACGCCGAGCCGAGCTGTGCCGACCCCGCCCACCGCCCCTCTGGATTGGTCCCCCGCCTTCCCCCCACCTCCCATTGGCCACCTCCCCTCCCCCCGGCGGCGTCCGATTGGCCGGCGCGGTTTTGGATACCAAATTCAAAGTTTTTAAAAGTACTCGGCGCGGGCAGCCGCGCAATTGGGGCCGGCGGGACACGGCGCTGTAGGTGAGCGCGGGCGGGTGGGCGCTGAGGCTGAGGCTGGGGCTCCGCGCGTAGGGGCCCGTTCGGAGCGGTGGGGCTTGGCGGTGAAGGCTCCGTAACCTGGGACGGTTCAGGGTTCTGTGGTGGTGGCTCTGTGGCCGGCGATGGTGAAGAGCTGCGGTGAGAGCTCTGTGGCGGGTG
>VZTM01003944.1:23472-59041 GCA_013400555.1 Jacana jacana | reverse complement strand
GCGTACGTGGTGGTGGGTCTAGGGGCGCCCGTAGAGCTGACCGTGCTGCGGTGGGCGGACTGGGGATGGGAATACCCGGCGGTCCCGCCGCCCTCCGCAGCATCGTCCCGCAGTTATCCCGCCGGCGGGATGGGATGCAACGGAACGGGGCGGTGGCGTATGGGCGGCCGCGGAGCGCCCCGGTCCCGTCGCTGAGACGCATGTGGGTCTCGTCCTGCACTGGCGGGTCCAGGTCCGAGGTGGGGTGGGGAATGCAGCTCCCGCCGGCGGGCAGTAGCGGGCGGGGAGGCNGCCCGCCCCACTGCCACCATTTTAGGGGGCAATCCCCCAATGTGGGGGAAAGCGGAGACATCTCCCCTCCCGCCTTCCCCTGAAGGGTCAGGGTGCTGATTCTCGGGGCCGCGGGGCACAGTAGGGCCGGCAGCCGCTCTACCTGCCGCCCACCCAGGCCATCTTTGAGCGCCGCGGGCGGGAGCCCCCTGACAGCGCCCGGGGGGCCCGCGGCTGAGCCCGCCCTGGCGAGTGGTCGCTGTCGGCCTGAGCACCCCGAAAAACGAGAGGGGGACACGCGGTTCCCAGTTTTGCAGGGTTTCAGCCCAAAAGCTCCCCTGCTCGATCGTGGCGCGCAAGCCATGGGGGGAAGGGGAGCAGGAGGCTTAGGGAGGGCTCGTCCCGCTCCCCGGGTTCATTCACACTGTACAAAGCCATAAGCGGATTTGCTCCCTTCTTCTACCAAACGTAGCTACGAAAAAGGTTCTTTTTAAAATTATTTTCATTTCTTTTTTTCTGAATGGTTTGTGAAACGCATTTTTCAAATATGTTTGTTTTTGCCCAAGCGGCTGGAAGTGCTTAAACCCCTTAAAATACCTGCTCAGATCGGGGAGCTGACTTTTCATACAGATTGCAAAGCCTGTTGAAAATTATTTGCCCTCTAGATTTAACATTTCAGAGATGGCTTCCTTCTTCCCTTCAGCCTTTGCCCATCCCCCCGCAATTGTTAATATAGATAGCACCACACTTCGGGGGGAGGGGAAGGAAACAGGGCAAGAAAAGCTCCATTCCCCTATAATATCTATCGACTTCCCACCCTCTTAAAATCATGCTTGTAAGTAAGCTGTATTTCACTTTGACCATTGTTTAAGGGTCGCTCTTTGCCGTTGTAATTCCCACATGCATTGTGATCTAGGCATACATGTAAGCACTCATATTTTTCCTCTGCCACCCAGCATTTTTCCCTGGCTGCATCAACAGGGTTGCCTCTGCCCTTGGATGCAAACTTCAGGCTGCTCTGGCCTAGCTATAGCCCTGCCTGGGCCTGATGTCACTCATGGGCCCTCTGCCACTGGTGTCCCTAGTAGGGACTTCAAGTGTCCTGAGTGTATTGCCCCATTAAGGGTAAGGAGTGAAAGCATCAGTGTCTCTAAACGTGGAATGGTGGCAGAGTAAATCATCCAGTCGGTTTTCTTGCCCAAGTTCTCCAATTTTGAGAAGATCTCACACAGATTAAATGTGCATCTGATCCTTAGTTCCACTGGTTCCACTAGGTGTCTGTGGGTTAGATGCTGGAGGGTGAGTTAGATAAAAGCCTAAAATTCATAATGCAGAAGGGAGGTGTGATTGGTTCCTTTTAAGTCAAAGAATCTGTGATGCAGTTTATGCTGTCTACTAATACTGTCCTGGTTGTTTCTTGCAGGATACAAAGTAATGAAATCAAATCTTAACTCTTTCAAAATGAAGCGTGATTTTGATTGTACGTCTCTTCCTGCTGGGTTTGCACCACTGAAGTCTACTGTAGAGAAAACAAGACTGGAAGAATCTTGCTCCTTGAGTTATGAGGAAGACTTTTGTAAAAGCTGTGCTGAAGAGCATCAGAAAATACTCTTTAGTGACTCATACGATGCAGCCACCAGAAATCGAGATCTTGAAGATGAAGGAAGACCTGTACATAACAAAGAGAACAAACAACTAACCCAATCACTTGATGAAGGTATCTATGAAATAGAGGCACTGGAAAACAGTAAATTTAATGAGGACAGCGGTTATTCCTCTATGTTAAGTAACCAATATACTGATGCAATAGAACATGATGATAGTATACCTTTGGCTGGGAATCTCTGTGGCACACCAAAGCATTGTCTCAAGAACCAAAACCAAGCACAGTTTTCCAAGAAGACTTTGTTGCCAGTAATCCATTATGAAGAAATGATTTGCTCAACTTTGAAAAAAAGTGGGAAAAGAAATCTTAAGTCTTGGGCTGTGGTAGACAGAATTGTTTTTAGGGGAAAAGTTGAACTTTGTAACCTAATTGGAAAGAAAATGGGATTAGACACAATAGACATTCTTGCTGAACTCTTCCAAAAGAACCTGAAGCATATATTAGCAAACATCTTAAGGCACCTCGGTGAGACGGACTTAATCAAGTAAGTATATTGATCTTGTATTTCATTGGGAAAATAAACAACCTAATCAGATGACTTGAGAATGTTTTAGACATGGGGCTTATGAAGTTGACAAAGACAATGTTTAATATTATATATTAATATGTTGAACAATGAAGTGTTGATTTAAGCCACAGAGAAGCCAAATATGGACAATGTGTCTTTTCCTTAAAGGGCAAATTAAAGACTACACTGTGAACGTATCCCATCTTCTACATGAAAGAAAAAGATTGCATTGTTATTCCTACTATTAAATAGTTTTTCCCTTTCCTA
The DNA here is from genome assembly GCA_013400555.1 of Jacana jacana. Lineage (NCBI taxonomy): Eukaryota > Metazoa > Chordata > Aves > Charadriiformes > Jacanidae > Jacana > Jacana jacana. Next base: position 56,330 of record VZTM01003944.1, on the reverse strand, counting down.
GGAGGTAACTGATATGTTTCTATTGTCATTGCAGTTTTGCCAAAGTCAGCACAACATGGCAGAAGATTCTGCAGGAAGATAAATGGATTTTCGAATTATATAGTAAAGCTGTGAAAAACCTTTCTGTAAGTTGGCACACTTGTTGGATATTCCAAGCCTAAACCAGCAGTGTCTTTCTCCCATTTCAGGAATCCTCCCAGTCTTAAGAGATCTCGGAAGATTTTATGAAATTGAAAACATGGAGTGTCCCAGTGTTTCCTATTGGGATGCCTGGTCTCAGATCTTGCTAGTTACTTCACTGTTATTGTATAGGCTGTCTTTGAAGTCCAAGGAGGCTTGACTGAGCAGGTTACCCAAGGAAAGATGCAGACGTTCTTAAGAGCTTCCACATGTCCCATGTCACAGAGGAAGGCAGGAAGGAGAGGGTCAATTCCAGCACTGCCTGCTTGGCAAGTCTTCGAGGTTCTTAGCAGAGGTTTGCTTAGCTTCAGCATCTCCACTCATCCAGAAGGGAATGAGGCTGAGCAAAACCACTGTGCTGACTGTGCCACAGATCCAACCACACTGACTAGCACTGCGTTTTACCAAGGCAGGACCCATTTAAAACATTTGGGTTTTTTCTTCCTTGAGAGACAATGAAACAAGGCTTAAAATGCGCCACAGAATAAGGAAGTCAACTAGCTTGAATTTTATGAAGTATTTTATGGTGCTAGTCTGTTGGGATGAAACAGTTGGACATCACTGAACGTTCATCCCACAAAGTTTGATTTACTCCCTGCCATTGTATGCTTTTCTTAACTTGAACTGCAAACTCCTCCAATTGGTGGAGGAGCTTACTTTCCAGAAAGAAAATTTCAAGCATCCACGTTTGCTGTAAAAAAAAAAAAAAGAAATATTACTTTGTACTTTTAAGCATTGCAGTAACAAGGTTACATGCTCTACCTAAGTAATTAAGGAAATATGAAACTAAGTTGCATTATGTAGTAGAAGAAGGTTGGTTTTGATGGTCTGAACTGGGGGTCTGTTCTACGCATTTATAACTGTAGCAACTCAAAAAACTAAGGTAAAATTAATGTACTACTTGGTATGACACTTTATGATAGGAAGCCTTCTAGGCAGGAGGACAGATGAAAAAATAAGTTGTTGACTTCTGTGACACTAAAAATCAGTGTTAGGTAAGTCCCTTCTCAAGTCTTATTCTTGTTTTTCTTCCCATTAGAATAGTGCTAAGGCGTCAGAACACGCTGCAACAAGGGAATACGTTCTCTACCGAGCGGCTTTAGCTTCCATTCAGAAAGCAATTCCACCAAACAGCTTGAGTAAAAAAGGCACCAGATCCAAAGCATCTAAGAATCACAGCCGGCTCACAGAGTTTTCTGAGGTAACTGTTGCTTTCCATTCATCTGTGATTTCTCACATGTTGTCTGGCACACAGTCAGCTTGTGAAGAATATTTCTAAAAGTATCTCCAGTTTGAAGTGCTTGTAACTCTTATTAGTATGGCTGCCAGACTTTGCATATTGAGTGTATTTTCAGACAATGTCAGAAACTAAGTGGGGACAATATTGGTACATACACTGAGATGTTCTATATCTCTCTTTTGTTTTTTTTTTCCTCTTCTCTCCAGTTGTCTAGGTATCCTCCAGATGGCTTAGTGGGGTTCTTCTGGCTTCAATTTTGCCTTGGATAAGACATGAAAATGTTTAGTAATTTTTCTGGTAGTTTCCATCGGCTTATACTGAATCATTTGATTTCCACATAGCAATCCCACGAAAACTATCAATTTTCCTTCAACACTGATGGACAATTATGGTTTTTTTAAAGACCAAAGACTAAGTAGTTATTTTTTAAAATGAAACAAATTAATAATTCTCCCTTTCATGCTATGCTGCTTTTTCAACTACTTATTTGACATTAAGTTGGCTTTTTTTAACTACATATTTGTGACATCACACATTTGGAGTTGTCAACAACTGCTAACTGCGTAGGTTTCCCTTCACCTTGTTATTTTTCCAGAGGTTTGGATTGCTTTTTTGTTCTACATATAAGTGCACATCTATGTTGCAAGGGCCTTATAGTACTTTTTAAAATGTTTATTGACGGGCATTGTTTGTTAATTATCAACAGATTTTTCCTAACTAGAAAAAAAATTGTTATCTCAAGCTTCAACATCTGTGAATTGGTACAATGAGAGAAGATAAAATGGTAGTGGAAAGTATGATCAAGCTGCTCTCATTCAACTATATGCACTTTGTACCACTGGACATCTGAATGTTCAGCTGTACATTTAGTCTGTCCTTTAAATTTAAGATATAACAAATTTTGAATTGACTGCTTCCATCTCTGTCCAAAGAACCTGCAGTTATAGAGCGATTATTCCTGTTCAGTCCCCATCAGAATTTGATGCAACCAGAAATTCATAATATATCTCTCTAGAGTAGGAGAAGTCTTATGTTTTTGTGGCATTTGGGTAGCATCAGGGAATGTCTGGGTGGTGTGTTTACCCTCCACTCATGATTTTCTTTATATGCTTTTTCCAACAGGCTGCCAAGACCTTGAAAAATACCGAAAGCCTTAAAGTCTGCCATCGCTGTGGCTCCCCTGCAAAGTACGACTCCTACCTGCAAAGAGCCACGTGCAGTCGTCAAAGTTGTGGATTTGACTTTTGCACAAAGTGCCTGTGCAGCTACCACAGCTCCAGTGACTGTGTGAGTGGCAAACCAGTGAAACCCAGCTCTAATCTAGGGCCTCTTCCTGGGACTAAGAAAAGCAAACAGAACCTACGGAGGTTGTGATCCATCCATCCCGGTACAGATACTCTGGTGTCTCATAACAGCTTTTATAGGATATGAACTTATTCACAAAGAAAATCAATCAAACAAGCAAAAAAAGCTTTCTGCTATTCTGTGTTTTAAAATAAAAGGTTTAATTTTATTATTCATCTGTACTACCTAGCCATGTTCAAATTCCTAGGAATCATCACAAATAACCATTAAAAAAATCCTTGCTAATATCAAAATTTAAAATAAAATTCTGGATATGGATTCTAGTAAGATTTTAAACATCGTCCTGACAATTTGTCTATTGTGTTCCCATCTTCAAAGCTTCCCACAATATTATTGAATGAAAGACAAAAGTTTTGCCAAGTAGCCTTCTGTGTGCAGCCCTAGCAATTCTTGAATGCCAGAAGGGGGGTGCCGTAAACTGTGTTTTATTGAAATATTTACTCTTGTTCAAAAGTGTTTTAAAAACATTTATAGTGGGAATGTCAATTGAGGTGAGTGAATTTTATGATTATTTTTTTTTCAGGGCTTTGCCTTAATTTTAAATGTGAAAGTTCATAATACCACTTTCTCTGATGGTTTACCATATAGTAATCTTAAATTGTTGTTCTCAACTTCTTCATTCAGAAACTGCAGGTTTTTCCTAATCTGAGGTGAAACCCTTTCCAACTTTATAAAAAAAAAGGTACTGTATCTTGACTAAAAAAATACATTGCCAGTGTTTTCCAAATAAGATTTTTAATATTTGTATATATTTGTAAATACTACTTTAAATATTATTCGTGTTTGTCTTATAAATGTGAAAATAAATTACTATTCTCAAAAACTTGGTTGGCACGTCTGGATTTCATATTTATCATCTTAAAACATTACTTTTCATGCTTATTTTTCACATCTTCTAGCACATGGTACTTAAAAATGTTGATTTAACAAAGAAGAAATCTGATTTTGTGTAAAATATACTGAATCCATTCTCACACTGCGTTCCTGCAGCTTACCCAAAGGCTCCTAGCAGTAAAATTGCTGATAGTTTCTAAACCAAGGCATTCATGGAAAAGTTTGTGTTGACTGAATTTATGCTGCTGTTGCAGAACCAGTCAACTGTCAGCAAAGTCAGCAGAGTGATTCCACAGCAAAGAAAGGCAAACTTTCAAGGAAAGGACTGATCATTTTCTGGGAATGTCCATGGGTTGGGTGTTTTGATCCCATTAGTAAGGAGACAACAGACGGGATAGGCAGTGCTGTAGGTCCTGCTCCTTGACTTGGGGCAGCAGTTACATACTGCATGGCAACTCTTCTTGCACTTGTTAATTTTTGCACTTGGAACAGTAGTGCTTGAAGAAGTTGAGCAGCGCCTCTAGTGTTCTGCTTTTATGTGGCAAACTCAATCTCCTAACCTGAGACTTAAGAGGCTGGCTGAGTAATATCCTAGAATCATAATGGTTAGAGTTGGAAGGGAACTTAAAGATCATTGAGTTCCATCCCCCACCTTGCCATGGGCAGGGACACCTCACACTAGACAACTTTTCTCAAAGCTCCATCCAGCCTGGCCTTGAACACCTCCAGGGATGGTGCATCCACAACTTCTCTGGGCAACGTGTTCCAGTGTCTCATCACCCTCACAACAAAGAATTTCTGGTATCTAATCTAATTAATCTCCCCTCTTCCAATTTAAAGATGTTACTCCTTGTCCTGTCACTATACTCCCTGACAGAGACTCCCTCTCCAGCTCTTCTGTAGGCTTCCTTTAGATACTGGAAGGGTGCTATAAGGTCTCCCCAGAGCCTTCTCTTCTCCAGACCGAACAACTCCAACTCCCTCCGCCAGTCTTCATAGGAGAGGTGCTCCACCCCTCATGACCCTCTGCTGGACCTTTTCCAACAGTTCTGTGTCCTTTCTGTGCTGAGGACTTCAGAGCTGAACACTACTCCAGGTGGGGTCTCACAAGTGCAGAGTAGAGGCTCAAGAGTTTTCATCCATAAATCTTTTGTCTATTTCAATCCATTTACAGATATGCTCAAGATCTGAGAATGAAATTGTATTAATTCCATTCTATTAGAATTACCTGTTATCACAATTAGATTATACCACCTTTACCAACCAGTCCTGCAGGCCAGAAGAAGATAGGTGTTTGAGTAGGAAGTAACAACCCTCAACTACTGGGGTATTTGTGAGACATGGAAAAGGCAGTGGTCAGGGGCTTGATACGCATGCAAAAACCATGAGTCTGTTAGTACACTGTAAGCTGAGCACAGATAGATAGGAAATATTAGAAGCAAAACTTTGTTATGAATTTTTCATCCATGTCTATTGAAACTCCTGTGTCCTGTAGAGCACAGATACCTTAGTGTGATCTGGACAGAACTACACTGGTTTTGAGAAATGTAGTGCGGTCGGCCACACTTCATCTGGTGTTGCAGAGTATGATATCTCTTGAATAAAATATGGTGCGTCTGTTTTGGCGCTGAATGTGGATGGTACAAAGGATAGGTTTATTTTTTCAGGGTCTGAGCTTCCTAAGGGGAGCCATCTACCCTGTAGTAGGCGTAAAAGTTTGTGCACAGACAGTGAAGAGCAGCTCTTTTTCTTTTTTTCTTGTTTCCTGTAGAAATTTATCTGCTCACAGAATTTGAGGAAAGTTCCTTGTTGCTTCCAGATAAGGTGGAAGAACTGCACTACGTGGCTTCAGTGGTCACAGCTGGAGATGACCAATGACATTTTTCAGTGAGTGCTAAGAGGCAACTAACTTCTTCCTGAAACTTTGTTGTAAAGGTCAGATTACTTGACTTCTAATAAAACTTTGGCAAAGCTGCTGCTGCACAGCATTGTGGCTGTTTCTTTCCTCTTGCCTAACCATTTTTATGGTCTTATCCAGATCCTCCAACCCTTGTCCTCCCAGCTTCAGTGTTAATAATCAGAATAGACGTTCAAGATTGCAGCCTTCAGTAGGTGGGTGACACCTCCTTAAGGACCTTGACCTGTTACCCATGCTTGTAATTTTTTTTTTAATGCAAAATTTCTACATAGAAGCATGAGGATCTGTGGTGGCTACACAACTGTTTCCTCCTTTATGGTAGTCTTGCCCAACCTTTGAAACCTTTCCCAACAATGCCTAGCACTGGAGCTGTATAAAAACTATGCATATTACTGAAAATCATGATTGCTCGTCTCCTCAAAATAGCTTCAGTGAACCTGGCCTGGCAGAAAAAGGCCAGAGGGCAATCAGTCCCCACCCTGTCATCTACCGCTGAGAGTGAAAGCAGCTCCTTCTGGAGAGAGGGGGGGTTGGAAGTTATTCCTAGTGTGTGCCCCAACCAGTGCTGAGGAGAGTGATATATGTGCCAAAGGCAGGACCAAAGTAGTAGATGCAGATTATTGTTAATGGCTGTGCTGAGCCTATCTTGAACCTGCCTTTGATATGCAATCAGCGTGAGAGTCCTGCCTAAGGCAAGAGCATAGCACTTCCATATGGAGAGGAGTAGACCCCAACGACTACAACTGTTGTCAAAACTGCTTTCAGACTCAACAACTGGCAGGCCCAGTGGCATTGCAGGAGCATGATAAACTTCAAAAGGGTGGGATGTTTCTTTGCTCTGTGAATTGCTGTGGTGGTAGTGGCTGTTCTGGCTGTCCTGAACAACTATGGAGCCACAATATTCCCTAGCCTAACCCTAGCTGGGAGACAGGCAGAAGCAAGGGTTTAAGGCTTTCTGAAATCAATACTGAATATCCACATTTTGCAGCTCTTTTCTCTTGCACCTACAATGTCCTGAAAAACCTAAGGAGCTGCTTGAGATGCTTACATCTTACTGCAAAGCATTAAAAGCAGCCTTAGCTGTCCCACAACAGCAAACAGAGAAGCTGGAGAGAAGTGTCAGATAATGGTGATTAATCCTATGATATATTCATTTGTAAAAACAAGGAGGAGTTTGTATGCACTTGCACTTATCCTCCAGCAGCAGCCTTGGAGGTTCCTTGGTGGGCTGAGGCACATGGAAGAACCAAAACAGGAATAAGAACTCTCTTACTTCAAATCTGCAACTCCTGGTGCCTTAGCACAGCACATAATGTAGTTGTTCACTCAGGAGGCTGACTTCTAATGCGTGGCAAAACACAGTGTCTGTCAGATATTCTATCACTAGCCAAAAGCTCCACCACAAAGAAGAGACATTTTAGCCTGCTGAAAGTTTTGTTTGACAAAAAGTTTAAAACTCAAAGTTCTGGCACTGGTCACTCTCAAAAAAGTTCAGAATATCTAGTAAAAGTATAAGGTCTGCCCTGACCCACAAAGTTTTTAAAAAAAAAGCAATTAAGATTGTGGTAAGAATTCCTTCCCCACCTCCCTCTCAAAATACCTACTCCTAGACGTACCTAAAGCCAAGGACTGACCATCTTTTTGAGGCAATTATGCTGCAGTATAGCAATTTAAAAAAAAAAAAAAATATGTTCTAGAAAGGGAAAACCACGAGATGGTGCTCGTGATACACTGCATGAAGCCAGTTTCATTGCGTTCCCTCTTGCTGGATATTTCCTCCACCGCCGGGGACTGTAGCTATCCACCTGGTTACTACAAGTCATAGGGAATCACATTAAATCTGCAATTAAAAGAACATAACCCAAACCTGGCACTCAGTTACTGATTATAACATGTTTAGGTGGTTTTTTTTTTCAAAATGACTTGTGTAGGATATGTACTTCTTTACTGAACTTAAAAAAAATACAGGTGCCTTCCATAAAAGCCTTATCCTGCTGCCAAATGCACATGTCTTCTGCAAGGAGTGATTTACTGCCCTAAAAATGTAACATTTATTTTGCCCACCTTGTGCCCCTGTAGTGACAAGGGGAGAGAGCAAAGTCACCACTCCAAAGCAGTGAGTGCAAACTGTCCCATCAAGCCCTCAGTGTCGGTCTGGAGCAAGCACCGAGTGGAGCTTTGTCTGGGGTCACATGTCATGTTCCTCACCTATTGATCATTTGATGAACACTTGAGCTGTGCAACTGCTGTGGCATGACCTGGACATGCCTTCTTGTGGAGGCTAATGGTGCCAACTTGCAAAATATCTTAAAGGCATAGCATGAATAGGTAAGGTGACTTCTCATACAGTTCCTCTGCCGTGGTTAGGAGGAGCTGGTGTCTTGAGCTGAAGTGCCATTACCTGAATGCAAAGATGGGCCAAGCAATTACTGTGATAGATGCTTGATTTTGGAATACACTTGTCATGAAAGAAAAGATTACTTGCCTACTGCACTGAAACTTTGGAGTAGAGGATGAGGAGTTATAGAGATGAACAACTACCGGAAAGTGAGTCTTTGCCTGACGATGACCAAATTGCTGTGTCAGCTCCACTCAATTTTAATGCTACCTTGTCAGAATGGTTTGTGCTCTGAAGGATTCCAAGGAAAGAGGGACAAACATAATGCTGATACTCCTAAAACAAAATAAAAGCAGCAAGGCTCTACTTGATCTTGCTGGCACACATAGAAATAATTGCAAGGTTCAAATGAAGGACTAGACATTCTTGTAATGGCCACTGGGATGCTTCAGCAGCCGAGGGTTTGTCCCATACGATTTAGTATTGCTCTGCTCCTGGCATTCAGAGCTTCAGAACTGCTCTCCCAGTACCTCATCACAGCTTTCAAACAAGCCAAGGGCTTGAGAGGCATTTTGAGAACTTAAGATGCAAACAATACAGTTCCCTATGTTTGCTGACGACTGTAGGTTTCCAGTTGTTGCTGGGGGGGACGCTATGAGCTCTCCACAGCCCTCATCCGGCTGCAGTGCAGCCAATAACCCCAGGGAACAATGGACCTGAGGATGCCCCCTGCCTAAGCAGGGGTATAGCTGGGAGGCTGGAAGGAACCTTGTCCTTCCTCTGCCCTGTTTTCACCTCCTAAGTGCTGGGATAGTTTTGGGGAGGTGCCAGAAGTACTGCTGCCCTTGGCTGGTGCAGCTGTGCCTGGCAAAGTGGAGGAGGAAATCTGGTGCCCAGGCGTGATGCGGGACAGAAGAAGGATTGGGGAAGTCAGCTGGGGTAGCTTTAAGGCCCGGAGTTGGGGGCAGGCTATGTCTTTAGGGTAGCTAACACAGCATGGTGTGTGGGGGTGTGTGCTGAAAAGCAAAGGCCTGGGGACATTTGATGCTACCTTGTAACCAAACCAGGGCAGTAATGGTGAATGCTGGTGTTACATTAAAATGGCCGAGTTACTGGCTTCTTCAGCCCAGGTTGGACCTGCACTGAGAGCCTTGTGAAAGTCTGAATTGGCTCTAACCAAAAGTATTTGCTGTGAGCATATAAAGTTCAGGGCGTCCTCAGCTGCTGAGCTGAAGGACCAGGCTCAGAAGATGCTCCCACATGTTTCAGGAGGAGGTAGATCTCTAGCAGAGCTAGTGCATGCTGGCTACAGCTTCAGATGGGAGACATAGGATGGGTACAGCTGTGGTGCTGTTTCACTGGTTGCCACCTCCTGAAACTCCTTATTTCTTGCCTGTGGCTCCTGAACGCCCACCAGAGAGCGTAGTGCCCCTTCTCAAAAGCTGAAGGCTCCTTCCAGGGACTGCACCGGGAGGTGGCTCAGACGTGAATCATGATGCAAACACGATGACACAAGACCTCTGAGACTTGCCTCTTATGTTTAGTGTCATTTTATGAGGGTCTACCTCGGCTCAGTTAATTACATTGCACAACAGATTTTCATTAGTCATATGTAGATCTAATTTTTGAGATCGTCCCTGGATACCAAATTAGTAGAGAAGACATCAATTGCAATTTGCTTACAAACATGCTTTAAACACCAGCTGCTTGTAAAAATTCACATAATGTTTTTAAATTAAAAAGCTCTGTGTTGCCTTAAAAACATTCACAACAGGCAGCAAAATAATCCACTTCCCCTCTGCAATGCATTCACTTTTGTACCCCCAGATAAAAAAAAAATAATCTGAGTGCAAGGAGGAAACCAGGAAATTTGTGAATTGTTCCACATCCCTGCCATTCTTTATGGATCACCATGGTTGTGTAATAAGTCCTGATGTTAAACTTTTTTATCCTGAAGCAGGGTAAAAAAAATGTGTAAGGTGTCATATGTTAAAGATAAGTATACCAGTTAGAGTAGCATAGGACTTCCAGTCTCCCTCTGTACTTTTTGGAAAGAGTTTTGGAAAAGCAAGCAGTTCATATTCGTTCTAGTCTCCTCATCTCTGTTAAACTGCAGTTATATTCTCAGTATTTGTACACAATCTACAAATGTAAAGTGTATCAAAAAAGATGTCTTAGTATTCTACACCACTACTACTGCTATGAATTAACCGTGAAGTAGATAAGGGGTACACTTTTTAATATTTCTATTTATACTCTCAGCGTGTTAATACTCACGGTACTTATTCTCTTGTCAGTACTCATAATATTCTTCAGTGTTCTCAGCACTGATGTAAATAGATTATACCCTGAAGGATGACTTTCTTAACAAGATGAAGACATCTCTCTCACTGCGTTTTGCTTATCACAAGGGAAGGAAGGTTCTCTTCCCTTGGAGTTTCAGTCAAGAGCAAGATTTTCATTGTTCATACAGAAATTTATCCTCACAGTGGCAAGTTTTTCACAAAGTTTCTGGAGTGGACAGTAGTTCAGTACGTTGTTTTACGTTTCTGTGCCAGTCTGGAGTATGATCTAAATGCTTTCAGTTTTCCTGTGCATACATTCCAAAAGAAATTAAATTCCTGCATTTATTCTTTTTCCATCTCAATTTATTAAATTCTGCTGACCACAATGAAAAGTACTGGTTGTGCAGGTTTTAAGAAGTTAGAGCCCACGTGCTCCTTCCTCTGGAAATACTCAGTGAAAAAGGAACTGTTAAAATCTACTAAGTAGTAATCATATTACTGAAAAACACTGACTTGTACATTAGCTAATGGTAACTCTTGCACAAAGAACAACTTGATTTTCAGGAGAATTAGTTCTTTTATCCACAGGCTCATATTTTGTCAATGCATGACATGAGAAAAATAGTTTTTAGGGACTCCATGATCTTTTCTTGAAGGTGATAGCTGGATCTTCATGAAACATTTTCCTCCTGAGTATTCACACCACGCAAAACAAATCCATGTCTAACACAGTATTTTTCAGAAATAGATTTTAGAGTGATCTTGGGGTTTTGGACTATAAACCAGACATAGAAGAGGACATAACAATACTTAAATTACATGCCATTTTCTTATCTGTAAGTTGCAAAGAACATCACAAGTGAGATGAATGTTGTTATTCTATTTTAAATGTAAAGCAACGGAGATACAAAATGCTTGGTCTGTGGTCATGCAGTGGTTCAGTTACAAATGCAGTCTGAACTTTTTGACTCCAAATTCTGGGGCTATGTCTTCTCTTATCTATACTGCTTTTCATAGTAATTAAAGTGGTAAATCAAGAGACACTTTGTATTTTATGATACTGGGTGCTCAAACAAGCAATAAAACTTTTAGGAATGTGAAGGCTTGTCTGCTTAAGAAAGATTGCTGGTCTAATTTGGTTACTTATATTGATGAAAAAAAAATAAAAAGATGAAGAAGAGATACACGAAAGAGCTTATCTGAAATGATAAACCCCGGATCAGCTCATGCCTCAAACAGTTCAGACCAAATGAAGACCAGAGGTAACAAATATCCATGTTTTTTCTTCTGAAACAGAGTCCACCCCTTCAAGCAACTTCTTACTGCAGGTCAGTGGTCTATACTTGTACAGCTCTCCTTTGTCTATATCATGTATTTGTTGCTTATGCAGCTGATTAAAGCAGAAGCTCCTCTGTATCTCCTCTATAAAACCAGGATAAAGTTTTAACACTGCTAAGTAGGCAGATATGGTTCTCACTCTAAGTGAAAAAAGTGAAATAAATGGAAGACTTACCGTTGACTTGACCTGTGGATTGGCCTTATAGAGGGTAAAAAATGTTAGTTGCAGAGGGGATGGTATAGATTAACTACAGCTTTTCCTCTTCTACATGCCTTAATATATTAAGTATATAATTTAGTATGGGTTTACAAGGATTATAAACTGGAAAGAAAAAGCCATCAGCTGTATTATTTTTTATTTTTGTTCTTTTCACTGGAAAGTAATAGAAATTTTTCTCAGATAAATCACCTCATCACTAAAGTTGTAAAGTTCAAAAGTATTTCTAAGTATGTTCATTGCCATATTCACAGAAACCTTTTGTCAGGAACCACCTAAATTTGTATTCAGGGAATAAGGTTAAAGCATTCTTCTACACCAGGAATGTATGCATATGTAACTATTGTATTTATCCACACACAATTCAGTCACTCTTAATACAAAATATGCTCGACAATACAAAAAATGTTAGATTTAGCATTCACCTGAGCTCCTGGTGTTACAGGGGAAATACCTATTTAATACTTATTATGCAGCTTGCAAGAACTGGGGAAGTGTTTAATCCAGTTAGATAAAAAGTAGATCCTTAAAATAGTCATATTTTGAAATGGTGTTCAAGTGAAAACACAGTGTTCCCTTTTAGGCAACCACAAATACCACAGTTTGCTGGTAGCAAGCCGCAAACCTGGTAGTAAAAGTTTGAAGGATTAGAAATTAAAAAAGTCAGCATCTGTTTTGATTACCATTGTTAAGATTTGTTTAAAGCCAGCAAGTGAGCTCATCATTTTAAATATTATCATGGCAGAAAACACGATCCAAAAGGCTTCTCCTTAAGGGCAAGAAAGCAGCTCAATACAGGATGGTGATACACAGCCTGTGGGCAAGAAATTGATCCATAAATCTTTGTAAATTAAGCCAGCATTTGTGTTACTGAAAAATGGATTTCATCTGGTGGTGAACTGAGAACACTCAATGGTATTATATATCCTGTATATGAATTTGGTTTAGAGTTGCTGCTGTACTGCCATAGCAGCTGCTGCAAAATTGCTACAAAGAAATACACTTCTCTGATTATATTTTCAATGTTCTACTAGTCTGGATGTGTTTTGCAGGTAATAAATGTTAACCCTGAGGAAGATGAAAAGCATCATCATCATTTTCCTATTAAACCTCAGTTAGCATCAGTTCATTCTGAATTCAGAGTAGTAGTAAAATGCAGCTTTTTTATTTATGCTAAAATTGAAACAACATTAAAGGAACATGGACTATAACTTTTGGTAGATCTGAGAGATCACAGAATTTTGTTCAGGGAGTAAAGAACAGGCTTTTAATGAGACTTCCTCATCTCCTTTATGTTCTCAGTGTAATTTTAAATCTATTGATTTAAAACATTGTGTAATATTAATAAAGTCTTTTGCTTAATAACTCTTGATTTCCATCACCTTATTCCTACAATACTGATGACAGATTTAAATACTTTCAAGAATATTTCACTATCTTTCAAGCTAAGACTCTCTGAGTCAGCAGACCTGACCTCTCACAAGGTCCTCTTACTCAATGACCACTGGGGAACAGCTACAAAGGAAAAAGACTACTTTGCAACAGCACAGAAAAGCTTTAGTAAATGTTTCTGCACCCCAGAGAATGCAGACAAGATGATGAAATGGAACAAAAGTTGCAATCAAGAAGTTTGGTATGTGCTACTGCACTATCAGTGTAATTTTCACGTCACACACACTCGTGATGTTAAACATCGTAGGACTCAAAAGAGGCTCAAGTCAAGATCTGATCCCTCATTAACCACAAGTGACTGTACAAGAGATTCTTTTTCCTTATAAAACTAGTCCTCAGGTATCTCTTTTGCCTCCAGTGCGAGTATGTGATGAGGGCATCTCTGAGGCACCCTCTCTCTTTATTTTTCCATTCAGACTTGCGTTTTCTCTGCCTGTGCTCTAAATAGCAGGCAATATGGCAGGTCCTATTCAAAACCAGGCATGTAACTGAGTTAGCACAGACTTGAACGCACACTAAGAGGCCAGGATCGCACCTTGGTTTTATTCTTTACATTAGTGAGACGGCAGTCATGTCCATGAAGTCATGTATCTTGTAGACCCCCTGTTTTACTCCCGATCCTTCATACCTAAGGCACTGAATGTGCATGTCTCCTGCTCTCCCAGCACTCTAACAGACAAAGTTCACTGCAGGAACACTGAACATCCCTTATTAATATTTCTCACCAACAATCGAGGGTGATAAAAGACTTGGTACACCTCTTGGACTGGATCATGCCTGGAGCGAACAAGACTCAAACTTGAAAAGAAAATTTGAAGCACCTTTGTAGTCCCTCACTTCTGGAGGCAGCTGGCTGGGAGTGGTCCTGCTCCCCACCACTGTCTCAGGCAGCGCGGCAGAAACACACCTGCGGCAGCGCTTCCCCACTCCAGCCACTTTCCAACCTGCAGCAAGGGAAGTGCAATCACCCAAGGTCACACCAGTGAAACCACGATGTCCACCCCATCTTCTGAAGCAACCAGAGACTACTCTTTTGAAAGGCTTCTAATTTTAAAATACTTTGTGCCTGTACAGTCTTTTCCCTTTTTTAAAAAAAGCCCTGTAAACAACGTACCATCAGAGCAGAGAAGACAGAGATGTCTTCTTACCTGCTGTCTGAAGGGTTTTAAAACAAGCAGGTGAAAGCACAGGCATGTGAGGGTCTTTATCTTAGCTAGGGCAGAGTTTGAACTAGGGGATTTCAGCTGATACCTGTGTAGATATTCCTTATGGAAACTCTCACCAATACAATCTTACAAAAACTGTTACACTAACTCAGTGATGCTGGAGCTTTTTCTTTCCTGCAGCCAAGCTTTGCTGTAAAAAGCATTAGAGTTCCTGTTATTGGTGCCATCCCACACCCCCGGTGCTAAACTTGGCCCTGATTTCAAATTTGCTCTCATATTAGTTTAATCATCCAACTTTTGTCTATCTTTATATCTGTGCTTTTTTCTGTGTGCTGCTATAAGTGCACATAAAATCAGATCTAATCTCAGTAACTCCTGACAGCTTCCATGATGCCAACAACAATACGAGCACCCACTCACGCATCTACGGTAAGGGTCCTTTGCTAAAGGAAGGTGAAGAAAAGGTCTTGAAATAAAGTAAGTACCGAAGACTTTTATTTGCATCAGGTATTTGTCAGGACTAAAGATTTAAACTCCTGTTTTGCACTGAATACCAGCACAGTGCTCCTATGTTTTGACTATTATTAATTTCCAAAAGTCATTTGAGAATGATATCAGAGTTCAGCGTGAGAACATATCATTGAATTTACCTCTTTATTGATGTATTCATGAGTGCTTTTTCTAAAAAAATATCCTTTAATTACTACCTTGTGTTGTAGCCAATACTGTTTAGCTTCCAATATTACTGCAGTGAAGTTATTTTTGACAGTCTTCAGTTACTAGTGCTTCCTGCCTTAATAAGAATGTAAAGCCATTGCCCAGTATATAGTCTTGCAGGCATGATGAGCAGGATTCAAAATTAATGAATCTTCCTCTTAATTTTAACCCCTGAATATAGCCATGACCTTCTCTTCCTACAGTACTGAATTGCAATGAGATTGGGGGTGGTTTAAACTTTTGAAGCAGCCGTCCATGATGGCATTGCTATATTATTAATTGCAGACACAGAGTACTCTTCCCTTTACGTAAAAAGATACTTTCCAAGCTTTATGTGGCAGAGCTGTGCTCTTAGCTTTTGACTGTCCCAGATTAAGCTAACTAGAGTATTTCCTTAAGTTGTTATGAAAAAAATAGTCACCATAACAGCAATATATATTACCCTACAAGGTATTTGTATCATAAGCTGCATTTTTAGGTATCAAATGAAGAGTATGTTACAGACTTTTAAGAAAGTATTTGGTATCGTCTGAGCATGGTAACAGTCCCAAGAACTGTCCTGCCTTAAAGCTCACCCAGTGGTGTTTATAGTAAATTATTCTGTGGTGTTTAGAGTAAATTCTTCTGCTTTGCAATATGAATGGGCTAAGAACATTCATAGTTATAAACTATCTTTAAGGTGGTAACGTAAAAGTGTCCAGAAAAGTTCACAATAATTGAGGCTGACTATTACAGAACAACCCGTGCCTATGTTGATAAAGCCCCTGAGCTTCCAGAAGAGGGGAGTTTACATGACCATGACTTCTTGATGACAATCTCCATCCTGTGATGACTTTTGAGCAGTACCCAAGAACTATTTGGGGAAGAGTTAGTTAGCACAGGTTAGCAGCATGGCTCTAACACTACAAGACAAACTGTTCCAGTGCACAGGACCCTTCCCAGGTACCTTGTAATTAGCTTGAATAGAGACAGTCAGTAGACCAGTTAAGCTATAAGTCCATCAGTTGAGCTTTTAGAGTAAAAAAATATTTTTATGGAAACTACAACATTTTAAAAGTGGTTAGGGTTTGGCCCACAATTAATTACATGAATGGAATGATACACTTCCTCAGATCACTGAACTGAGTGGAAGGGACTCTGTTCTGCTTTCTCCCAGGTTCATGGAAAGAAAGGTAAAAAAAGAGAGGTAAAAAAGGTCGTGTATGACAGTGAGAAGGCAGGGAAAAAGGTTTCCAGTCCTAAGCAATGCCAAGAAAATGGAAAGAAAGCCTCTTTTCCGAAATCCCTGCTGCAGGTAGGGTAGGAAAGGAGAGAGCCGAGAGCTGAAAGTGCGGCTTTACTTGTTGACATGCATTACCTATACAGCAGTATAACCTGCAATATTCAGCAAACAAAGGTTTTCACTGATAATACACAGGCTCTGCATGTGAAAACAGCAGGTAGATTCCACAGCAGCTGAAGCTTCCCAGGGATTTACCTCTCAGGTGAAGCGTATAATTTAGGTTTGGTGGAACAGATTTTTCAGCTGTTTTAAATCAAAACATGTACATGATTCACAGCATATGAGAGTCCAGTCTAAAATGTGTATAGACAGATAATTGCTATTATACGTGAAGGAATTTGGGAGTTGTTTTTCCTGTGATTTATACCAGCATAATTTTGGAATAAGTGCAGTGGGCATAAAAGTATTTAATCAGCAAGTGAGAGGTGAATTGGCTCCAACATGTGCATTGCAAAGATGTAAATGCCAGGTCATTTTGTGTTTCTTGCTGTTGTCAAGTTTAAAACTCATCAGGCAAAATATTATGTCCATTATATTAATGATTAATTGAGTCCCTCATAGTATTAATAATACAGGAAATTTTTGTTAAATCACAGTATTATATTGATTCTATCATTTTAATGCTCTTCCAGAGAAAACCATTGATTATTCTATTTAACTAATGATGCTAAAATATTGATAATATTATTGAAAGCAACAAGCCTTTTCAAGCAGAAAAGAAAAGCAGAGGTAACATTCTTAAAAGTGTGCTGAAAGATTGTAACTTTGAACAATTCAGCAAGGAGCTGTCATCAGATCTGTAGAAGATTTTTATGAGGTACTTCCATAATAACAGTGTATTTAGAACTGGTGTTCCCCTGAAGAGTATTTTTTGCAACTATTGTAGTGCTAACAGCCACCATGTCTACCTGTACAAGGAGAAAAATATTTCTAGAGCGGCACAGTACACCCAGTGATATGTAAAATGGATTTAGATTCCAACATACTCCCACCTGGCTCCTCATCCTCTCCTCAAAGGAGTGGTTATTCAAATAATGCACATGGTCCTGGCAAATCCACCCGACAGTGCCCCAGCACAGCAAAGCAAGAGGATAAGCCTCCGTCACTGTGTCACTGTGGGAGGGCAGGTAGGAAGGGGGCCAGGTGTTGTCCTGTGCCTCCATGAGACCACCATGTAGACTTGCTTCTGAAGCAAGCCAGCCCAGAGAGACATCCCTCAGCTGGGATATGGCCCCAGCACTGGTGAATTTCAGGCTGCTGTCTGAAATTTAATTCCCTTTAATATGTATAACTGAGAGCCTAGGAGAAGAAACTTTTCAAGATGCTTGTGCAGTGCTAGCATGAGAAATTGTACCCAATAAAGAGAAGTAGGAAAGGCTAAAAGCTAAAATAGAATTAATAGCCATTTATTAGCCATTTGTAGAAGGCGTTGGCCATCGTGCATGCTAAGTGGTGATAATGATAAGGTGTGATGGTGTGGTGACTCAGAGCTGACTCTTCTCAGAAGGCTGCAGCTGGCTGCTGTACTTCCAGCTCTCCTCTTTCCCGCTGCAGCAGGGAGCTGCGCAGCTGGAGAATCGGCGCATTTGCCCATTCTGCCCAAAATAGAAGCCTGGAGGCTGGGGAAGAAAAGCAGGTTGTCAGGACTGCCTTCTTATTTCATTCCTCCTTTCCCCGCAAGGCAGTAACTCCCTCCAGTGACTGGAGGAGCAAAGGCAGTGGGAAGTTTCTGCAGAAGATCATTTTTGCTATCAGGGTCTTGCCTGGAGCACTTGTAGGAGGTGGTTGTCCTTCCCTTATCCATGACCAGCAGCTGGTAACTTGGCTGAGTGGTTCAGCACAGGCAAACCACGGAGGTCTCAGTAGCTGCAGGGGTTCGTGGCCAGCAGTAAGATTTGGTGCCCTAGGCTTTTATTAGATGCTGTTATTCACCGTAAGGTGGGGTCTGCTTTAAAATGTGACAGGCAGCTCTTTCAAAACTCCCGTAGGTGGAGAGGAAGGTGGGGGAGTTCAGGATGAGCTTCTTTCTTCAACAGTAGAGAGAGGGAGTGGGGAGGTCCGCGACATTGAATCATATCTACATTTTTTTTTGTAGCGAGCGGGAGACTGAGGAGATTTTCTGGTCCTGACACAGGCCTTCTGTCAGTAGCTGCCTGCAGCTGCTCAGAGCCCATGAAACCTCCTCAGATGGCCTCCTGCCCCTGGGTATGCTAGGTATGTCTGTCTTACAGTTTTTTATTTGCTTATTTCAGGTTTAGAAATCTGAGCCAATGAATAGCAGCTGCATTTATATAGGCCTGCAGCACGGCTCCGGAGTGCAGCACCTCTGAAGGGCAGTGGTTCTAGAGCAGCATTTCCCCACCTTTCCTTCTAACCATTTTTGGTCACATTTTCAATCCTTCATATTTCTTTTCTGTAGAAATAGTTACATGCCAACTCAACATTATAGCTAACATTGCTAACTTGCAGTTTTAGGTACCCAATACCATCGTGTGGTACCCACCACCTACCCATTATCTCCTCATCCTCCCTCCCCAGCCTGAGCCTGAGCTTTGCTGCAGCTGCAGGTGTTGTCCATTTGCTGTTTATGAAATACTCAGCACATTTTGGGGTGCCTGGGGGAAAATCATTAACATTGTCTTGTGTGTTGTTTTTGATGGTGAAACAGATGTATTGCTGCAAGGAGTGATGGTTTGGTTCCAGTCACCCAGCCATGTCTGATGGAGGATGGTGTGTGTTCATACTTTTTACAAGGTGCTGATAAAGGGCATTGGCCTCTGTGAGGACACAAGTCTTTCTGGAGATGATACTTAGCACTAGGCTGATGTTTTCATTGTCATTGTTTCATATCAGGGAGACCTTTACACTTAATGAGCTGATTATTTGGCACAGATATCTTCAATGAAAGAAAAAAAAAAAAACCACCAAAACCCAAACCAAACATTTTGTGTATTGTGGACTAATTTAAACTCATATACTGAAAAGGGTCTTTCAGAGTGAAGTGCTGCAGTTGCTAGTTTGGGGATGATGACAAGAGAGCTCAAACCACATGTGAAATTGTATTGTATAATGACAATCTGAGAAAACAAGTCTCCCTCCCTGTAGCCCTTGGATGCTGCCAATTAAATCTCCATCATTGTCTATGGAAAGCTTATGATACTTGATTCCTTTGCGAGACCTAACCCCGGGGATACAGCAAGGAATCAAAAGTCATTCTGGATTGTACTGTGGTTGATGGATTACCTAAAACAGGCTGCAGACTCAGGAGGGGATGGTTATGTTACTGAAATCACCACAGACATTTTTTCTTGGGAGCTCTGAACTGAAAGGAATAAAATCTTGTGCAATTTTCCTTTCGTGTTACATTCTTTGATAGACACATCCTGAGTTTATTAACTTTAGGAGTTTTAAAGGATGTATGATATTTAAAATCCACTTACATTTCACAAACAATCAGAAGCAAGAACTTGCAACTAACCTATAACTCACTTCAAACTGTTTTGAGAGCCAGGATAATAATGCAGGAATGCTTGATTTCTATCTCTGCCTTTGCTCATCATACATCTCCATTCCCTTTACTTTTGTTTCTCCTTTTTAGAGACTAAAACACTGTTTCATGAAGGCTCTGAAGATTTATATACAAAGCTTGAATCAAGACACAACGAACAAAATAAATTCTAATCATGGAAAAGATTTCTTCTCTATGCCCAACAGCTCTAGAAAATGTTTTGGTCATTTTAATAATTTAAAGGCTGAAAAATTACTGAGCCAATCTATTTTAGATTTTTAGTAACAAACTAGAAACTAAGATAATCTTCAGGAAATGAGATAATTTCCTACTTTAAAACCTCCTCTTTCCAAATTGCTTTACTGACTACTTCAGAGAAGGTTTAATCCATTACACAAGCCAAAATTTCAGGTGGATAGGTTTTATGTGGAGGAAAATGAAGCTTAGGGAAAGCTTATTTATATCAGTATTGCAAGGGAAGTAGAATGATGTGTTTATGAATAATAAAGAATATTGAGTATATTGATAATCAACCAACTTTTGTTCAAAGTGAGAAAATGCAATTTCTCTATTTTTTCACAACAAAATTCTGTTGACTTCAAGTGGAATTATTTTAGTTTACAGTTACTTAAAAGTGGAAAGAATCAGACTTCCCTTTCTAATTCTCCATTCTTTTATTCCTGGTACTTGATTCATCCACTATTTTTCAGTGTGGATGAGGGTGTTCTGTTGCAGTGTTTAAAAAATTCAGTCCAACTTCTGTGGTTTGTCTGAAAGCTTCTTGAATACAGCTCTGCAATGTCAAACATCTTTGATTTAATTTGGACTGGAACAGATGTCAACAAATTGGAATTTAATGTTGTTGAGATAGATGACAATGTAGGAAGCATAAAAGGATTCGTAACAAATTAGAATTAAAGAAAACATTCATATGCAGTTGTGCAGTTTTTGTTCACCACAACTTAGACAATTAGAAAAAAATGAGAAATTATATTTTTTTTCTCATTCCTGATGAAGAACTGAATGGGAATTTAGGTGCCTTATATCATAAAGCACCAGTATGGTTTTGGTTTGTTATTTTTATTTTTTTTTTAAATCTGAACTGGTATTTTTCAAATAACAGTTCATGGTATGTACAGTGACATTATTCCTTGTCCCTTTGAAAATATAAATATTCTGATTTGCCTGGCAAAAGATTAGACAGAAACTCAACAAAAGCTCACTGTTAAGGAGCAAACACCAAACTTTTCTGGAGTCTCAGATTTATCTACAGCAGTATAAATACATAAATCTAGTAAGGATCTTTGCTTTCTTCATGTTGACACAAGCAAATATGCAAACAATGGCCTTTTACATGTACAAGTGATTGCAAAGGAAGTTATAAAGTCAGAAGTTCACTGAAATTAACTGTCAAAGCTGCTTGTGTGAACATTTGTCAGATGATGATTAACTGTTGCTTAACCATCTAGCAGAAAATACAGATGAACAATGAAGAGATTCTCCCTGCAGTGGGAGAGCTTCCTCTACAGCATGGCATCTGCCTCCCTGTAGGAGAAAGCTCCTTTTGTCCAGCATCTCAGGGGTGGAACAGAGATTGCCCTTCCTGAAGCAGGCAGCGTGGTGGGAATTGGCAGATCTGGATGAAGGAAGAAAAAAGCCCCATAAGGCATAGATCTGTAATTTCCCTTTGTGTAGCACTCAGGCAGCTGCTATCTGAAAGAAGTGGGTCTGGTTCCACCTAACTGGTTTCCATCCTGGGCAGACCTCATGCAGAAGAAGATAGGCTCACTAGAGCAGTACAAAAATCTGGAGGTTTGTCCTGGTTTTAGACATGTAGCAGCTTTGTCTCAATAAAGACTGAATGAAACCTGATTAGCAGCTGACAGTTTCCTGAAAGATTTCCATTCTTCCACACATGGCAGAAAATTGCATTTATTTTGTTTTGTTTTTTAAATCATGAAGGAGAAAGAATTTCTCTCTTGTGGTCATTTTCACTATAAGGACTGAAATATAGGTCTCATGAAAAGATCCATCACTTTTTCTGTCTTGATACAGTATGTCTTCAATGAAAAATTATGATTCTTTTTCTGAAGAATGTTATTGGAATTACATAGAGTGTATTTATAAAACTACTTGTTGAACTTTGCAGAATAGGGACTCCATGTAGAAACTGATTTTAAAAAGATGTTATAGTGATAAGTTAAAAGGAGTAATTGTTGAAAATTGTTTTGGGGTTTTCAACCCCCTCCCTCTTATGAAATGCACACATAATTTGTCTTTTTTGGTCCTGGTTCCACTGGTTTCATATGCAACTGCCTAAATATTTCCAGAGCTTGGGTGGGGTAGTTTTTTGTTTTTTGTTTGTTTGTTTGTGTTGTTTTTTTTTTTTTTCTTTTTCTTTTTTTTTTCTGTAAGGCTGCACACAGCTCAGATTGCTTTGGCTCTGCAGATTGTGTTAGATGCCCAGGCTTCAATGTGTATGTTGGCTGAACTCAGACCTGAACATTTCTGGAATCTAACCATCAAAAATTCAGAAATGCATAGGATTGTCAACACTGTTCTCCATTATTACTGACCAAGTTTATAAGAAAAATTGTTTTTTGATTGTTAAGAGGTCTCAGCAGAGATAATTCCTGGCATGTCTTCAAGAAAATTAAGTTACTGTAAAGAATGTAACACATTGTCTTTTTTTTTTTAGGTGACTGAGAAAAAGACATTGGTCAATTATAGTTTTGGGCTTCATTCACATTCCAGTTTTAAGTAAAGGTTAAAAAACATTGGATAAACTCTTTTAGAATTTTGTCAAGAACACAACAATATGTCTTAGAGTGGTATCCACCAAGTTTTTACACATAGTAAAGGATAAGTAAGATAAAACAATAAGCACAAATCTCCCTCACTTCCACAGTGCCCATTTAGCAAGAATAGGTTTTTCTCTGCAGGCATTTTGGTTAGTTCTGCTGTTATCAAGAAATATAAATCTGGCTTAAGAATGATCTTGAAAGTTAATTAGACTAGTAGAAGCACCTAAATGCCTCCACTCTTGTAGAATCCAATAAAGATTGACTTCATATTAGATGCAAGGGATAAAATCAGCATTTCTGAGATTAAACCTGTTGAAGGGCATGCCTTTAGACAGTGATTGTAATCCTGAGCCTAGGAGCTTCTTACACTTGATTCTGCAAGAAAGAACAGTCCTGATGATCCACAGCTAATTTTATTCCTCCTCATTTTTTGATATTATGTTAAATATAACAGAAATGTCTAACTGGATATAACTAATTTTATAGACATTTTTGAAATTATTTAAAGCACATTCTGCCAGTACCAAGGTATCAACAGCACCCCAATTTTCCTTGCCAAGAAAAATGAAATCTTGAAATTGTCCTCTATTTCAGGCTCTCTTTTCTCTTCACCCACACTTTATCACACCTCTAGGGTTTTAGAGTAAAATACAAGCTTTTATTATTACTGATATTAGCTTAAATGTCTGGAGAAACAAAATGGAGAGAAAATACTATAAGGATAACACAAATAAAGAGAAGGAAAATTATAAATGAGGCTCTTTATGTACTCCAGAATAAGGAATGGCTAAGCAATATAACTTGAAAGGAGGAACACATGGCAGTTGAATCTATTGCTACTATTTAAGGCTACTCCTACTCATGGCTGGAGGGAAGAGGAGACTATTTCCTTATTTTCTCCAAAAGTCTTACAAGGCTGATCCTCCTTAAACATCCCAGGATTATTTTGCTGCTTTGGCAACAG
The DNA here is from genome assembly GCA_013400555.1 of Jacana jacana. Classification (NCBI taxonomy): domain Eukaryota; kingdom Metazoa; phylum Chordata; class Aves; order Charadriiformes; family Jacanidae; genus Jacana; species Jacana jacana. The sequence goes on along the minus strand of VZTM01003944.1, from coordinate 32,722 downwards.
CAAAACATTGTTAACTCAGGTTAGCAGAAGGCTTTCCTATTCCTCGGCTTCTTTTCTGGGAACATATAGGATCACAGGACAAATCAGGCTGGAAGGGACATTAAGAGGTGGATGTCTATTCCAACCTCCCACTGAACACAGGGTCAGCTGTGTACTCAAATGAGATTGCTCATCTCATCCTCCTGGTGTGCCCTGCTGTGAAGAGATAGGCTCCAACTTCTTATCTTCCCAGAGGTGCTGGGGAGCTGCTGATACATAGCCTAAAACCCATTTCTTCTCCTGCTTTCTCAGTTTTTCCTCACAGGGTGAGTGCTCCAGTCCCTGACCACCTTGGTGGTCCTTCATTAAACCACATCCACTGTATTAACATCTTTCCTAATTGGCAAGCCCAAAATGGACACAGTATTGTAGAAGCAGTCTGAGGAGCGCTAAGTAAAGGGATATGATTACATTGCTCCATTTCTGGCTATTCTTCAGGTCACACAGCCCAGACTGTTGTTGCCTCTCCTTGCTTGTAGGGCACTCTGCTCATGCTCACTCCCTGGCTGTCAACACCCCCTGTGTCTTTTCAACAAAGCTGCTCCTCATAGTCAAGTCCATCCAGCACCACTGCTGGGAGCTCTTCCTTCCCAGGTGAAGGACCCTGCACTTGCCTTGTTGCATCAATAAGTCTTCAGTCTGTGCTAAATTTCAGGGTTTTATAAAACATACCTGCATGACTCAGGAAGCATAACCTTCTCCAGACTATGGAACCTTGGTACAACTCCTTTGTCCAAAAGGCTTTCCAGTTGAAAGACATGCCTCTTTTTTATCTTTTTGTTTTGTTTTGGTTTTGTTTCTGTTTTTAATTCTCTCTAAGGAGCAAAACCTATTGTGGTGTTTAGAGAAACAGAAATACAGCTTCAGAGAGCTAGGCATGTGTCCTTCAAGCAGTAGAGTAAATCTCTCTGACATCTTCCTCAGAACAAAATCTATAGGGCAGTAAAAAATATTCAAAAGAATTCTTATTCTTATTATCCAAGCTTTAATCTTCAAACAGGATGCTAAAATGGGCTAACTGCCTATTACTCATCATCTCAAACAACGGTGAGAACTAATGGTACTTCAGCCCTCACACTTTTATGCAGTGTAATTACAATTATATTACTGGAACCTGCACAAGTGCATTCTAACCCACCCAAAATAACAAAAGCTTTAATCTTCAATTATTACTTCCTGTGTTTGTTGCCTTCATGTTCCTTCTACAGAGTATATTGGATCACTCCAGCATGAAATTAATCTCTTGAAGAAAATAAATGGCTCTTTACTTTCCAGTTAAAATATGTTCTTGCTTTGCTATTCATAAACACTGTATTCTAAAGAGGTATATTTTGGTAGAATGGCTGTAAGTTTTGAACATTTTCCAATAGCTGTCCTTTATCCAGACATGTTGGATTAAACCTAGTTTTTCTGGTCCTGTTTTGACTATGAACTTGGAATAGAATAGCTCTGGGGGTCCTTCAAACATATATTATTATGTGGCTAACCCACGTGTCTTTCTTTCCAGTAATCTCAACCGCCTTCTGTATCTGTAGGAGACTTCCTTATATTTTCAACTTCATAGATCTAATAGATCTCTGGAATAATAGAGGAATAATTTTGATTATGTAATCTCAAAATCAGGTCCTTGTTAAATTTTAAATTCCTGCAGTCTTCAGGAGAGTCTCAGAAAATACTGGAAAATGTTTGAAAAAGGAGATAAGAAAAATCAAATCTCAGAGCCACAATTTCTTTTTTTGACTTCATATTTCCAAACCTTAGATGTGGAAGTTGTTTCTTCTGACTGATAAAAAAAGTAAAAATATGTATGAATACAGATTGCTCCTCTAGTGGATAATTTATCTCATTATTTATTTCACACTTTTTTTGTCAGCCAGGATCAGGTACTTATGAAAAAAATCCACTGATGTAGTTTTGTTTGTACTGTTGTTAATCATAGAATCATAGAATCATAGAATCATTTAGGTTGGAAGAGACCCCTGGGATCATCAAGTCCAACCATCAGCCCTACTCTACAAGTTCTCCCCTACACTAGATCCCTCAACACCACATCTAATCTGCTCTTAAACACAGTCAGGGAGGGTGACTCCACCACCTCCCTGGGCAGCTGATTCCACTGACTGACCACTCTCTCTGTGAAAAACTTTTTCCTAATGTCCAGCCTAACCCTACCCTGCTGCAGCTTGCAGCCATTCCCTCTTGTCCTGTCGCTCATTGCCTGTGAGAAGAGACCAGCACCAATATCTCTACAGTGCCCTTTCAAGCAGTTGTAGAGAGTGATGAGGTCTCCCCTCAGCCTCCTCTTCCTCAGACTAAACAACCCCAACTCCCTCAATCGATCCTCATAAGCCTTATTCTCCAGGCCTCTCACCAGCTTTGTTGCCCTCCTCTGTACTCGCTCCAGCACCTCGATATCTCTCTTGTGCTGAGGTGCCCAGAACTGGACACAATACTCAAGGTGTGGCCTCACCAGTGCTGAGTACAGGGGGACAATCACCTCCCTACTTCTGCTGGTCACACTATTCTTTATGCAAGCCAGGATGCCATTGGCCTTCTTGGCCACCTGGGCACACTGCTGGCTCATGTTCAGCCTCCTGTCGACCAGCACCCCCAGGTCCTTTTCTGCCAGGCAGCTCTCCAGCCACACTGCCCCAAGCCTGTAGCGATGCATGGGGTTGTTGTGGCCCAAGTGTAGGACCTGGCACTTGGCCTCATTGAAGGCCATGCCATTAACATTGGCCCATCTATCCAGTCTATCCAAGTCCCTCTGTAGAGCTTCCCTGTCCTCAAGCAGATCAACACTCCCACCCAACTTAGTGTCATCTGCAAACTTACTAATAGTGTTTTCTATGTCCTTATCTACATCATCAATGAAAATATTAAAAAGGAAAGGCCCCAATACTGAGCCCTGAGGAACACCACTTGTGACCGGCCGCCAGCTGGATTTAACTCCATTGAGCACCACTGCATTAATCAGCAGTATTGTAATAAACAGTTCCAGAAGAAGACAGTGGGAGCTCAGTGGGAATTAGCTCTGCTCTTATTCTGGAAATTACAGGAATCCAAAAGCTATTATGTTGAAGATATTCTTGTTAATTAATAAAAATTGATGTTAATTTTTTTAAATGGCTTCCAGACTTTGTGGTTAGGTTTTGGGAACAAATAGATTTTTTAATTTTGATTTAAAATGCAAGAGAAAGATAAAACATCAATATTTCATGTTAATGGGTTACATCTGTGCTAACCTTAGTAGGTAGTGACCTGTAAGTTCAAAAGTTACTACAATTAAAAGTAAAGATTTTTTATATATTTGTCTCAGAGTATGCCCCTCATCTTTCCTCATCTCTCCCCTGACTAGCAGACAGAAAAGGATTCTGAATATTGATAGTTATAGTGGCTCATAAAGTACCTAGTTTCCTACAGAAATTATTGTGGATTTTTTTCTCATTTTCTTTGCAAGTTATATGTTTGCTTCAGCATATATCTATTAAGCTTTAATAACTTACCACTGGTTTTTGAAGGTTTAAACCCTGTTTTTAAACCAAGTGTTTTGTAATGAACCATTGTCAGAAAGAAAATTAAAGGGACTAAAAAGCTATGATGGTAGTGGCACAGGAGTTGAGAAAATCATATTTAAATTGTTTTAAAACAGAAGAGGTTAATGTTTTGAAGTATAATTTGTTGCATGGTTTCAGAGGAAGATACAATAGTATGATTTCAGAATATGTGTGTAGTAAGAGGTATTGGGCAGCATTTTATAGCTCTACTCTTGCATTACACTCTAGGAGCTCAATTAATTTGCTTGGATATAAGCATTAGTACCACCTGTGAAGTTCCAGGTATCTCACCTGGGGCCTTGAGGAGACCCATGGCCTTCTCTTGCAATGGCTGGAGGGCTATGAGGATGTCCTAGTCCTTGCCAAAGGATCCTACCTGTTTCTCTGTGGGTAAATGCCTGGGGCTCTGCTGGGTCTCAGCTTATCACCCACAGCCCCTCATGCCGTTGCCTGGGCCTCTGCTGATGGGTATGAGAGCTCAGACCTCAGGGGTGCAGCTGGGTTCCCCACAAGATGCTGTCTGTGTCCCAGATGCACATGGGGCTGGCAGATCCATGGGAGAGGTGTGCTGCTCTGCTTGTGGAGTGGCTGAAAAGGCACTAAATTACTATGTCTAAACAGCTGAATCCTGCCCTACGTGCATGTGCAGACAGATAAGCCCTACTCATTAATTCAGTCTGCTCTTTAATATAGAAAGACCTGTGTAACTCACTGATTAGACTACTGTGCTGACTTAGGATACCCATAAACTAATTTTGTTTCTGAGGGGTTTTTTGACAATGGCTTTTTATGGTATGGAATAGTAAAAATCAGACTACAGAAATTCACCTGGTTTATTTCCATGTCCCCAAGGCAGACGCACCTGTACTTAAACTGCTCCTGATAGATGTTTATTCTTGTAATCCTTTAAATGAAGGAAACGCTGCAGTTCCCTCAGACTATCCATTCTATTAGAAAGATAAATTTCTCCTGCTACAATTTAAGCCCATTACTTATGACATTCAAAGCAAACAAACTCCAACAATTAATTCCTTCCTTCAGTGAACCAACAGCCCAATTACCTGAAAATCTCTCCTCATAAATGGCATCTTCCAGATGTTTTATCCTCTTCAGCTGATCACATCTTTCCATAGAGCAAAAACATGTTCTGCATAGCTTTCTTCCCCAGGTCTCCTATCCCAGTAAAGACTGTTGTGACAATGATAGTGAACACTGAATCAAAGATCATCTGGAGTTCAAATATGTCCTCTCTGTCTACCTTTGCTTTTGAGAAATATTCACTAAGATTCATTTATGAGCCCCTCAAATCTCTCATAACGATAATTCGTATTGTGCTGGGCCTTGCTTGTCTGAGAAGCCTTTTGTCATCAGGCCTTTTCAGCAAGATGTCTTTTTCATCAGGTAGTAGTGGTACAATCAGAGTTTTCAGGTTTATGCCTTGGCTGTGATTTCCCCGGGCCTGAGTGATACTTGGTTCAAAACTGTTAGTTCTGGAGGTACTCTAAATCATAGCATAGTGAGGAAGCAGCAGACTGGAACACGAGACCTTTGCAAATGCTAAGTAGGTCATCAACAATTTCCTAGGTTTTACCTGGCACTCTTCAGTGTTCGTAAAGGATAACTTGACTTGCTTATACAGTTGTTAGACAACAAATTAATCAGGATAAAATACAATAAAAATACTCTTGCAATTAAATAAAGAATTGATCAAATTTGGAAATAACGCCAGTTAACCACCACCATACCATCCACAGAAACATAAAGCAGTGAGGGAGCTCAGAAGTTAAAGACTGCTGTATTTTATCAGGTCCCACAGAAAATTATTCTACTTGTGCTTTGCTGAAGGCACAAGAACTTTGGCATGGATGAGTCTCAGCAACATACCATTTCATCCAGACAGAGACTGGATCATGCACTCAGTTATGGGTTGAGCTTCCCTGACTAAGAGGCTAAGAGGGGACCATCTATTGATTTACACCAGCCAACTGCCTGTCTATTGGTGCCCAGAAATCTATTTTCAAGAATTCTAAACAAAACTTTCACAGGTACTTTTTGTTTAACGTCTCTTCCTATTTTGGTTGCTGGAACTTTATACAGAGAGTAGAAGAAAATAGAGGTAGAACATGACTTAGGAGCACACAAATTGGGGAGACTGCGGCTTCAGGGGTATGCTTGTCACTTCTTTTGAGTGATCAGATGTTGTCAGTACTAAATGGCTCAGGTTTCAGATTATGCTGTCACTTTAACAGTTAAGCAACAGATAAGCATGATCAGTGATCAAGTGAAGTACCGAATTAATTTGGCGAGCCTGGAATATATACATCACAAGGAAAATAGACACTTAAAAATAGTTTGTCAAATTATGGATAAAGATCAGATGAAAGAAATAAAAAATAGAAACAGAACAGCCTTTGGGACGTCAGTGGGATCCATCAAAGTCTAATCATTATACAGCTCTGGCATTTTGCTTCAGTGTAGGGGGTGCCCCAAGCACTTCTGGTTGGTGGCTTGCTGAGTAAATGTCAGTTTAATGCTGTTTTCCTGTTTTTGTGAAAAACTCCTGTAGGGTCTCATCAGCTAACCAGTTTTATTACGTCCCCACTGCCGCTAGTCAAGCATAAATGTTAGTTCTATATGTAGCTGCTTCCTTACCTTGTTTCTTTTCGCTCGGTGATGTCAGGTTTTTAGCCATTGAAGGTCTAAGACCAGCTATTTATGAACCATAAACTATTGGTATCTTTGATGCTTCTTGCAAATCACACCCCTGGGTGCATGTCACTGAATTCGACATGCACGCGGCTGTGACAGTTATTTTTAAATTATTAGTTCCAGTTTAAATGTGATCCATGGATAATGCAGCCCAGTGAATGCACAGAAAATGGGTTTAGTTCTATTTCTCTGTCATGATCAACAAATAAAACAACTTGTGACTGTTGTTGTGTTACATATAACGGGGGCTCAGGGGGGACACCAGCTTGTCACTTTTGCATTTGCAGGGTATATGTCTGACCCAGATTGCATGCCATGTTTTAAGTTTAAAGCTTACCCCTTTATTTAAACATGTCTCATGGAAATAGTGAGGAAATACCTTGTGTGAGTATTTAATTTTTCTATTATATTTGATATATTTTTTTATATTATATATTTTAATTTGTGTGAGTATTATATATATCTCCCCTTCCCTTGAAATATTCCCCTTTCCTGGAGCTAGTCAAGGTGAGGCTCGACAAGGCCCTGGGCAACCTGGTCTAGTTGGGGGTGTCCCTGCTGACTGTGGGGAGGTTGGACTAGATGACCCTAGAGGTCCCTTCAGGCCTGGACTATTCAATGATTCTATTGTTCTATGATTTGTTAATTTAGAACAACTTTGACACCTAATAATAAACTAATGAAAGCAATGCAGTTCATTATTCTGTTCTGTGTCTGTAGTAACTTACAATGTGCCATAGAAACAACATAATCCCTGAATCACCAGGGCAGCACAGTCTAAATGCATGAGCAGGCACAGTATAGAGAGCATTTCTTAGACATCTCTTTCATTGATGGTTAATTACCAATGTATTAATTACATAAATGAATATAGAATAAATATTTGTATTAGAGATGGACAAAACTGGGCAGGGGGCTCTTTGACCTTCCTTTATAATTATGATAACATTTGGGCTCAGAATAGGAAATTTTTTGTGGGTAGAGCAGCTTTCTTTAGGATGTGGCAGCTTTGGCTCACTGGACTACTCTCTGCATAGCTCCTTGTAGGGCACTATGAAAGGTTGAATTGTAAAGCTCTGGGACTGAGCCTATCTATGAGCCACAGTGGGAGCAGAAGCTCTGTATTTAGACAAATACCAGGTTAGAATTTTGTTTTCCACAAGAGATCAGCTCATACAATTGTGTTAACAGTCAACTGGAAGCTAAAGTAAAAGTTGCCGTAAAATCTCTCCCTCTGCCAAAGAGTGAATCTCTGATGATGTGACAGAACAACCATGTGTTTTAATTTGTAATCTCATGCTCTCCCCTGTAAATAATACTTTCTTATTGTAAGAAAGTTTTTAAAAAATGAGAAAGCAGCATTTCTTTGAATAACTTTGATTTAGTTAAAGACAGGTTCTTATAATTTTTTTATGCTGGGTTTTTTGCACATAAAATATAAATGAAAGCAGCTATTAAGATTCCGCCTTTTTTCTGCATCATCAAGTGCTGCTATTTTTAAATAATAATTTCTTAATGCATCACATGGTACATTTTCATTAAATAAACATTTTTAATGTGTAAAAGCCATATTCATTAATATATTTTTTAAAAAAATTACGCCAATGGATGTGGCTCCCTATGAATAATTGATACTTGTTTTATCTCCTGTTACATATAAAGAATTAGCTAAACTAAAATGATATTTTTTCTCATTTGTTTAATTCTTCTTCTCTTTTAATCTTCCATTTATGTTAAAGTAATTCAAATACACTTAGTCTTTGTCCCATTCCCTCTGCTTCTTCTTGTCTCTAAGGCTCCAAGTCCAAAGAGCTGATGAGCTGCAACCATCTACATAAATTTTTGGTCTGTACTCACTGTATATCCTACTTACAGCTTTGCTTAGTATCCATCCTTTGCATTTGTCTTTCTTTATGGTACACAAAAATCATCAGTTTGAGGCTCCTTGTCAGCATCTGTGGCTCTGGTATCTGGTGTACCCATCAATAGCATCATCAGCATCTGGTGCCCATCAATAGTATGCTGCCTGCGGGCCTGAGCCAGAGGCCACCATAGTTGGTGGATAGGCAATGGGCATTGTACAACACCCTTCCAAGTCAAGCTTTGCAAAATTTTTCTCACTGCATTGCTAGATACCTGTTCATCCTCACTGTGCACAGCTCCTTTCGCTGGCATTATGCTCATTTCTGTTGTGGGAATCCTTCCCCAGGACCCTCACCCCTTGGCATCCATTTCTGATCTCTATATTGCTGAAATTCCAGGAAATTATGAATTTCTTCAGTTTATTTTCTTTTTCTCATTGGCCCCTATTGTGTGAAATTGGTGGTTTGCAAAATCCTTTCTGGTCTCTCCACAAATCCCACCTGGTTATCCAGACAAGAGTGCTCTATTCTGTTTTGCCTGTTACTCCAATCCTTTTTGTAATATAATTATCAATCCAATTCTCTAAATTTCATAATTTTCTAAATTCAGCAAATCTGCATGACATCAATCTATTATAATAGCATCTGGCTTTACCATAATTTACTGTGCATTGCTTATATTGCACACGCATAGGCATAAATCAGCTGTCTTCTGCTATCTATTCCAGAAACAGAAAGAAAAAACATCTTATTAAGAAACCATAGGATTTGTTAGTCAGGAAAGGTATGTATTCATTGTGGAGATACTAAAACACACATTTTATAAAGCTAAAGGTGAATCTACTAAGCAATAGCTCTGTTACTTGTTCTTCTGGAGTTCTATAGTTAAGTTTTTACCNATGAAACGAAACACTTCAATTGTTCTTCAGAGGCAGCACACCAAACCGTGATGCACGAGTCGGATCCAGCCTGTGTTTTGTTAGAATTCTGATGTAATTCCAGTAGCAATTTATCAAACCAAATGAAGACAATGGAGTAGCAGTTATATTTGTGATGCAACACAGCCGATGGAAGTGCTGCTCT